>ML677372.1:170265-595768 GCA_007922305.1 Dermatemys mawii | reverse complement strand
TATAATATAATATAATATAATATAATATAATATAATATAATATAATATAATATAGGCAGGCCTGCTAGCACCATTTATTATTAAGGTTGCCTGACACTTCCCATTATAAGACCCTGTTTTCAGTTGCCTATAACTTTCCCAAACAATAACTGTCCAAGCGAAAATTTTCCATGCTGCGTGTCTGTCTCAGGCTGAATATCTCTGGAAAATATCATTATATATTATTCTATTATACATATAAAAGTCAAAGTCAAAATACCCTACCAAAATGTTTTGTTTTGATGAGCTTGTTTCTATTTTTCTCAAATGATTTTTTAAAAAAAATTCTGTTCCAATGGCAATTTTGTCCTTTTGTTCTAATTTGGGAAGAAAGAACATTTCAAAATGTTGGAACTACACACAGAATGGACCTTCCGAATTTCAACCAGCTCTAGCTGGGATTATTTAGTGTGGAGAGGAGGCAACTAAGAAGGAACATGATAGACAGTCAGACAGATAGATGCAGAACAATGACTGGGATGGAGACTGGAAATGTTTGTTTCCCAACTGATGTAAATCTGCCATCACTCCACTGGAGTCAATAGGGCCAGATTCCCAACTGGTATAAATCTGTCATTGTTCCACTGTAGTCAATGGAGCCAGATTCCCAACTGGTGTAAATGGGCTTAGCTCCATCAAGGCAAGGAGTCTATGCCAATTACACCGATGAGGATCTGGCCCTATAAGTAGAGGAATCCAAACTTTCAGTCTGGGTCAGCCTTCTTTGAGCAGTGCTGGGGACTTCATACACAATGATATTAACTAGCACTTGTCCCTGCTATTCATTGCTTCGTTCTCAGGGGCACCATTTGCAGCATGCTCTCTTCCTCATCTAGGTCTTGAAATCCAACATGCAGACGGAACTGTCCTCAGGCAGATCTAGTCATATCAGGGACCTGGGACGCACACCCACCATGTGCAAAATCTCCTGCGGAGTCTCCTGCATATGGCAAGTGGGCGCTTTCATTTTGCTGAGGCAAAGATATTGAAGCATAAGGAGCCAGCTCTTTTACTGGTGTAAATGAGCACAGCACTCAGCCAACATTCCCCTGCCCCCGCCCCAACGTTGGGCACTGCACAGACCCCAATTAACTTCAGGGTCCACAGTGGGCCAGATGCTGCACAGACTTAGTGAGAGACAGTCCCTGCCCTGAAGAGTTAACAGTTTAAATAGAGAAAGAGGTGAGAGGAGTATGAAAGTGAGGAAGAGACTTACCTCAGTTAACACAGCAGTGGCAGATCTGGGAATGGACCCAAGATGTCCTGACCTCCAGTCTGGTGCTTTAAACTACACTCCCTCTGCATCCTTAGACAAACCACTTCTGAACCCCACCTGCACAATGAAGATAACAAGGACTATAGATGGAAGGCAGTTGTCTAAGTGTATGTACTACAGCCCAAATACAAGGAGAGTAAAGATTTACCTATATGTATAGGGCCCTACCAAATACATGGCCACGGACCGTGAAATCTGGTCTTTTGTGTGCTTCTACCCTGTTCTATATAGATTTGTTTCTCAAATTGGGGGTCCTGACCCAAAAGACAGTTTCAGGAGATTCACAAGGTTATTTTAGGGGGTATTATGATATTGCCACCCTTACTTCTATGCTGCCTTCAGAACTGGGTGGCTGAAGAGTGGCAGCTTTTGGCTGGGTGCTCAGCTCTGAAGGTAGTGCTCCACCAGCAGCCGTGCAGAAGCAAGGGTGGCGATTCCATACCATGCCACCTTTACTTCTGCGCTGCTGCCTTCAGAGCTGGACAGCCGGAGAGTGGCGGTTCTTGACTGAGGGCCCAGCTCTGCAGGCAGCAGCGCAGAAGTAAGGGTGACAGTACCATGCTGGGCCATCCTTACTTCTGCGCTGCTGCTGGCAACGGCTCTGCTTTCAGAGCTGGGTTCCCAGCCAGCAGCCGCCGCTCTCCAGCTGCCAGGCTTTGAAGGCAGCGCTGCCACCAGCAGCAGCACAGAAGTTCAAGCAGCAGTATCACAGCCTCCTCCTGCCCTGCCTCCACAATAACCTTGTGATCCCCCCATGACTCCTTTTTGGGTCAGGACCCCTACTCTTACAACACCATGAAATTTCCAATTTCAATAGCTGAAATCATGAAATATAAGCCAAATATAAGCTGTTATAAGCCAAGGTGCCTATGTTTCATCAAGGAGTATCAGATGTGAAACAGCAGGAAGGGATTTAAGAAGCCAACTCGAAGAGTTCCTCCTACACAAGCATTCGGGTCTTAGAGCAGTCCAGGCAAACAATGCAAGTTACAATGAAGCTTAAGGTTGTTCTTCATAATAATTTTTAAAATGACACTAGTTGCCTGCTTATTTTAAAAACAAAACAAAAAATATCCACCTCCCTCTCCCGTTCTTATAAGAAGTCTTGAAGTTTAAATTTCCTCAGTGTGAAAGAGATGCTTGTTTTGATCTGCTTAGCTCTTGGAAGTCCAGGGGCTCTGAGCTGCTGGCCCCTTGCTGCCTGGGGTCCCTGGAGACAGCTCTGTCTGCCATTAGGGAATTTTTTCCTAAAAACCTCCCTGTAACATTTCGCGAATCCCCAGGGGTTCATGAACCCCAGTTTGGGAACCACTGGATTAAACAAATGTTTTTTGCAAAAAGTGTCTGCTTCCTGCAAAAAAATAAAGTTTGTCATAAAAAAACCTAAGCACTCAAACCACAATATATTTCAATATTTAAATTCTGACATGCTACTGCAGTGCCTTATGAGGCTTGTAGTTTGGGTGCTTCATGTCCCTGTTGTACTATGGGACTGGCTCCCTGGCTGGACTACATCTCCCATGGTACATCTCAGCCAGAGACTTCCATGATGCACTGCCTCCCCCTTTCAAAAGGGAGGATGATGGTGAATCATAGGAGATGTACTCCAGCCTGAGCATCTGGCCCATGGAAGAGAATGGGAGCATAAGGCACCCAAACTACAATTCCCATAAGGCATCATAGCAGCATTTCTGAACAGAAATATTTTTGTTTTGGGCAAAATATTTTGGTATTCAAATCGTCACCATAAATTTTCAGTGGAAAATATAGATAACATTGTTTTTTCCATTTGCATCAAGAAAATGTATGGCCACCCCTACCAATTTTCTGACCAGTTCTAATCTATGGTCGTATCGCTGCACCATCCATCTCAGGTTCTCCACCAGCTTTGCCTATTACGGCTTGGCCATGGACCTGCAGAACTTCAGTGTCAATATCTATTTGACTCAGCTGATCTTTAGAGCAGTTGATTTTCCAGCCAAGTTCATCTCATCCCTCACCATCATTTTCATTGGACGCTGTTTCTCCCAGGCCTTTTCCTTGATCCTGGCCAGACTGTGCATCCTAGCTAATATTTTTGTGTCACAAGGTGAGAGAGGATTTGCTCATTATGGGATGGAATAAGGGATTTTCAAGGGTTCAGTTGCTCAAGGGACTCTTGTACAAATCTCCCACAGCTAGAGATTGGATATGGACAGAGCGGACCAGTGCTGTGAGGTTGTATGAAAATTCTGTCTTAGGTGCCCAATTGGTGTGTCCTGATCACACGCTAAGGGTTCAAATTAAAACACAGATTTTGGGTCAGGAAGGAATTTTCCCTTAGATCACACTAGCAGGGATCTTAGTGGGTTTTCCTCTGCCTTTGCAGTGAGGCAGGGGGAGGGAGGTCACATGTCTACTGGAATCATCCTTTTTAAAGGGTGGACTACAACTGGACACAGTGAACCAGATTTTCAGCTGGCATCAAGCAGCCTAGCTCCATGTTCTTTAGCTGCTGAGAATCCAGGCTGGTGTTACTATAATAATCATTTTTATTATGGTGACACCTAAAGGCCCCAGATGAGATCAAGGCCCTATCGTGCTAGGGGCTGAACAGACCCACAAGGGCATGGACCATCACTTGCAAAGAGCTTACAATCTAAATAGCCAAGGTTGGGAGGGCAAAGAGAAACAGAGAGAGATGAAGTGACTTACCTAAGATCCCACAGCAGAGCTGAGAACAGAACCCAGGTTTCCCGACTCCAAGCTCATTGGATCACCCAATCCTGTTTAGGATGACCCCACCAACACCATATGTAGAGGTCATCTCACTTCTTTACTGCTGCTCATGAGAATCACTGGTCTATGGTCAGAATTCTTGTAATAGCTGAGACAAGATGAGTGAGATAATATCTTTCACTGGACCAACTTCCGTTGGTGAGGCAGACAAGCAGAAATTGGCCCAATAAAAGCTATTACCTCACCTACCTTGTCTCTCTAATATCCTGGGACTGATATGGCTACACCAACACTGCATGTAATAATACCAAGTCATTCCTGACTTAGGCTGAAAGGCCCTATTTTTCCCTCTCTCCAGAACTGCAGACCCTATGCATGGTCTTCGCTGTGATCGGAAAAGGATCCCTGGCTGCATCATTTAACTGTGCCTATATATTTTCTGGAGAGCTGTTCCCAACAGTGATCAGGTATCTAGAAGCCAACACCAGACCCCACTTCTGCCTAGGAAGCCCTATCAGCAAACTCTGACCTTGGCTGTGCTCCATGGAACTTGTCTGATGACTTGTAAAGTGTAGTGAATTCAGATATCACAGAGCTAACTTGTGCTCTCAGCATGAAATGTACACCTCTGCACAGGGCCTGTACAAGAGACAGAGCTAGAGATAGAGATCTAGCTATCTGTCCCATCCATACTCTTTTCTCTCTCTCATTGTCTGTACTCTTATCTAGCTATATCAATGGAGTTACACCGGTTTAAGGGAGAAGTGAATCACAATTTTCATTGTAGCCTTCATTTCAGTCATTCCTGCATCTTATGCTCAGATCACATCTTCTTTCTATGGGGGAAATCCACTCTGAAATACACATTTAAGGGGCATATCCCCGGCAGGTTTAAATTATCATTACTTCAGTGGAGTCGACGAGGCCAGATTCCCAGCTGGTGTAAAGTGACTGTAGCTCCCCTGGTTCAAATCCAGAGCTAGTGTAACTCAGCGTTGTTCCATTGGAATCAATGGGATCAGAGGCCCAGGTGATGTAAATTGGCCATAGTTTCTTTGGCATCAATGGTTCAAGTCCAAAGCTAGTGTGTCACTCCATTGACTTCAGAGCTATAGCCCATTTACACCAGCTGGGGGTCTGGCCCAATATCCCAGGCTCATACGGGTACGTTTTATGGCTGTTGCAGGCAGACTGGGATGGGACTCAGCGGCACCATGGCTCGAGTTGGCGGCATCATGGCTCCACTTGTTTGGCTGACTGGTGAATTCTTCCCATCCTGGCTCCTGATTATCTAAGGAGCTGCCCCTATCGTCTCCGGCCTCGCAACCTGCCTACTGCCAGAGACACACAGTGTGCCATTGCCTGAGACCATAGACCAAGTGGAAAGACAGTAAGTGGGTTTGTATAATTAACGAGAATAAAAAAGACATTTCTCAAAAACCTGGAAGTTGTTTTTGATCTGTGTGTTCCAAACAGGAACAGATATTTCACCGTTCTCAACATTTTTTCACCATTTGTATAGAAATTTTTCATTTTTACATCTCCATTTTTGTCTCCCTGTTTCTCTCTTGACACTGAAAGTGGGAGGAAAGGGAGGGAAATTGGTTTCAGCTTCATCAAAAAATGTCAAGAAAATGAACATTTTTCATATTCAGGTTTTGTCAAAAATAAAATCCTTAAATTTTTTTGGGGGAAAAATAAACGTTTTAGTTTGGGTTTTTGTAAACATAAATAAAAAAATCAAACACCCTGGAACCTTTAAAAAACCCCAAAAATTTGCATTAGCTTTGAGCATCTGTTTTAAATTAATCACTCCTCTTGATGATTCTGCAAACACTGATATTTATTTATTTTCTTTTTTTTTTCTTATTAAGATCAAGAAATACGATCAAGGATGAACTACAAATGAATGTCCTCTTACATTCTACATAGCCAGATCCAGCCAAACAAGTGAGCTAAGGAGAGAACATTTTTTAGCTTTTATGTCTTTTATTATTCTATCCCTGCTGGAAGTATTTATACAGTGCGACTGGCTAGAAAGCAAACGGAGAACATGTCCCATCTGCTCTGCACAACATCTCCCTCTAGTTCAATACCCCACATAGCTCACGGCAAGAATCTAACATATGCTGCCAATGCAGCAAATATGGGTCATGGTCTGACATTGCCTGTGTAGTCAAACTGTCCATTGAATTGAGTGTATATGGGAAGGGGCTAGTGATCTGGTCTAATGTTCATAGCTAGAGTAGTCAAATTGGCTCTGCTGAGGCCAATGGAGCTGCACTGATTTACACCAACTGAGGATCTGGCCCACGTAGGATTCCGTGAACATAAATTTGCTTTTCTGTGGGACTTTGTGCTGCTTGTTAATAAAGAAACAGTTACCCTTTTGTGACCTGAGCAGTTTAGCAATTTTTGTGGTCCTTCAGATTATTTCCACTAGGAGGAGCAACTGATGGAGTCAGGTATTTGTTTTATGCACTCCTGCTTATGTACGAAGTATGCCTTAAGTCCTGTTTCCCAGAACACAGCAGGAATCAAACAACAGGAAGCAGTTTCTTGCTCACAGTTCTGCCACACTCTGTACCTTGGGGAGCACCCTGCACCCACATGATCATCTTTATAAAATGATTGTGTGGTATCCAGCGCAAAGTTTGTCATGTTGGGTGGCTCAAGATGCCCTCACTCAGCATCGTTGTTCTAGTGATGTTATAATAATTGTTACAATAATGTTATAGGCTATAATTTCATGTATATAGTTATGAGCCTGCAAATGTATTCTCGTGGCTTAAAGCAAGTCCAGGCAAAAACTCTCCAAGAACAGAGAGGCAGTTCACACCTCATCAGGGCAAAAATGGGACAAACCCAGCCCAGGCTTACAGAAACAAAGGATGCTGGCCTCGGCAGCAACAAAAGAATCTGTTAGACTCTAGAGCAGTGGTGTCCAATACGTTCGCCACTAGCCATATGTGACTAATAGGCTACTGAGTTGTGGCTAATGCATGTGGCTTTTTTTACAGTGTTGCTTAATGTGGCTTTTTTATAATGTGGCCAATAAGAAAAATTCAAAACCACAAGTGTGGATAGCAGTGTGGCTAGCATCGAATTTCTATTGGACACCACAGTGTCACCCCCTTTCCTTTGATCAGTTTGGAACTGCGATGAGGTAATGCTCACCTGACTCTGAAGTGGGGGGCGACAAAGCCAAGAAGGAAGGAAAGGAGACACATTTGCCATGCTCTCTCTCTCTTCCACCTATATTTACAGACACCACCACCAAGCGACTGAAGCGCTGATCAAAAGGGAGAGCCTGGCTGAAGAGCAACCAGCCAGCCTGTGGTGAGAAGCATCTAAGTTTATAAGGACATTGAAAGTATTCAGATCAGCTTAGAATGCGTTTTGCTTTTATTTCATTTGAGCAAATCTGACTTGTTATGCTTTGACTTATACTCACTTAAAATCTATCTTTATAGTTAATAAATGTGTTTGTGCATTCTACCTGAAGCAGTATGTTTGTTTTGAAGCGTCAGAGGCTCCCCTTGGGATAACAAGCCTGTTACATATCAATGTCTTTGTTAAACTAACGATCTCATTTAAGCTTGCAGTGTTCAGCAGACATAACTGGACACTGCAAGATGGAGGTTCCCAGGGTTGTGTCTGGGACCGGAGATATTGGCAAGTGTCATTCGGTTGCAAGTAGCTAAGAGCAGCAGTGTGTGAACATCCCGGGAGCGGGGTTCTCACAGCAGAGCAGGACAAAGCTGGCTCCCAGAGTCAAGGATTGGAATGACCTACCAGAACATAAGAATGGCCATACTGACTCAGACCAAAGGTCCATCAAGTCCAATATCCTGTCCTCTGACAGTGGCCAATGACAGGTGCCCCAAAGGGAATGAACAAGTAGATTATCATCAAGTGATTCATGCCCTGTAATCCAATCACAGCTTCTGGCAAGGAGAGGCTAGGGACACCATTTCTATCCATCCTGGCTTATAGGCATTGATGGACCTGTCCTCCATGAATCTATCTAGCTCCCCTTTTGAACTTCGCTGTAGTAATGGCCTTCCCCACACCTGCTGGCAAGGAGTTTCAGAGGCTGACAGTGTGTTGCATGAAAAAATACTTTCTTGTGTTTGGTTTAAATCTGCTACCTATTAATTTCATTTGGTGGCCCCTTGTTCTTGTATTATGAGAAGGAATAAATAACACTTCCTTATTTACTTTCTCTATACCACTCATGATTTTATAGACCTCGATCATATCCCCCCTTAGTTGCCTCTTTTCCAAGCTGAAAAGTCCCAGTCTTATTAATCTCTCCTCATACGGAAGCCGTTCTATACCCCTAATAATTTTTGTTCCCCTTTTCTGAACTTTTTCCAGTTCCAATATATCTTTTTTGAGATGGGGTGATCATATCTGTACTCAGTATTCAAGGTGTGGGTGTACCATGGATTTATATAGAGGCAATACGATATCTTCTGTCTTATCTATCCCTTTCCTGATGATTCCCAACATTTTGTTCACTTTTTTGACTGCCACTGCACATTGAGTGGATGATTTCAAAGAACTATCCACAATGACTCCAAGATCTCTTTCTTGAGTGGTAACAGCTAATTTAGACCCCATCATTATATATGTATAGTTAGGATTATATTTTCCAGTGTGCATTACTTTGCATTTATCAACATTAAACTTCATCTGCCTTTTTGTTGCCTAGTCACTCAGTTTTGTGAGATCCATTTGTAGCTCTTTGCAGTCTGCCTGGGACATAACTATCTTGAGTAGTTTTGTATCATTTGCAGATTTTGCCACCTCATTGTTTATCCCTTTTTCCAGATCATTTATAAATATGTTAAATAAGACCTGTCCCAGTACAGATCCCTAGGGGACACCACTATTTACCTCTCTCCAGTCTGAAAACTGACCATTTATTCCTATTCTTTATTTCCTATCTTCTAACCAGTTACCAGTCCATGAGAGAACCTTCCCTCTTATCCCATGACTGCTTATTTTGCTTAAGAGCCTTTGGTGAGGGAATCTTGTCAAAGGCTTTCTGAAAATCTAAATATACTATATCCACTGGATCTCCTTTGTCTGCATGCTTGTTGACCCCCTCAAAGAATTCTAGTAGATTGGTGAGGCACGATTGCCCTTTACTTAAACTATGCTATTTCCCAACAAATTATGTTCATCTATGTGTCTGACAATTTTGTTCTTTATGATATTTTAAACCAGTTTGCCTGGTACTGAAGTGAGGCTCACTGGCCTATAATTGCCAGGGTCACCTCTGCAGCCCTTTTTAAAAATTGGCGTCAAATTAGCTATCCTCCAGTCATTTGGTACAGAAGCTGATTTAAATGATAGATTACAGAGGACATTTAGTAGCCCTGCAATTTCACATTTGAGTTCCTTCAGAACTCTTGGGTGAATATCATCAGGTCCTGGAGACTTATTACTGTTTAGTTTATCAATTTGTTCCAAAACCTCCTCTAATGACACCTTAATTTGGGACAGTTCCTCAGATCTGTCACACAGAAAGAATGGCTCACGTTTGGGAATCTCCCTCACATCCTTAACAATGAAGACCGATGCAAACAGTTCATTTAGTTTCTTCACAATAGCCTTATCTTCTCTGAGTGCTCCTTTAGCATCTCAATCATCCAGTGGCCCCACTGCTCATGTAGCAGGCTTCCTGCTTCTGATGTATTTAGCAAAATTTTTGCTATTACTTTTGGAGTCTTTGGCTAACTTCTTTTTTGGCCTTCCTAACTGTATTTTTACACTTCATTTGCCAGAGTTTTCTGCCTCTCACTGCTTCTTTTACTTTGTTGTTTAACCACAGTGGCTCTTTTTTTGTTCTCTTACTATGTTTCTTAAATTGGGTATATATTTAAACTGAGCCTCTCTTATGATGTCTTTAAAAAGTTTCCACGCAGCTTGCAGTGATTTTACTTTTGGCACTGTACCTTTCAATTTCTGTTTCACTAACCTCCTCGCTTTTGCGTAGTTCCCCTTTCTGAAATTAAATGCTACAGAGTTGGACCACTGTGGAGTTTTCCTATCCATAGGGATGTTATGTTATGGTCACTATTACCAAAGGGTCCAGCTATATTCACATCTTGGATGTGATCCTGTGCTCCATTTAGGACAAAACCAAGAATTGCCTCTCCTCTTGTGGGTTCCAGCACTAGCTGCTCCAAGATGTAGTAATTGAAGATGTCAAGAAAATTTATCTCTGCATCCCTTCCTGAGGGGACATGTACCCAATCAATATGCGGATAGTTGAAATCCCCCATTATTACTGAGTTTTTTATTTTAATAGCCTCTCTAATCTTCCTGAGCATTACAGAGTCACTAGCACCATCCTGGTCAGGTGGTCTGTAATATAGCCCTACTGCTATATTCTTATTTTTCAAGCATGGAATTACTATCCATAGAGATTCTATAGTACAATTTAATTTATTTATGATTTTTACTTCATTTGATTCTATGCTTTCTTTCACATACAGTGCCACTCCCCTACAAGCACAACATGTTCTGTCTTTCCGATATATTTTGAATCCTGGTATTATCTTGTCCCACTGATTGTCCTCATTCCACTAGGTTTCTGTAATGCCTATTATATCAATATTCTCATTTGATCACCGGTCCGGATAACACCAGAGGAGAACGTCACAAGTTCCAAGCCTTTTTCTGACCAGCACTTAGCCCAAAAGCTCTCACTCTCTTAGCTTTTTCTCAGAGTGAAGCTACCAGTGTTTGTGTGGCTGTGTCTTTGGTTTTCAGCTGCTTCTCTCTCCCATGCAGACACAGTTCCTCAAATAATGCCCAAGTCCCTGTGTTTGCTGTAACAATCCCTAGAGAAACTTCTAGAGCCACATGATTTAGCTCCTACTCGAGCCTTACCATATATCTGTGTTTTGGGTGGTGGCTTCTATTGTTTCAGCTACCTGGTTCCATAAAGGAGCTCCATTGCTCTTTACACTTACCCTAAGTGAAAGATGATTATTACACTCACCAGCTTCAACTAGGTTTAACCCTACCCATAAATAAACTTATATGCTTAACAAAACATGGAGGGAAAAGGATTGTACGTGAAAAGTGAAAATTTTTAACAAAAAGTTAAAAAAAGTAAAAGTATCTATTTATTGTAACAAAGGAATATTATTGCAAAATCCTGAGCTAAATAAAGGAGTTTATGTTGCAGTTTAATATATTTTCTTGCAGTGAAAATGCTGTACAATTTCAGAAGCCCAATCTTGTATTCTGGTTTTGGACATTGCAACTTGGACTGCAAGAAACAAGCGTAAAGGAAAAGCTCCTATTAAAATAATAACTTGCAAAGATACAGTTCACCTTACCAAAGGATCACAAAGCACTTCACAAACTGGTCTGGATTATCATCCCCCTATTTTCATGGATGAGGCAAAAAGTTATTTACTGCAAGTTCTCAGGGTGAATCTGTGACATAGATGGGAAAGTAATTCAAGGGTTCTAGTTGCTAGTCTTTTGCACTAACCACTAGACTCCACTTTCCCATCTAGAACAGAAAACAGAACTCATGAGTCCTAAATCTCAGCCCACATCACCACTCTGATCCAATCACTAGACTCCACAACTCTAACAAGAGCCTGGAACAGAACTCAGGAGTCCTTCCTCCCAGCCCCCTGTTCTAACCATTAGACCAGACAATGCATTGTCCCCTGCCACATATATTGGATGCAACTTCTGCATTACTAGGAAAGAGACACTAACTGTTTTATAACTTACAGCACCTCTGAATATGGCCCAATGGGAAAAAGAGAAGAGAAAAGGAGGATGAAATGAGATAAAGTGGCCTAGAGATATACAAGCTACAGTGGGCCAGGTTCTCAGCTGGTACAAAACAGTGTAATTCCACTGGAGTCAATGAGTCCAGATCCCCAACTGGTGTAAATTGACTGTACCTCCAGTGGAGTCAATGGGGCCAGATCCCCAACTGGTGTAAATTGCTTGTACCTCCATTGGAGTCAATGGGGCCAGATCCCCAGCTGGTATAAACTGGCATAGTTTCCTCATCTTCAAGGGAGAGATTCCAAATTACAGCAGCTGAGTATCTGGCTCTTCACTGGGACGTTCAGTTTATGCAATAAACCAGCTTCTACAGCCAGTTGATGCCTCAGTGACTAGCATGAGCTGAGCGGATCCCAGCAGGACCCCCACATGCTGACAGTGCTGCAGAGACAGCTGACATGGCCTGGCCCCTCATTAGTTTCATGTCAGCAGCCCAGAATTGCCTGCTTCGGTGTGAAAACCTCTTCTGTTTTCTGGCCAGCAATATTTACATTCATTCTTCTCAGTTTGCACTGGGAAAGGGTGACTATACTAAGCTTGCTTTCAAACCTATTAACACGGTAATATTATTTCATGTAGATCTATTTCTCTCTCCATAGCTTTTCCATAGATACATAGATTTTTTTCCTTTAAAAAATGAAAAAGTGTAGTGAAAATTTCCATTTTGTCAAAAAGCCACTGTGCATGAGGAAAAGAAGCCGTCACGTGGAAAAATTTTAAGCGGGTCTAATAGGAAGATCAACATAATTGTGCCCTTTATGCAAATGGAGAAACTGAGGCACAGCAAGATTAAATGACTTGCTCAAAGCAGAACTCTCCTGAATCCCTGTGCAGTGTTCTACCTAGCCAAGCACATCCCCAGCATTATTACAGTATTCTGATAAGACTCTGTTAGCTTGCAGGTAACCTGTTTTGCCTTGTTAGAAGGTTTCTAATTTCTTCTTGTTCTGAAACAAGGCCCTGGCTCTCGACGATTCACCCCACATCTGTTCCTCTGGCATCATTTTTGTTCTACCAGCAAGCATACTCATACCAGGAACTGCAGGAAAGGCACCATGTTTACATTCCCCAGTCACTATGTTCTGCTCCAGGTCCTGGCTGCCTGGTGGGATCACATTAGCTCTTGTTTATTAATTTGCTAAGTGGGGGTTCTCCTAACTGGGTCATTAAAGGGGAACTCAGGGTTTGCCTGCTGGGCTTTTGATGCCGTTGTTGAGCCAAGGGCAAAGAGGTTGCAAGTGCTAATGAGGGAAGTTGAAGAAGTTCCACCTCCTCTGTCCTCATGTGTTGCTCTCATAGCCTGATCTCCACTGATCCAGCAAGATTTCTGGACAATTTACTTGGTGAGAGTATGATCCATTGACCCAGAGAGAAAAGCAGCTGTAGCCTATTAAAGACAGTGCTTGGTAGCAACATAGGAAGCAGGTAAGTCTATTTTACCAAGGTTTATGTTTTAACTGTATGGGGTCAGATTCTCAGCTCCATTGTAGATCTGTGCCTGTTTACACCAGCAGAGGATCTGGCTCATTGACTCTCCCTGATTTAGTAAAATAGGGGCTTGAAGTGCATTGACTTCAGATTTCCATTGATGTACCTGAGTCAGATCCTCAGCTGGTGTAAAGCAGCATTGAAGGTAGTGGAGCTATGTTGATTTAAACCAGCTAAGTATATAGCTCATTGAATCTCCCTGATTTTGTAAAATAGGGCTTGAATGGGAGTGACTCCAGATTTACGCTTGTGTAGATAGGCCAGGTGGTGTAACTCAGCATAGCCCCATGTCTTTTATTGACAGCTGAGTTCAATTCTATACCCTGCCCCTCTGCACTATGGATACATGGAAACTCCTGCTGAGTTACATGGAATTCCAAAATGTTGGCCATTTACACAAGATTTGCTCCACAGTGCATCAGGGCTGGAAAACTCAGATTTAAGGGCATATTTTACCTGGCTCTCCCTTGACATGCTTTCTCCAAAATTCCTCTTAAAACAGTTTTCTTTTTGCATTAAGACCTCCAAACCAAGGGGAACTTTGCCTAACTAAACAAATGAAACCCAGCAAAGGATTAACTAAAAGTGCAGCAGAATCCCGAACAATCTACTTCTTGATATGGAGCTCAGCTAGGCACAGTATTCCCAACGAAACTGTTCCATCGGGCTTCTGAGAGAGACTGTGGATTAGTTCTGCACGGAATGACCTAGAATTTTTGCATTTAATTGCATTGATATTCTGATTAGCTGCTTATTTAATCAGCAGATCATTAATGCAGCCAAATTAGGCTTCTGGGATTTGTAGGAATTCACTATTGAGCTATTGCTAGATCCATTGTAACTCTTTCTGTCTTTCCAGAGTAGATTGCAGCATCTGACCAGACTGGGAGAGGATGTCTAAGCAAACACAAAGCTCTGCGCATCTGTGATCCTCTATTTACATCTGCACATTGTTTTGAGTCTGCATCTAGTTCACAAAACAAGCACATTCAAGGTGTCGGAGTCTTTTGATCTGGGGCGACATGACTTTTGCAGAACTTTTAGAGCAGGTCGGCAGTATGGGCCGTTTCCAAATTATCCACATTACGTTACTGGTCCTGCCAATATTACTGATGGCCAGCCACAACATCCTGCAGAACTTTACCGCTGCTACCCCCGGACACCACTGCCATATTGCCATTGTTGCTAACTACACTTGTGATGACAACTTTACAGACCTCCTCTATTGCCAGGAGCTCCTCAAGATCTCCATCCCCGTGGATGAGAACCAGCAGCCGGACAAGTGTCTCCGATTCACCTCCACTCAGTGGCAGCTCCTAGACCCAAATGCCACAAGAACCAATGGGACTGAGATGGACACCGAGCCCTGTATGGGTGGATGGATATATGACAAGAGTGTTTTCACGTCCACCATCATCACCGAGGTAAGAAAGATTCTCCTGGCAATGACTGGCTAGTGACTATGCTGAACCAAATTGCTAACAGGTGACCACCAGCATAGTTTCATTGAAACCAACAGAGCTACATTGATATCTGCCAGATAAGGATCTGGACTAGTAGTGTGGTAGTATCTGGACACCCCAGACCCCACCATGGTGGGTGCTGCACAGATCCTGACCAAGATCAGGGCCACATTTTGCCAGGTTCTTCACAAACCTTGTTGGAGTTTGGGGCCCCCATTCTCACTATGACCAAGTTCACTGGACTTGTCTCCCTCATGCGTTCTCACTGAGCTGGTGTTCTCTCTCCCACTTGCAGTGGGATCTGGTGTGTGGCTCACGGACATTGAAACAGATGGCTCAGTCGATCTATATGGCGGGAGTCCTGGTGGGAGCGATTGTGTTTGGAAGTCTCTCTGACAGGTAAGAAGCCTACTGGTCACTTCACTTTGGTAGGGTACAGGAGATGAATGACTCGGAATGCGGCGGGCAGTAGTGGTCCAGTTCTAACAGCTTCCAGCCGTCTTCACCAGCATTTATTATCAGAGAGCAAAAGTGGACCAGTGGTTAGGGCATTCACCTAGAACTTGGGAAAAACTGCGTTCAAGTCCCTACTCTGCCACAGACTGCCTGTGTGACCTTGTGCAAGTCCCTTACTCTCTTTGGGTTTCCCCATCTGTACAATTGGGATTGTAGTGCTGCCCTACTACAGTGATGGGGGTCAGACTGTTCTCCCCAGTGTGCTAACTCGGCCCACAAGCCCATCCTGCCTGTTAGCAGTTAGCCTCAGTTTTCTCTGCCACAGGTTTGGACGGAAGTCGCTCTTGATCTGGTCCTGTCTACAAATGGCCATCACCGGCTCTTGCGCTGCTTTCTCATCTAACTTTACCATGTACTGCGTTTTCCGCTTCCTGACGGGAATGGCTTTGTCAGGGATCAACCTCAACTGTGTGTCCCTCTGTAAGTACTGACCCTAACAAGTAGGAGGTCTTTTGGGGTCTTCCAGGACATTTCCATTAAGAGGAGAAGTTGATGATGGAGTCAGGGATTTCTTTGGTACGATCCTGGTTATTTACAATGTCTTGTTTCCCTGTTCGCAGCAGGAAACAAACAGCAGGAGGCCATTTCTTTGCTCACCGTACCAACTCTTTTCCAGCCAGCACTCTGCCCAAAAAGCTCTCCTTTCTAGTGTTTTCCCAGGGTCAAACTACCAGGGCTTCTCTGGCTGTGTCTCGGGCTTCTTTGTACCTTCCCTGTTATTGCTGCTTTTCTCACACACACAGACACACACAGCTGCACCAATCCATGCTTCAGCCCCTGTGTTTGCTATATCACTGTCCAAGGAACCCCCATGGACCACATGACTCAGCATCTTCTCAAGCCTTGCCATGTGCCTGTATTTGGGGTGGTTGCTCCTAGTCTTGCAGCTATCTGGGTCCATAAAGGAGCTTGATTGTTTCTTACTTTTATCCTGAATGAAAAGTGGCAGTTATGCCCACCAGCTCCAATCCCCCAGCATAACAATATCTTCCTACATTGAGATAAAGAGGATGTTGAGGAGAATGAGCATTACAAAATAATGCATGTGACAGATGCTAGACGAGGCGTTATTCACCCCTCTAACAGCTTATAGTTTGAACAGCAGGATGGCTACAGCTAGGAGCCCCCATCATAGGTCAGGATCCCATTGTGCTAGAGTCCCTTTAAACACAGAACAAAGAGACGGTCCCTCCCGCAAAGAGCTTCACTCTAGAGCTGGGTGATATTTTTTAGCTGAAACTTTTTTCCATAAAACATTTTGTGAATTCGTGTTGAAACTTTTTCATTTTTTTGGTTCAAATAACTTTTCATTTCAAAATTTCCTTGAATTTTATACTTTTTAAAATTCCAAAACATGACAAAAAATGTTGACAATCAAAATAAAACAGTTAATTTAACCCAAAATGAAACATTTTTCAACTCTTTGATTTGCCCAGAATTAAAAATATATGTATTTTCTGGTTGGCCCCAAAGGAATTTTTTTTCTTTTTTATTCCCCTTTTTCTTTTTGAAGTTGCCACCAAAACGAAAAATCCATTATTCAACCTGCTCTGCCGAAGTTCCACTTAAAAATCAGGCCACTTGTTTGGGGCGGATTTAGGTGCCCAGGTGGCCTAGAAACTTGGGATTGGTGTTCTCTGGACTTTGACTCTCTTCCCCCTTTTATCCTCACCCAGCTGTGGAGTGGACGCCCACCAAACTCCGGGCAGCAGTTGGCATGGTGACAGGATATAGCTACAGCATCGGGCAGTTCATTCTGGCTGGGTTAGCCTTTGTCATCCCAGATTGGCGCTGGCTGCAGCTGGCTGTTTCGGTGCCCTATTTCATTTTCTTCTTCTATGGCTGGTAAGTGTCTTTCTCACTGGTAAACCTTGCCAGCATGGGGACCTCCCTGTTATCCCTTGTGGGGACCAAAGGCTTCTGGAAGATATCCAGACTATGAGCTCTCAGACAGCAGGTGTGTCTCTCACTGTCTGTCTGTCCAGCACTTGGCACAGAAGGGGTCCCAATCTGAGGTTGTACTAACCATTATTTTTCATATTATGGTAGCATCTAGAGGCCTCATCTGAGGTCAGGGTCCTCTTGTGCTGGGTGCGACATAGACACACACTGAGACAGAGGCCCTGTCCTAAAAAGCTCACTGGCTAAACAGAAAAAGGAAGGGTTATTATTCACATTTTACAGACTGGGGAGCTGAGGCACAGAAATATGGAGTGACTTGCCCAAAGGCACATGGGGCATCTGTGGTAGAGCAAGGAAATGAACCCAGGTTTCCCAAGTGAGTGTCCCACTCACAAGACCATTATTATTATGGTAGCTCCTACAGACCAGGGGTAGGAGCTGTATGGGCACTGCTCCTGCCCAGACGCACTTACAGATGCAACCGATGATCTTTGGGTGGAGAACCAGATGAGAAGTGATTTGCCAAAGATCACAAAACAGACAGTGCAACAGCCAAGACGAGAACCCAGCTGTCCTGCCTCCTAATGCTGCACCCTATCCATTAGGCAACACTGCTTCTCAACTTGCTTCTTTGGCCTGAACACTGCATCTATTCGAATCACATAGAGACAGAGGAGTTTTGAAATGTGCTCTGAACTTAGGGTGACAAAACAGCAAGTTGGAAAAACTGGGACACTTTTGTGGGGGGAGGAGTACAGTTGTGTATATAAGACAAAACCCTAATATCAGGACATTTGGTCATCTTACCTGAATTGCAATAGACTCTTTCTGTATCATACATAGGTTGGGAGCCCCAGGTGTCCTGAGTCTTTTCAATAGGTTTAGTGTTTCTCACGGTGAAAAGGACCCTGTTGTAATGAACATACAGGCAATTCTGTATTAAGCTGCTGGACAAACACAGTCCTGGGGTTCCCCTAGGTTGTCCACCTTGCACTTCCTGGTGTCACTATATGGGGTCACTGTAAGCTCTGCCCTGCACTAAAGCCGATGGCTGGGAAGCTGGTTACCATGTGCCCTTCTAGTTCCAAACAGGTGGTTCACAGAGTCGGCCCGCTGGCTTGCAACAGCCGGAAAACTGAACCAGGCATTAAAGGAGCTGAAGAAAGTGGCACGAATAAATGGGCAAAAGGAAGAAGGGGACAAACTCAGCATAGAGGTGAGGAATTGAATAGGCTAAAAGGGAAGGCTGTAATACAGGGATTTTATGTGCATGCCTCTCACCCTGCGATTGCCAGACAGAGGACTCAAGCACACAAACACATCATAGAGCAAACTCACACACCCCTTCTCCAGAGAGGAAACACACACACACACACACACACACAAAAAAAAAGGGAAAGAGCTGGGCAAATAATGGATTTTTTCAGTTACTGGCAATTCCAAAAAATTGTTTCAGGTCAAACTGAAAAAAAAAATTCAACGTTTTTGGCAAATTGAAAGGGAAAATATTCAGTTCAGGCCAAATTTTCATTCACCATGAAATGACACTTTTTTATTTTGAGCATTTTTTAACATTTACAAAATATATTAATATAAAATTAAAGGAAATTTCAAAACAAAAATTTGCTTCAAATTAAAAAAATCAAAACATTTCTTTTAAAAAATGTCAAAATAAAACATTTCAATTTGGTGGGTTTTTTAAAAAAATTTCCAAAACAATTTGGTGAAATAGATGCAAATTTGCAGTTTGTTTTGATGTCACCAAATCAGCATTTTTCACTGAAAAAAATTTCAACAAAAACATTTTGTCCAGTTCTAGACAGGGACACACAAACACTTGGTGTCAAGAGAGTAATAAATACACAATCTCCCAAGCCCAGAAATCAAGTCCTAGAGTCTGGCTATAGCTGTTGTAAAACAATAGCAATAAAGAATCCAAATAAAACATACCCAGGTCTTCACAACTAACTCCAGTAAAAGTTACAGCTGGGCGTACTGACAGGGTGATCTCCATAAAAATCTAGCACATGAATTGCTGTCTGGAAATGTAAGTTGCTAAGGGGAATGTTAGAATGGGAATTCTAGCATCTGAACCTCTAAAGTGCTGATAAACCTCATAGGATGTGCCCTCCCAATCCATAGGAGCCACTCAGTACCTTGCACAGAGCCCTAAACAAGGAGCCCCATGCTACAGTTGAAATAGCCCCATTAGAGTTTGCACTTCCTGCACTTTGTATCCTCCCTCAGCTACCTGCATCTCCCAGTGGTAGCCAGGGGTACTGCAGCCTGCAGAGGGGCCCCGCCAGTGACTGCACTCAGTACTTGAGCAGCTCCAGACTCCAGGAGTTTACATGGACAGCACGAATACCCCAAGTCATAACCGGAAGGATTTAACTAACCAAGCCTTTGGAGAAGATATAAACTCTCCTGTGTCTCTTCTCCACAGGACTTGAGAGCCAGCCTGCAAAAAGAAATGTCCTCAGCCAAATCCACCCACACAGCTGCCGACCTGGTGCGCACACCGACTGTCCGCAGGATATCCTGGTGCCTGTGCTTCGTATGGTAGGTGGGCTCGTTCAGAGGCAGGGGAAGGCAAGGAGGGTGGAAGGGCAGAAAATAAACCAAGGTCTTTTGTAATGATGGTACGACCAGCTGAGATCCAAATGCTGTTGTGCTTGGTGCTGTACAGGAGGACAAGACAGGGCCAGGCCCTACCTTCAAGAGTTTACAATCTAAATAGACCAGGGGTAAGATTATTGTTCCAATATTTACAGAAGACTGAAGCACAGAGACACTAAGTGACTTGCCAAAGGTCATATAAGGGAGTCTGTGACAGAGGGGAATTGACCTGAGGTCTCCCAAGTCCCAGGCTACAGAGCATTTTACAGCACTCCCAATGGCAACATGAGGTACTGCGGACTATTTCCATTGTACTATGCATTTTTGTGCTGTCAATGACAGGTTCTCCACCAGCTTTGCCTATTATGGGCTGGCCATGGACCTGCAGAATTTTGGGGTCAGCATCTACCTCATCCAGGTAGTATATGGAACTGTCGACATCCCTGCAAAGCTGATTGGTTTCTGCATGATCAGTTCCATTGGCCGGAGAGTCACCCAGGCTTCTGCTCTCATCCTAGCAGGGCTTGCGATCCTGGCCAACATATTTGTGTCACAAGGTGAGACCATGGTGCACTATCGATCTGCATGGCTCTGATTTTAATCAGCATGTATTAACATGGATATCCATTTAGCATACAAATCATTTAGTTAGCATTATATATACATATATATATATATGATGCAGCAAGAGTAATGTTACAAGAATGGTCTATAAAAGCGATGTCTGTACATTAAAGGTGGCTGAAAATGTTTTCATCCAAACTGTTTTTCAACAGAAAATTGGGGGGTTGCTAAATTAACTTTTATGTGAAAGGCATCAGCTTCACACATAAAATTTCAATTTTTCAGTAAAAAAAAATGAACATTCTTGGCACCTCCCCCCCTAAAATTTTAATTCTAAAATGCTGGGGTCCCTAGCTAGACTACGCATAATGCCATGCAGCTGCCAGGACTCACCACTTCCCCTCTCTTTGCTTCCCTGCTCTGGTCCCTTCTTCTCTATCATATTTTACAAGCAACTTGTCTTCCCTCTCAAGATCCTTCATTACCTATCCCAGGGGTAGGCAACCTATGGCACGGGTGCCAAAGGTGGCACGTGAGCTGATTTTCAGTGGCACTCACACTGCCCAGGTCCTGGCTACCAATCTGGGGGATTCTACATTTTAATTTAATTTTAAATGAAGCTTCTTAAACATTTTAAAAACACAACTTACCTTACATACTACAATGGTTTAGTTATATATTATGGACATATAGAAAGAGACCTTCTAAAAACATTAAAATGTATTACTGGCACGCGAAACCTTAAATTAGAATGAATAAATGAAGACTCGGCACACCGCTTCTGAAAGGTTGCCGACCCTGAAAAGTTCCCTACCTGCCCTAACAGCTCTCATTATGTATTAAAAGATTGACTCCAATGAGTCCATGATATCAGGATATCCATTCTATCACCTACTTGTTACATTTCAAACAAGCACCTTTGTGTTTTCCTCCATGTTGCCCCTCATGCTTGGGAAAAGTTCCCCATAAGCATCAGCAAAATTAACATCATATCCTCATTCAAAACTTTCCTTAAAACTCCCTCTGCCCTGAAGCCTACAGAAAACATGACAATGTTAAGCTGCTGGTGTTCTGAAACCACAGCCTAACACGTTGACCAATAGTGTCTCATTGCTTTCTTGCACAACTCCATTGTGAACAAAGGATCACCCAATGAAATCAAAAGGCAGCTGATTTAAAACAAACGCAAGGCAGGACTTCTTCACACAGCACACAGTCAGCCTGTGGACTCATTGCCAGGGGATGTTGTGAAGGCCAAAACTATAACTGGGTTCAACAAAGAACTGGGTAAGTTCATGGAGGACAAGTCCACCAATGGCTGTTAGCCAAGATGGTCAAGGACACAAGCTCATGTTCTGGGTGACCCAAGCTTCTAACTGCCAGAAGTTGGGAGTGGATGACAGGGGATGGATCACTCTAATTGCCCTGTTTTGTTCATTCCCTCTGAGACATTAGTCATTGGCCACCGTCAGAAGACAGGATACTGGGCTAGATGGACCATTGGTCTGACGCAGAATGGCCGTTCTAATGTATTTATCTGTCTGTATTCCTGTCATCACTCGATTGCCAGCTCTTTGGGACAGGTACTGTCTCTTTCCTGGTCCGTGACTGGGGCTTCTAGGCACTATGATCATACAAATAATAAATAATATGGGGAGGCCCCAGTGCATCCTGGAGATATAATCTGACCATTAAAAAACAGGACAACAATTAATTTGCAGTATAAAGACATTTTTCTTAGAAATTATTTTTTTACCAATAAAAATTCAACCTCTTGTAATTACTGACTCTTTTTTCAGACTTGGGGGGAACACGGGGACAGAGCAATGAAGGGCTGTGTTTGCATGCCTACCCTGTGCAAAGAGCTGAGTCCCCAGCAGTGTCTGCTAATGTCATCCTTTCCCTCTCCCTAGATCAGCAGACCCTGCGCACTCTTTTGGCTGTGTTTGGAAAAGGCTGCCTGGCTGCCTCATTCAGCTGTGCCTTCCTCTATACAGGAGAGCTCTACCCCACGGTGATTAGGTACCTAGATGCCAACGCCCCTTAAGGAGTCCTACCTGGGAGGCTGGGCTGTGTTGCAATTTTCACCCTGCATGATTAACCTCAAGGAGATGGCAATGAGAGAAGGACAGCAAGAGTGCTGGTCAGCTAAGCCACTGGGTTTCCTACAGCTGTTAGAAGAAGCAAACCCTAAGGAATCTACTGAATAAGGCCAGACAGAATGAATCAGGATTCCTTGTTCTACTGCTTTCTGACAGGACACTGCAGGCAGGCAGGTTAAAGATTCGATTAGATATGCAAGTTGTGAATAAACAGCACAGAGATTTGTAGCTCAGATCAGGCAAACTCATCTGAGGGCCAGTTCCCAGCCCCTGACTGTTCTCTCTCCACGGCAGACAGACCGGAATGGGGTTTGCGAACACCCTGGCGCGAGTGGGCGGAATAGTGGCCCCGCTTGTGCAAATGACCAGAGAGTACTTGCCCTCCCTGCCGCTGATCATCTATGGAGCTGCCCCTATTGTATCCGGCATCGCCACCTGCTTCCTGCCGGAGACCCATAACATGCCATTGCCGGACACCATAGAAGACGTTGAGAGGCAGTGAGTAATTTCGGTGACCATTACGGACAGCTAGTGGGGAGGCTAGTGCAATGGACTGGGTTCTATTTCTGTCTCCACCAGCCTGAGCTGAGGCAAGCCCCTTCCCCCTCTCTACGCCTGTGTTTCCCTTCCCACCCTTTGTCTATTTAGATTTTAAGCTATTCAGGGTCTGTTTCTTAGTATGAGTCTATGCAGCGCCTGACACAATGGGGTCTGGTGCAGTGCCCAGCACAACGGGGCCCTGATCTCAGTGAGAATGTGTGTAATCAGGTGTTGTCAGTGGGCGAGGTTCAGTTTTCAATTGGGTCCTTCAAAAAATGGAAACACCAGCTTGAGCCCCAACCCAGAAACCTGTCTACGCCATCCGTGACACCCCTGATAGGTAATACTTCCTCACTGGCAAGCACTGAGTGTAGGGGTTAATAAAAAAAGCTTTATGAGCATGGAGGAAGGGGACAACAGGACTAACTTGAGAAAGCCAGCAATTAATAAATCCACACTGGTAGGTAACACTCTCTCCCCACCCCAGGGTATTTTGGCAGTAATCCCAGCCTCAGTCCTCCTTTCACAGTTGTGAGCAGCTCACACATTCCAGCCACTTCTCTTCATCAATCACGCTTTGCTGCCCAGGGCTGGTGAAGTCTGCGGCCCGGCTGCCTCAGCAGCTCCGGACCCAGCTCTCAGGATTTCAGCTTTGCTTGCTAGGCAGGGAGATCTGTACCAGAGTCCCTCAGATACACATCTGCTGCTCTGTACAGCTTCAGCCTAAGTCCCTTCAGCATCCACACACTACCTCAGCGTGGCCCTGGCCTCTGCCTCAAAGGCATCTCAGCTCTGCTCCCCACCACTGCTCTGTACATCATCTCAAAGCCAGTTTAGCTCAGCTCACAGCTACCGGGAGCCCTTTTCTTTCTTGTCTCATGAGGCTCCCTTACTGAACAGTGCCCGACTGGTGTCAGTCAGGGTGACCCCCTCATCCAGCATGTTTGTGCTGTTCACTTGTCCTTTCATTTCCTAGCAGGGGCAATAGCATTTTGTTCCCCCCAAACTCAAAACTTAACTATATTTTAACCCAAATGCCACAAATTAGCACAGAACTGAAATGCAAACGAGGCCTGGCCCATTTGGTCCTTTCTCTTTCCTCATCAACTGATACTGGCAGAGACCTCCCCTCCCATGGTGCCCCTGTCCACCTGGAGGTCTTAAGTAGCTCTGGACTACTCTTCTTCCTGTTCACAACAGTCAGCTCCCTCCTCCCTAGGGCTTCAGGCCACAATGATTAAATGAATAACACTCGGCACAGGGGATCCCAATCTCTGCCAGGGTCTGTGAAGCACCTGCCACAATAGGGCCCTGATCTCAGTCAAGGTCTGTGAAGCACTGTGGAGCCCTGATCTTGGTTGGTGTTTTCAGGGGCTACCATAATGCAAAGTATGGGCCATAGAGAGGGAAAGTGACGTGCCCAGGGTCACCCACTGAGTTAGTGGCAGGGCTGGGATTGCAACCAGTTCTCACTCCCTCATCCTGTTCTTTAGATCAGCACTTCTCAATGTTTTCTGTATGAGGACCCTGCAGCTGGCATCTAGCCAGGACTGGAGCTGGTTGTGAATTTTCCAAAGAAGCCTTTTTTTTGGTTGGAAAATGCCAATTTGTCAAAGCCAAAACTGTTTATGGGAAAGTGTCAGTGTTGGTGAATTGAAAAACATTTTAAAAAGACATTTGTCAACATTTTCAAAACAAAAATTAAGTGGTTTTCTGGTTTGAAATAGCTTAAATTTCTGAGCGGAAGGTCAACTGTAAGAAAAACAAATTAAATAAGTAATTTGGTCAAAATCAAAACAAAATGTTTCAAAATTATTGAAATGAAATGAAACATTTTCATTGATTCAAAATTAATATTTTTTTCACTTTTTAATTTATGACAGTTATTGAGGTTTTGAATTTTTATCTCAGTTAGGGACAGGAGCATTTTTCAAAAATCAAGAGTATTCATAGGACAGGACAATCATTGCCCCCACCCAGGCCAAGACCCTGACTCCTATATGGGAAGGAGAAGGTGATCTTTACCCTGTGACACCTGTCCTTTGCTCTCCTGGGGGCCGCAACCCCAGGGCCTCTAGGCTGAGTCCACGCTGCATTATGTGAGCGGGTGGCGGGGGGGGAGTAAAAAGGGGGATAGTGTAATTCACAGAGCTATTGGAAGGCTTGGCTAATCCTTATTTATAGAGTCATGACCTGCTGTGATGAAAAGAAATGCAGCGTTGTTATATAATCATGTGGTCTCCTCTTATTCCCTTATAGGAGAAGGTGCAGAGTGATTACAGATGTAGGACGGAAAGACAAGGTTCTGCTGAAAGCTTCCAGATTGGAACCGCTCAAGGAAATCATTTAAGAAGGGAAACTAAACAGACTGCGGGTCTTGATTCCAATTAGTCAAATTAAAATCAAACACTCCCGCATGTTTTACCAGCTCAGGATCAGAGATTGCTTCTGTGCAAGGGGTATTCATGAGACATTATGTCAGCCTTTTGTATCCACTTTCAGCAAAGCTAATAAAGTCAACTGTGCCTCCAGAGATACAAGCCATGGCTGCTAATATGAGGTGGCAGTGTGAGACTGGACACAGCACTGGGCTGGGAGTCAGACAACCTGGACTCTAATTCTGGCTCAACCACTGACATTGGACTTGGGTCTATTGCTCTTCCCACAGCAAAACCAGTGTGAACAAACTGCACTGGTCCAGGTGGGTCCCAAACAACTGTCTATTTACTAGGGCTAGCCAGAAAACAGGAATTCTGTTTAGCACAATAATTTCAGAGGTTTCATATCAGAACAAAGCCAAGACCTTTCAAAACGTTTCATGAAAACAGACAGCCCCATCCTAGAAGAGCCAATAGCTCAGGTTAAGCAGCAACCTAAACCTTGTTCTTCTGCACCCCCAACCAAGTTCCCTAACAACCAGGCTAGTAAGTCAGTGCTGCAGGGACTTGAACCTGACTCTTCACCACAGGTGAGTACCCTGGGCCCCACACTTTTCTGGGGTGGGCCTCGCTCACTCTCTCATTTGATCAGAAATTCCATCCTGGACCTGAGCAACCCTCCTGACAAAACTTTGGTTGAAAAGTTTCAGTTTTGACAAACTGGCAATTTCCCACAGAAAATTCTCACCCAACTCTTCTATTTAGTGCATGCAGTCATTCAAAGCCTAGCTACATAGACACCATTGCTCTGAGTGGCTTTGAAAACAGAGAACACAGCGAAAGCCTTTTGAGGGATCACAGGCTAGTTAATTCAGCCCTACTCCTGTACACTACTCTCTCCAAGTCACTTCCCCACTCCGTGCCTCAGTTTCCCCTCCCACACTTCATCTATTTAGATTACATGATTTTCAGGGCAGGGACAACACTCTACACAGTGGAATTGTGACTTCTTATTGCTCCTGAAATATTCATAAAAATATACCTGTTTAGAGGAGGTCCTGCACAAAGGAATTCTGAGTATGGTAGAAACATGGTTACAGTCCAGGGCCAGGCTGTCGTACAAGGAGTGAGCTTATCACACAGTAGTTCATGTATCTCCCAGACTCTAGCTTCCCAGGCTGACAATTTGCATCAGATCTGTAGGGGAAGAACAAATGCGGGTCCAAAAAGGAAGTTCTTAACCCAGCCCACAACCAAGCCGCATCCACAAATAAGCCCCACCCTCTTGAGATACAGATGTCACTCAAAGTCAAGATGACCATGTTTTCAGTACCACCAGCCAGGACTTTTTCATGGTGATGTTTAGAGTCATACGTGAGACAAAGTTATTCATATTACAGAGAGCTCAAAGGCCCTAACAAGAAGAAGGGCCCCACTGGTTAGGCATTGCACATACACATAGTTAGGGCCAGCCTTTGCCCCAGAGAGCTCACAATCTAAACAGACAAAGGGTGGCAGGGGAAACAAAGTTACAGAAAGAGGAAGTGACTCACCCAAGATCACACACCAAGTCAATGCAGAGCTGGGACTAGAACACAAGTGAGTGCCCTGTTCACTAGACCACGGTGCTTCTAAAAAATGCTCTTTAAAAAAACACCTGTGCTGGCATCATTGCTAGAGTAGGTCAGAAATGAGGGTGGTTCTAGGGGAAACCTTTTGGGGAAAAGCAGGGAATTGAGCCCACAACTCCCAGATCCCTGGCTTAGGGCCTAACCATGGGAACAGCACAACCATTTTACCCACCTGTCAACTGCATCCAAAATGTTTATCCCACTGCACTATTAGTACCCAAACAATGCGAGTCCCCAGTCAAAGATCAGAGCACCACTGCAAGAGGGATGTGGGATAAATGTGGACACTCCTTGCTACAAAGAGCTCACAGTCTTAGCATAGGACAAGAGACAGGCTCACAGTCTTAGCATAGGAAAGAGACAGGCTCAGAGTCTTAGCATAGGACAAGAGACAACAACTGCTTCCACCAAAGAACGTGCTAGAGGGCAGGAAAAATGGCAGGGGTTTCAGTTACAACTCTGGATTAGGATCTTTGGGGTGGGGGGGTCATTTTCCACCTCCCCAAAGATGCAGTGTGTGACAATTCAGAGAGGGTAGCAAACGCTCGTAAGTTGCATAGGAAGTTAAGTCCTGTTTTCAGAAGTGACTCAATCAGTTAGGAGCCTGAGTCCCCGTGACTTCATAGACTCTTGAGTGCCTAACTCCCTTTTGAAAATGAGACTAAATGATTTAAGTCACTTGAACGCTGAGTGGAGCAACTCCAAGATACCTTTAAAACTCTGGGCCTTAGTTCCCCAGTTTCTCCATCTGTAAAAGAGGGCTAATAAACCTTCCGTTGTCTGTTCACATCGCGAGCTCTTCAAACCAAGAGCTGTCTCTTACTAAGTGTGCCTGGCACAATGGCACCCAGCATGACAGCACCTGAATCCCAGATGGTATCCGCTGGTTTCTGGCAGCATTTGGCATAACAAGGCTTTGATCTTGGTCGGGGTCTGTGCAGCATGAGGCTCACTGGGGCCCTGATCTAGGTCAGAGTCTAGCACAATGGAGTGCGATATTTGTCAGGTCTGCGCAGTGCCCAGCACCTCCGAGGGACCCACTCTTGGTCAGGGTCCTGCGGCGCCTTGCACAATGGGGTCTTTAGGCACTGCTGTACTACACATCAGAATTACACAAGGAGAAGGTAAGAGTAAGACATTCGTGCTTAAGAAAAAACACTGCATTCACAGCACACCAATTCCCTGGCAATTGCTCCAATGGCTCAGGGTGAATTTTGTTGCAGACACCAACAATCTCTTGCGAGAACTGACTACATCAAAGACTATCTATTTGCTGGACTGGCTTTTACACTCACCTGATGTTGTTACCCAGGATTATTACTATTATTCTCAAATTCTGTGTGTATTACAATAGTACCTAGAAGACACAACCAAGATCAGGATTGCAACATTATTTGTATTTATTTCTAATGTGGTAGGGCCATAGAGCACCAGTAATGGAGCAGGAGCGCATTGTGTTACACATTAGACCAGTGGTTTTCAAACTGCAGGTTGTGACCCAGTACTGGGTCATGGAATGGAAGGCACTGGGTTGCAGCGGCTCTGGTCAGCACCACTGACTGGGCCATTAAAAGTCCCATCAGCAGTACTGCCTGGCTATCTGTTCAGACACCGTGCTAAGCTCCAGAAGCAGAGAGCAGCAGGTCCAGCTCCTACGCGGGAGGGCCACGGGGCTCTGCACAATGCCCCTACCCAGGCACCGGTTCCTGGCCAATGGGAGCTGGGGGGAGGGACAGTGACTGCAGGTGAGAGCCAGGTGGCACTGCTTGCGCGCTTCCACCTAGGAACCAGACCTGTTGCTGGCTGCTTCCAGGGAGCAGCATGGTCCGCAGTGCCAGGACAGGCAGGAAGCCTGCCTTAGCACCCCTCCTGCACCACTGACCAGGAGCTGCCTGAGGTAGGCCTGCCTCCCAACCCGTACCCCAATCCTCTGCCCACCCCCTTCACGTTACTGAAATTATTTGGGATCATATAGATCATTGGTGCAACCAAGGTCCTGTAGTGGCACCAAATCTTACGTAAAGGGGGTCATATAAGGTGTCTAAGACCAGGTTATGGTTTGCTGATTATGATTATGCTATCGATATGTGGGTATCATTTTTGTAGTTAAAATTATGAAAGTTGGCTATATAATGTCTGTATCTCAAACTTTTGCTTTGCTTCTGGATGAAATCCCAGACAAGTTGCTGTTAGCTCTGGCTGGCCTGTTTGATGGCCCATTAAGAACCATCAGCTACACAACAGACCCATTAAGGGAAGGCAGACACATCCTGTGTCTTAGCAAGGGGGGCAGAAATTGCCCAAGTGACTCAGACTCCATTTTGCTGTAAGTTTCCACAGCAAAGGACAAAGAAAATTCCTGCACCTGGAAAGGATATAAAAGGGTGGTACCCATCCCCATCTTGTCTTCAATCTCCAGCCTTGCTCCTACCTCTGGATGGGACTTTGCTACAAATGGAAGCTCTGGCCAAAGGACTGATGACCCCTCCCTGCAGGGGATGTATTCCAGAGACTTTGATTTGAACCTGCAGTTTATTCTACCACTGATGCAAGCCTGAACCAAGAGATTTGCCATTACTGCATGTAATTGATTTCTTTTAACCATTTCTAACCCTCACCTATATCTTTTTTCTTGTATAATAAACCTTTAGATTTTAGATTCTAAAGGACTGGCAACAGCGTGATTTGTGAGTAAGATCTGATTTGTATATTGACCTGGGTCTGGGGCCTGATTCTTTGGAATTGGGAAGAACTGTTTTCTTTATTTGGGGTATTGGTTTTCATAACCATTTGTCCCCAGGACAGGTGGCTGCTAGTGGTGATGCTGGAGAACTGGAGTGTCTAAGGGAATTGCTTGTGTGACTTGTGGCTAGCCAGTGGGGCAAAACCAAAAAGTCTTTTCTGTTTGGCTGGTTTGGTTTGCCTTAGAAGGGGAGAAACCCCAGCTTTGGGCTGTAAATGTCCTGTCTGAAGCAATTTGTCCTGACTAGACACTCTCAGTTGGGGCCCACCAGGAACAGCACTGTCACACCCCTCAAACCTGGAGTCCCTTCCTGCACCTCAAATCCCTCATTCTGACCTCACCCCCTCCCTCACCCAAACCCCTTCCCCAGCCCAGAGCCCCCTCGCACATCCTGAACCCCTCATTCCCAGCCCCATCCCATAGCCCTCACTCCCACACCCCAACCCTCTGCCCCAGCCCTGAGCCCCTCCCACACCCCAAACCCTTCATCCCCAGCTCCGTTGGGTCATGGGCATCAATCATTTTCTTCAACTGGGTCTCCAGAAAAAACGTTTGAAACGCAGGGCATTACACAAACTCAGAAGAAAGAGATGGTTCCTGCTCCAAAGAGCTTCCAATCTAAGAGAAGACAAACAATGAGGCAGCCCTGTCCCTATTTCAACAGACAATGAAAAGAAGGGAATTGCCCAGCAGCATAACCAGGGATAGAAGCCAGGCCTGCTTTCCCTAAGCCAGCGCTCCAGGCACTTCCTTAACCTTTCCCTCCAGCCATTTGCTTTGTCCTCCCTTCTCTCCCATGGATTTCTGCACTGTTTCTATCCTAGCTTTATCCAGCAATTTGCCTCCACATGGACCCCAGCTCTTCTACATCACCACCCAACTTCAGTGAAGAGCATCCGGAGTTAGAACCTCAGCTGACGTAAACTGGCATAACTCCATTGTCTTCAGTGGGGCCACGTTGATTTACTCCAGCTCGGGATTTGGTCCCATGACTCAACTATTCAGCACCCAGCACAATGGGGCTCTGCCTTATTCGGGATCTGTACAGCACCCAGCACAGTGGGGCCCTGCCCTTATTCGGGATCTGTACAGCACCCAGCACAATGGGGCCCTGCTCTAGATCAGTGTCCTTGCAGCACCCAGCACACTGGAACCTGGATCTCACTTGGGGTCTGCGCAGCACCCAGCACAATGGGGGCCTTGATCTTCACTGGGGTCTGTGCAGTACCTGGCAGAACGGGCCCCCAGTCTCAGTTGGGGTCTGTGCAGTGCTTGGTACAATGGAACAATAGTCTGAGTTGGAGCTTCTAACTGTAATGCCAATAATAATCAACCAGTGCAAAGCAGGCTTGGTGCCCAGGTGTACTGGAGACCTAAACCCTTCCTAATACTGCCCTTTGTCCCACATTTACTGAATCACTAGATTTTGTTTCTCTTTCCCTTCCAGCTAATCCTTCAAACCCAGGGTAGAACTTTAACCCAAGTAAGCTGATTATGACTTACCTAACCCACACTAGCACCCACTTAACCCAATCCATTTCTTAAGGCTAAATATATTGTGACAAAGCTCCAAGTCTGTACTTGTGGGTCCTGCGCTTCCTGGCAGATTTAGGGGCCTCAGAAACTCATCTAGGCCCCAGAGTGACCTCCCTTTCTCAGTATAATTGGCAAGAGTCACCACCTAGTGAGTTACCTTCATCACAGGCCAGTATGGAAGATGGAAAAGCGGGGAGCCCGGGCCCACCCTCTACTCCGGACTCCAGCCCAGGGACCCTAATAGTATCAGCTAAGATGGCTGACCTTTTATCCACAAAACACAATACAATTCCCTGCACTACTTCCCCACAGCAGTCCCCGCTTCTTCAAACTCCACTTCACCCTTACCTCAGGGCCTCTTTCCTTCAGTATAATATGTTGTCCAACACTCAGTCTCACCAACAGCATAACTTCCTTCCACAGCTCCTGACACCCACACCCACCTGACTAACTGGGAGGTTTTTATCTGGTTTCAGCCAGTCCCTGATTGGCTTCAGGTGTCCCAATTAGGCTAGCTGTTTCTACTCCTTTCTAGAAGGTTCTTAATTGGCCCCAGGTGTCTTGATTGGCCTGGAGTAGCCTTTGTTTGGCTATGCAGGGAACAGGGACCTGCACATCCTGAGACTAATATACCTGCCTTCCAGCACTCTCCGATATCCTTCTGGTCTGACTCCGTCACAATATATAAATTACATATTACATTATATATATATATTACTCCTCCCTCCTCCTCCTCCCCCCAACCCCGATTACCACCACTACACACACACACTGTTTCCAGCATCCCAAAACAAAACAGTTCAACTGAGGTGACCAAGTTCACACCACAGGTTGCTCAGATCTTCTTTCAGAAGCCCAGGACCCCCGCTGAGACCCCAGATCTTTGGGTGGATGCCAGCTTGATAGTGGCTTCAACGTTGTAGGCAAGAATTTAGTGGGGTTGTGATAAAGGGAACTTTTTTAGGAGACAATGAGACTAAACTTTCCCATGCAGCCGTCCAAGTTTTGCTTTTGTCCTGTAGGAAGCGTCTGGCTATAGCTGTTCTCGTTTGACAGATCTCTAAGAGAGCTGGAACTTTTGTAGAAGGTACCCTTTCCAAATGCAGCTCTGTTTGTGAAACTCAGTTAAGTCCTCCGGAGGCGAGTTAACAGTGGATCTGTTCGGCATGACTTTTGCCGAACTCTTAGACAGCATTGGCGGCATGGGCCGCTTTCAAATTATCCATGTGGCTTTCCTTGTTATCCCTATTTTAATGACAGCCTCTCATAACCTCCTGCAGAATTTTTCTGCTACTGTTCCAGGACACCACTGCCAGATCCATGTCGCTGCCAACAGCACGGGTGGTACAAACATGACTCAGAGACTGAGCACCAAAGATCTCTTGAGGATCTCCATCCCCATGGATGGGGACTGGGAGCCGGAGAAGTGTCGCCGATTTGTCACCGCCCAGTGGCAGCTCCTAAATCCTAATGCCACCATTGCAAACAGGACAGAGATGGAAACAGAGCCATGTGCGGAAGGGTGGACCTACGACAAGAGCATCTTCACCAACACCATCATTACAGAGGTAAGGAAGGGCCTAGAGCACTCACCACTGCTCAGAGAAACCCTGCATTGCTTGGGTGTTATTGATCAGTATTCACCTCTGACTGCACAGGAGCAGAAGGAAGAGTGGTCCAGTCAGTGAACTGTGACTTGGGTTCGGTTCCTGTTTCTGAACCATTCCTATTCCGTGACCTTATGCAAATTATGGGATTTGCCCAAGTGGATCAAGTCCAATGGCCATTCAGCCCAGTCTCTGGTCTTGGACAACGGCCAGCAACAGATGCTTCAGAGACAGGTTTAAGAACCCTGCAGTCACCCCATGTGAGATAACCTGTCCCATACATAGGTCTCATCCTGATCTTTAGTAGTTGGAGATCAGCTCAAGCCCTGAAGTAACAGGTTTAATATCCCTCCCAAAAGCCTTGTTCTTGTAGTTATGATTACTCTGGCTGTTTTTGATCTCCATATAAATATCTAATCCCTCTTTCAAACTTGTTAACTTCTTCCCCTCAATGACTTCATGTGGCAGTGAGTTTCACAGGTTAATACCACATCATGTGAAAAAGCGTATTTCCTCTCATTGGTTCTAAACTCCCATCTTTTAATTTCATTGAACCACCCCTTGTTATGAGACAGGAAGAACAGATGCTCTTGATCTGCTGCCTCTCTCCCACTCGTTTTAGAGACTTCTATCCTGTCCCGTCTAATTTATCTACTTTGCAAGATAAATGATCCCAGTTCATTGCATCTCTCTCCACAAAAGAGTTTCTCAGACTCTTGACCATTCTTGTCGTCGTCCAATGAACCCCTTTTAGTTTTGCAATATCCTTTGTGAGATGGGGTGACTAGGTCTGCACCCAGCAATCTCTTCATCTCTCTGTCCCTCACATTCCCATATAAGTGAAACACGGATAATTCTTCCTTTCTCCCACCTGTGACTATATCTGGAATGTAAACCCTTAAAGGCAGGGGTATCTTTTACTGCGTTTGTATGTTGCTGGATCTTCTACCTGCTAAAATAATAATGCCATATATGATGAGACACTGTAGGTCTCCATACCGTCTGCTGCTATTATTTACTGACAATTTGTCCTGGGAAAGAACATTCAGATTGGCAAAGGGGATTCTGGTAACTGTTTGCCAGATGGTAAGAGATGACTGTAGCTGGATATAATAAAACTCAGCCCTTCCCATGATCCAAAGAGTTTTACAAATTTGCATCCATTGCTATGAGCTATGTGTGTAGTAGTACCATTATCTCCATTTTACAGATGGGAAAACTGAGGCACAGGGAGGTGAAGTGACTTGCCTAAGGTCACAGTTGTGTCAACCATAGAGCTGGCTACAGAACCCAGGAGTCCTAGGCTTTCAGTCCTGCTCCTGTAATCCCCACAATCACACAAGCTGTCATAGAACCCAGGAATCCCAGTCTTAGTGCTCCAAGCCCTAGAACACTCTCCTTCCAAGTGCCAGGAGTAGAACCCAGAAAACCTGATGCCCAGTCTCTGTTTTAATCACTAGACCGCAGGCCCCTCCCATAGCTGTGGATAGAACCCAGCAATCCTGACTTCCTGTCTCCTGCTCTATCCTACTAGACTCCGTTCCTCCACAAGAGCTGGGACTAAAACCCAGGAGTCCTTATGCCCAGTCCCTGCTTTAACCAATAAACAATTCCACAGCTTGGAATTACGACTCTCAATGCTCTGCTCTAACCACTAGGCCACACCATGCGGCTGCAGAATACTAAATACCCAATACTGAGATGGTCGTTTATTTAAATATCCACCAGTAGTTCCATCACTCACACATATGACCTCATACAAGGTGCGAGCCACCCGGTTAACAAATCCACTGACACAGCAAAGTACTGTTTGCTTGTTTAACCAATACTGAGCTGCAGGACTGCACACAGAGAAAGCTCCCTGCCCTTGACAATTCTCAGATTGTTGGTTAGTTAAATATTTACTTGTAATTTTTAAAAAAACATAAATACAAAGCAGGGATTCATTTTATTTTAAATGTAACCTTATTGGTGCCAATAAAATCCTGGTGCCAATAAAATCATTACTGTTATTAAAATATCTATAGTGCCTAGAGTCCTCAACTAAGATCAGCACCCCTATGGTGCCAGGCACTTCACAGACCATGACTGAGTTCAGGGCCCCCTTGTGTCTGGTACTGCACAGACCCTGACTGAGATGGGGGCCCCATTGTGCCAGGCAATGCACAGACACAGTGAGAGCAACAATCCCTGCCCTGAAGAGTCAACAATCTAAACAGACAATGGGTGGGAGGGGAAACAACTTCGCTAAGATCACACAGCAGGTCAGCAGGAGAGTCTACACCAGAACCCAGCTCTCCTGAGTCCCAGGCCAGCGTATTTTCACGGGGCCACCTTTCCTCTGCTTCAAGGGTTTCCGGTGCTCAAAGCTATTGGTGGGGCTGCAGGAGCAGAGGCAGCAGCCCGCTGGCGCCTTGTTCTGTCTCTCCTCCCTTTGCTACCTGCAGCCTGAGACATTTCACCTCCCACTGGCAGCTAGCACTACTGCACCCTGAAGTCCATCAACCGCTTAACACTGTTATGACATTACTGCTGGGGATAATTCCCTTCAGCCCCTAGTCACCAACCCCACCCCACCCCCCGGCTCTTCATTATACCTTTGGCTGCTAAACTAAATACACCCCCCCATTCATAGCATTGGCTGTTTTCTCCTTGTGTGAGTATGAGTGGCTTGTTATGACAATGTCTCAACCCCCTTTCCTCCCCCGCCTGCAGTGGGACCTGGTGTGTAACCTGCGGACGCTCGGACAGATGGCTCAGTCAATCTACATGGCTGGGGTGCTGGTGGGAGCGCTTCTCTTTGGAAGCTTAGCGGACAGGTGGGTCTTTGCAAGGCTCGTCCTTTTCCCCACTCTGAGACCAGCAGCAGGGGCACAGAAAGCAGCAGCCATGGGGTGAATGGTATCAGTTGAGGCTAGGGGCAAAAGTCCAGGCAGTGAACTGAATATTTAAATTGTGACTTCAGAGATGAGGTTTGCCCATGGGGATCTGGAGGTCAGGCTAGAATAATCCCAGAGATTAACAGGCTGGTGTGTCCAGATGCACAGCTGGTGTAAATCAGCATCCCTCCCCTGGAGTCAATGGGGCTAGATCCCTAGGTGGTATAAATCAGCATCTCTCCCCTGGAGTCAGTGGGGTTAGATCCCTAGGTGATGTAAATCAGCATTGGTGCCAATAAGAATTTTTCTATTGTATTCAATGAGCATGGGATGAGGCCCATTTCTACCAGCTGAGGATCTGACCCACGGCCTGGAAGTTGCTACGTTTTCCTTTGCTTACATTCACCCTTTTCCTTTTAGTTGAATTCCCTCTCCCTGCCTGCTCGTGCGTGCACTGAAGTCAAAGACATGACTCCCACTGATTTCAATGCTGCAGTAGCCCTTAGTAAGCAACTCCTCTTAGTGCTTGCGGTTTACCCCTTCCCCCACACTTGAGATGCTGATCCATGTCCCCTTGTAGTCATTGCTTAGCCGCATTTAACTCATGTATAGCCTTGCCTTGTGGGCCAGTCCCTCCAGAGCCCTGGTCATTTGTGCTTGGTCTCCCCTGAGTACCTTACAAGCTAGGTCAGAACACACAGAGACTGGATTAGATAAAACAGATAATCTGTACCCACGTGCCCAGGACTGAATGCGGATTGCCAGATGTGGGCGCATCAGGGCTCTGTGGCTCTGCATATACAGGAGTCCATCAGTCGCCAGACCCCAGCACAGCTATTAACATGCCTTCCTGTGTCGCAGGTTTGGGCGGAAGGCTGTCCTGAGCTGGTCTTACCTGCAGATGGCTGTCTCGGGCACCTGCACCGCCTTCTCGCCCAATTTCACCACATACTGCATCTTCCGCTTCCTGGTCAGGATGGCCCTTTCCGGGATCATCCTCAACTGTATGTCACTGGGTAAGGGACCGTCTTCCACTGCTCCTTGTTTTTAACCTGGGAAAATTAGCCCTTGTTATAACTACCTGCATTACGGTTGCTCCTAGGAGACCCCAACACAGTGTGCACATTATTTCTGGTATTACAGTAGCACCTAGAAGCCCCATTCTGGTGTGTGCATAATTAGCAGTATTACAGTAGCACCATGATGATCCAGTATAGTGTGCATATTAGTAATATTACAGTAGCACCAACAGGCCCTTACAAAGATCAGGGACACGTTAATTGGACAGGTTATTAGGAGTATTACAATAGCACCCAGAGGCACTAAGTAAAATCAGGGGCTCATTACAGTGCGTGCAGTATTAATATTACAGTAGCATCTAGCAGCCCTGATATCTGGTCCTCACTGTGCTAGGCACTGGATGTCTACCTCCCACTTTGTGTCTGCTGCGCGGAGGATATAACTGCTCCAGCCACAGAGCCCTGCTTAACATACAGCCACCATCTTCGTGACTTGGGGCTGGGAATTGACCCAGGGAACCTCCACGCTACTGAGTTCTTAAGCTCAGCCTATAGAGACCCAGGCACACAGCTCTAGGTTACACGTGCACATAGTGAGACTGACCTGGCCCCAAAGAGCTTATAATAGACAAAGGAAGAGCTTTGTCCCCATTGAACAGACTGAAGCTCAGAGGGGTTTAATTTTCCCACCATCACTCAGGGATCCTGTGCCAGAGCCAGGAACTGAACCCAGCTCACTTGGGTCCCCCTGAGAAGCCAACCTACCTCTCAAGCCCCTGCAGCCCTCGTTAACTGGGAGAGCAGTGGAGCTGCTGGCCCGCTTTTCCTGATCCCGCCCAGCCAGAAGACAAGATACACATCCCTGGTACAGTGTGAATGATCTAACAATCCCCCACTTTGCTTAGTACCTGAGCTCTCAATGGCAATGCAGATTAGGGGCTGGTATTTTTATCACCGTTTTCCCTATACCTGCTCAGAAGAGATCACATTATAATTGTGTATCCTGGGACCCCAGTTATTATTATTATTCATATTGCAATAGCACCTAGGAGCCCCACTCATGGACCAGCACCCTATTGTGCTAGGTGCTGCACAAACACGGAACAATAGATGGTTCCTAAGTAACCTACTTTTTCCTTTGGGGCGTCTTAGTGTTCTCATTTTCTAGACAAATCTCTGATTCCTCCTTTGAATGCTGCTAAGGTCTCAGTCTCAAGGTAATCTTATGACACGGAGTTACGCAGGCTAATGGTACATTGTTAGACAGGACTCCCAGCATTGCTTTGCAGCCACTCCTTCCCTCAAATATCTGATTTTCATTATCGGATGCTGTTTTCCTGCTCTTGTTGGTTTTGATCTGGCCCCAGCATACAAATATTTATCCCCGCGTTTGCATGCATCACTTCTGCTTATATTCAGGAGGGTGTCTCAGAGGGAGCCCAGCACTGTAGCATCACTGGCTTACCATAATAATACTTTGCAATTAAGGGCATGTTAAAAAAAGGTTTGTTTTGGAATTGTGGGTGAGGGTTTGAGTCAGTCCTTTCAAATATTAACAGTGCTAAATCAGGAATTGTTATGGTAGCACCTAGACGTTTGGACTGAAACTGGAGTTCCCATTGTGCCAGGCACTTAACATACCCCAAGATCAGGGCCATCAATGTGCTGGGTGCGGACAGACCCTGACTGAGACAGGGGCCTGCACTGTGCCTAGTGCTGCACAGACCCCAGTCAAGATCAGGGCATCTGTTGTGCTGGGCCCAGTCCAGTCACATAGTGAGCAACAGTTCCTACCTGGAAGAGCTTATTGTTTAAAATACACAAAGGGGGGGAAAGTGGAGGCGGAGACAAAGGGGCGTCCTGAGACCACTGCCTACTGTGCTGACCAGCACAGTCTCATTGTTTCTTGGTGTTTCCCCCATCTGTTTTTTTGCATCTGTCTGTCTCTTGTCTGATATTTTAAACTCATCTCTTTGTTCTGGGTATACATGGCGCCCAGCACAGTGGGATTCTGGTGCATGATTCTTAAGGCCATGTCTACACTAACAATTGAATGACAAAGCTTTTGTCTTTCAGAGGTGTTACCACCCACTCCTTCTCCCCTCCGAAAGACAAGTTTTGCCACAACTAGCATTAGTGTGAACAGCGCGTTGTTGGCAGGAGCACTCTCCTGACGACAACGCAACCACCACTCATTGGGGACAGAAGATTTTTATCGGCAAGAGAGCCAATAAACAGTGGCCACACTGAGTGACTTTTAGCAGCACAGCTGTGGTGACACAGCCATGTCGCTAAAAGCTGTGCAGTATAGACACAACCTAAGTGCTACTAAAATACAAATGAGGAACAGAGGAAACAAAGTATCTTGCCCACGTTTATGAAGAAATTCCGTGGCAGATCCAGGAATGGAACACCAGTGCCTTGAATACCAGTCTAGTACCTTAACCACTGGCCACCGCTGCCTCGCATTCACAGCTCAGCATCATTTTTAACCCCAAAGGACAGCAAAGCGCCTCACAGATTAGGCTGCACCACTGAGATCTGAATTCATGCCCATGGAAACATTCCCACATGCCTCCAAAACCTGTTCACTTGTGCAGCATATTAACTAGAGCTGAAGGAATAATTGATTGATTCAATGGCCGAACCAAAAAATGTTGTTTACATTGTTTCAGGTTGACCCAAAATAGATTTTTTTTTTGTTTTTCTCACCAAAATGAAAAACAAAAATTCATTTTGGATCAAATGAAATGCTGTGTTCAACCAAAAACAAATCTTTTGGGGAGGTGGGAGCTTTTGGGTTTTTCATTTTGTGCATTTCTGGATTTTTATTACACACGTTGAGGCTTTTTGAAAATAAATCTAGCTAAAGTTCTAAACCAAACATTGCTTCAAAACAAAGAGTTGAAAAAAAACCCTTTTTTTAAAGACTTTTTTAAAAAAAACATGTGTGGCGCGGCGGGGCCCAAGGCTATTTGCTGAACTCAAACCAAATTTGCAAATAGTTTTGGTCAACCTGAACCTGCATTTTTCAGCAAATAAACTATGTATTCAAAACATTCTGCCCAGCTCTAGTATTAACCCCTCTGGCCTGGGTGCCTTTCTTTCCAGTTGTTGAGTGGGTGCCAATCAATGTACGGACCATACCCGGCACGGTGGTGGGACACTGTGCTACCATCGGGCAGATTGTTCTTGCAGGCTTGGCATATGCCCTCCCGGACTGGCGCTGGTTACAATTCACCGCATCAATGCCCTTCTTCATCTTCTTTCTCTACTCCTGGTAAGTGCACCGCGGCTTATTGATAGGTTCACAGGGCTAGATTCTGATCTCACTCTCAGCCACAGGGCTCGCATGGGGGCTGCAGGAAGCATGTACTGACAGTCCGATACTCATTGGGTTGGGCTGAACTAAGCCCTACTTCAGTCTGTATTCCCATCTGATTTAGCTGTGATCTGTTCCACAGCCTAGTGCCCTCATTACCCAGGTCTGTGACAGTCTTTGGATCCAGGGCAGTCATTTGTACCTGTCAGGGCAGAAAATGCATATGTTCAAGAGCTAGTTCTGTAGAGGCTCAGACTCAGCTGGGAGCTGTAAGTCTAACTATAATGGAAACAACAACCTGATGGAGTTCCTCTGTGTTTGCAACATGTAACTTCTCCTCAGAATCTGCCCCACAAGCTCTTAGCTCTACCTAGGTCTAAGTGTCCCAGGAGCTGCAAATTCCTACAGAGAGAACCCAACTGGAAAGAAAGAAGCACTACTTTGTTTCTTGGCGTTGCTGCTCATTTTGCAGGTGGTTTGCAGAGTCCGCTCGCTGGCTGGTTCTATCAGGAAAACCAGATCGAGCAGTGCAGGTGCTTAAGAAAGTTGCTCAAATAAATAGAAAAAAAGAAGAAGGAGACAAGCTCGATACTGAGGTAAAGAGATGAATGGAATTGTTGCACCATCAAAGGAAACCACGGATAATCATATCAGATGTGCAATAAAGATGGAACCTCTGAGGACTTAAGTGATGTATGGACTTTCAGCTGGCCCTCTGAACTGCATGATGCACTAGGGTCAAAAGTGCCCAGGATGTACCACCTCATCTCTCCAAGATGGTGCATCATGGGAAATTTCTAGTCCATTTCAGCATTTGAATTTTCACTGAAAATTTGAAATTTTCCATGGGAAAAAATTCCCACATTTTCTGTCCAGATCTATTTATGCATCATTGCATGAATACTCCTGCATTTAGCAGTAGAACTGGTCAGAAATTTTCCAACTCAACTTATTTTTGTTGGAAAATCAACTCATTTCTCATTTTGAAAAGTTTTTGGAAAAAAGTTTCAAAATTCCTATTTCAAACATTTTTTAAAAAGAAAAATTCAATAATTTCAGTTTCAAAATGTTTGCTAATTATAGTTTTAAAATGTAAATAGAAAAAAATGTCAAAATTGAAATAAAACGTTTTCAAAAAGTCAAAACAATGTTTCAATTGACTCAAACTGAATTTTTTTTCATACTGTTAATTTGTGCAAATTTTCAAGGCTATCTTCTCATACTAATTTGGGATCAGAAAAATTTGAGATCTCCAAAATTCTCACGGGAAGGGAAAACTGTTTCCCACCCAGCTCGTTGGCAGCTTTCTCATGCAAGCCATTGGCTCAGGTCAAATTTTATATTGTAGAGAGAGAGTGAACAAGACAATCCCCATTGAAATTTGTCCCAAGAGAAGGTGCATGGGGCTGGGATCCAGAAGTCCATGGGGATAAGTGTCACCCTGGCATTTAAATAACATGCGTAAAATGTCACTGTGGAGCTGCACAACATTTGACGGCTATGCACTAACTGTCTTAAGGTGCAATTCATCCCTGAGTTAGCACAAGATCTGTGCAGCACTTAAATCCCATCTAAAGTATGTTTTTAAGGACTTAAATGTAATAACTGGTACATAAGTTTTGTGCTGCACAGGAATGAATTTCACCTTGGGAGGAGCGTTGGAGATTCTGCAACTCACTGTGGGCCAGATGATGTTTTTGTTTACCCTGCATTATTATGAGCTATTAAACAGCTTCTTCTTCCCAACCTTGGGCATTTCCATGGTGGATAAAGTGATCCAATCTACATACATACCCCTCTATCTGGATCTGTCTATGTTCTTATGTAACTGGATGAATATATTTAAAAAAAAAATCAGGAAAGTCTCTGTGTTCTGCTTTTCTCTGGAGTCTGCGTTAGGATCACTTCAGCATTGTGCCAGCTCCAGTAGCCAAACGATAGCTCTCGGATGGTCACTAGAGGGGGATACAGGATTGGCTGTATGCTTTCTCCTGTGATGAGCTTACCCACATTCCTGGTCTGCTTTTGTTTCCTCTAAATGGAATGTTGTAAACATTTTACAACAGCTCCTGGGCCTTGGGGAGTGATCCTCACAGAACTGCCTGACTGGATTAGACCAGTGATCTGTGCAACCCGGTATCCTGTCTTCTGATAGAAGCTAGCTGTAATAAAGTGGTGACTCACCCTGCGGCACCTCCTGCTGGTACATCCAGAAAATGAGCTCTTTCCAGCGTCCGGAGCGCCCTCTGCAGGCCATAGTCCTGCTTGTACTGGCCCCGTGTCCCTCCCTGGACCGCGGTGCCCTCTTCCCTAGGGTGCTGGCTGCACCCCTGCTATACCCCCTCAGGTCTTGGGGTCTCCACTCCCTGGGGAACCCTCACCCCATCCCCACCTTGCCTCAGTCTAGGGGCTACTGTCAGTCACCTTCAAGCTCCCTTTCACTGGGGCCGACTGCAGTCTGTATAAGCCAGTCATCATAGGCAAGGAGGGTTTGGCCTGCTGCTTCTGCCTATCCTTGGGCTGCCCCTTGCAACCCTAGTACCCTTTTTGGACCGTCTCCTAGGCCCTGCAGCCTGGGGGATTTCCAGGCCAGAGCTCCCCGCAGCCCTGCTCCACTTCAGGTGCCCTGTCAAGCTCCCCAGCAGCCAGGCCTGTCTGCCTCTGTAGCCATAAGAAACTCTGTCTTCCAGGCCCCTGCCTCGCAGTCTTTTATAAGGGCTTGCTAGTCTGTTTGGGGCGTGGTCACCCATCTCAGCCTGCTCTCCCAATCAGCCTGGGAGCTTGCTTGCTCCCAGCCACAACTCCTTCCTGGGCTGTTTTAAGCCCTTCCAAACAGGAGTGGGTGGTCACCCCACTACACTAGCATGGAGTCCCATTCCAGGCTCTGGGAGAAGAGCAGGGTCTAGTGGTTAGAGCTGGAGGAGGCTGGGAAGCAGGATTCCTGGGTTCCATTCCCAACTTTAGGAGGGGAACGGTGCCTACTGGTTAGAGCTAGGAACTTGGAATCATGACTTTTGGTTTCTCCTCCTATCTCAAACGCTGGCAGACTATTCTTTATCCCGTCCATTATTTTGTAGCCATTTATTGGGTTCCCTCTTGGTGTAGTAAACGCTCCCAGTCCTTTCAGTCTCATGGGAGTTTCTCCAGAGCTCTAATCATTCACGTCAAGCATCTTTGCCTCCCCTCACCGCATATTTCTGTTACATCCTCAGCTTCATTGTCAATTGATTTCCATGGCGCAACAGATGGTTTACACCAGCTGGGGATCTGGCCCCATTTTCCCCAATGGAGTGTATCAAATGTGGTGAGCACAATGAGGAGGGTGCAGCAGGATAATACACCAGAATTATTTTTCCTACTGTCTCTTCTCCCTAGGTCTTGAAATCCAGCATGCAGAAGGAAATGGCCTTGACACAATCTTCCTACCCATTGTACAGTTTGGTCCGCACACCCAATGTACGCAGGATATCCTGCTGCATATCTAGTGTCTGGTAGGCATGCTTTATTCTTTCTAACTCCGAAGCCCCAGTGCAGCACTAGGGGGTGCTGTGCTACAGGGAGAGGGGTGGGGGGCTCAGTAGAGGGCACCCTCTCCTCAGTGTCAGAGCAGACCTCAATGCCGCACCCTGATTCATTGGAAGTAAAAACATGGGGCAGTCAAGATCCCCCTGCTCCTCTTCCCATAGGAGTTAGTTACACCAGGGATAAATCTGGCCCCACTGTATATTTACATCCCCCCTCCAATGACCATTCACAGGTTTGCCACCAGCTTTGCCTTCTATGGCTTGGCCATGGACCTGCAGCACTTTGGCTTCAACATTTATCTCATCCAGGTGGCTTTTGGCTCCATTGACATCCCGGCCAAGCTGGGTGCTGCCATCGGGATGAGCTTCATTGGCCGGCGCTCCACCCAGGCAGCTTCCGTCATCCTGGCAGGGCTGGCAATCCTGGCCAACATATTTGTGCCACGAGGTGGGCATTCAGGGTGCAACAGCCAGGGGAGGGACGGGGCTGAATTAAGATTACCTGGAACCCTAGTCATACAATGACATGGGACAGCCTACTCCCAACATGATCTCTCCCTGGCTCAGCCCTCATAGCCCAAATCCACCCCTATGGCCATTCCCCCAGGGGTCTTCCCTGACCCAATACCCCTCCCCAGGGACCTCCCCTGACTCATGGCCTCACTCGCACAACCCAACCCCACCCCATGGGCCTGGATCTTTGGCTGAACCTCATCCCCACAGCCAAAGCCTTCTCCATGACCTTACCCGTTGCCCTCATAGCCAAAACTTACCCCATGGCTTTACCTCCCCAGAGCTATGCTTCCCCTCCACAACCCACCGCTGCATGACCCAGCCTCGACCCCCACAACCCAACCCAACCTATGGCCCCACGTCCACTTGAACTGGCAGATGGAGTGATCCTCTTAGGAGCAGAACAGGGAGATCCTGGGAGGTGTTGTCCAGTCAGGGAGCCAGGCCCACAAAGGAGAATGAGGACAAGAGGCAACTGAACTACAACTCCTATGTGGCACTACAATAGCATCAAAATATTTCAACTTTCAGGTGTTCATTTTTTGACACACAAAACATTGATATTGTCTGTGGGAGGCAGACACACCCTGTGAAAACTTCGTTTAGTTGAAAACCCCAATTTTCCATCAAAAAAACAGTTTTGATGGAAAATTTCTGACCGTCCCTAACGTAGACTTCTCTTCTATAGATCACAGCGTTAATCTGGCTGTATCTCAGATATGTATTGTATATAGGCACTGAGTGACCAACCTTAGCCAGGACTGTTTCAGCAACTGATCCCCACTCATGGACTGCTACCAGCACTGACCATTAACTCTCATCCTTTTATTTCCCCCGTCAAGAGCTGAAGGCCTTACGTACGTCTCTGGCAGTGTTCGGGAAAGGATGCTTAGCCTCGTCCTTTAACTGTTTGTACCTCTACACCGGCGAGCTGTATCCAACAGTCATCAGGTACCTACTTCGGCAGCTCATCTATTTCTGCATTAGATGAAAATCTACCCCTTGCTTTACTCAAGTGAGGGGTCAGAGCTCGGAACGACAGTGCACCTCATGCACAGCTGGAACCAGAGCTTCGAATTCCCATTCCAAAGGAAGTTCCAACATTTCAAAATTTCTTGTGAAATGAAAATTCCAAAAAAGTTCATTTCAGAAATATCTGAACAACCCTATGGAAATCCAGGTTATTGGGTTCAACACGGGGATAACTGGGTGAAATTTAACAGCTCATGTTATACCAGAGGTCAGACTAGAAGACCTACTGGTCCCTTCAGGCCTTAAACTCTATGAAACATTTCGATAAGGACTTATCAAAAAGGTAACTGATTTATCACTTCAATTATTATAACACATTATATTATATAAACCATCGAATCATAGAAATGTAGAGCTGAAAGGGACCTCAAGAGGTCATCCAGTCTATCCCCCTGATGCTGAGGCAGGATTAAGTATACCTACACCACCCCTGACAGGTATTTGTCTAACTGTTCTTAAAAAAAACACAAAGAACAGGAATTCCACAAGCTCCCTTGGTAACCTGTTCCTATCCTTAGAGTTTGAAAGTTTTTTCCTAAAACCCAACCTGAATCTCCCATGCTGCAAACTAAACTGATTCCTTCTTGTCCTAACATTGGTGGACATGGGGAACAATTGATCATCCTCTTTATAACAACTATTTACATATCTGAATACATGTGTTTTCCCCGCTCTCCTACCTCCAGTCTTCTCTAGACTAAACATGCCCAATTCTATCCAGCTTTCCTCATAAGTCAGGTTTTCTAAATGGCTGATCATTTTTGCTGCTCTCCTCTGGACTCTCTCCAAGACACAGTACTCCAGCTGAGGCATCATCAGTGCCGAATAGAGTGGAACAATTGCCTCCTGTTTCTTACATGCAACAGTCCTGTTAATACATCCCAGAATTACATTGTTCTTTTTCACAACATCATGTCACTGTTGGTGCATATTCAACCACTATAACCCTCAGATCCTTTTCAGTAGTACGACCACCTAACCAGCTATTCATCATTTTGTATTTGTGCTTTTGATTTTTCCTTCTTACATGCAGTTGTCGCAGATTGCCTGGCCCTTTAAGGGTAATTGAACTCAGCCACACCTGTGCCAGATTAGCTAACCCCCTGCTTAGCTGGTCCTGGTCAGATGTTGGACGGACTCTGTGGAAAGCCTGAGCCAGGGTCTGAAGGAGATTGTGAAAGGTTCCAGGGAAGGAGTCAGGGCTGTGTCCCACAGCCAAAGACAGGGATTGAAGGGTAACCCAGAAAGGATTGGGAACTGAGCCTGATGGGTGGGCTGAAGGGGAGCCCAAGTGGGGACAAAGACCTTTTGATTGTGTTTGAACTTTTGTTACCTCAAGGGACGATTGAACTGAGTGAGCCAGCCAGAGGGCTGAGCCATGTGAACCCCCAGGAGAGACAGGAAAGCCAGAGGAGGAGGAAACCGAGGCAGGGAGTGCTTGCAGCACCACACTCCAGCAGCATGGGGTGCTACAAGGCAGGCATGTCCCATTACACTAGTACTTTGTACTTGTCTTTACTGAATTTCATCTTATTGATTAATATAATAGTCAAAATGATAAATCAGTTATTGTTTCAGTAAGTCCCTATTGAACCATTTTGATAAAGTCTGTTCAATATTTCCAAGCCCTGCACTTTCCGTATATCTAAGAACATAAGAATGGCTGTACTGGGTCAGACCAAAGGTACATCCAGCCCAGTATCCTGTCTGCCGACCATGGTCGATGCCAGGTACCCTGGAGTGAGTGAACCTAACAGGTAATGATCAAGTGATCTCTCTCCTGCCATCCATCACCACCCTCCAACAAACAGAGGCTAGGGACACCATTCCTTACCCAGCCTGGCTAATAGCCATTAATGGACTTAACCTAAATTTATCCAGTTCTCTTTTAAACCCTGTTATATTCCTAGCCTTCAGAATTTCCTCAGACAAGGAGTTCCACAGGTTGATCTATTAGGTAAAGAACGCACCGGGAGGGAGGGGAGCAGGTTTTTTTCCTTCGACTGGCCAGGAGAGGGAAATAGGTGAACTGATTGACCTTCGCCCTCCCCTGCCCCCAATGTAAGGCTTCTCCTGTTCCCATACTTGGGCTCCCAAGGCCCTACCAGGGCAAAAAGAAAAACAACAAAGCCCTTTGACCTCACTGAAATTAAATGTTTCAATCATTTTTCATTGAAAATTTTGACAAAATATTTCAATTTTGTTTAATCAGTATTTTCCTATGGATAAATGTTCCAGTGGAAAAATTCCCTCAGTTCTATTCTTAGGCCTAAGGTAACATTTTCTGAATTACCTAAGTCCCATTTTCAAAACTCTCTCCTCGTTAAAAAATGTGCAGTTTGAATTGGTCTAGCTCCAACTCCCAGCCTTTGGATCTCTCATTTACCCTTTTTCTGATGCCTCAAAGGCTGTATCTCTACTAGGAGATAACTTCTCCCAACCTAGGTATTTACAGACTATGATCCTGTTGTACAGCACCAGCCTTCCTGTCACAGTGAGTCCTGACCTCGGTTTGGGGACAGCCTCAAAGATTAAAGTCAGCCCAAAACATTTAATTTTGATCCCTCCCCACCCTGACAGAAAATTTTTAAAACATTGGCAGAAGTGTGACCTTTTTCCCCACAGAAAAATTTGCTTTTGCAGAAACTGCATTTCCTGTTGAAGGGAAGTTCCTAACTGGCTGTAGAAATAAGGAAAGTGGGTTCTTATCAAAGGCCATTTCTGAGCAGACCAAGGGGAGAAAAAAGTCCATGGGCAGATTGAATCTGGTCTTTTCCAGAATCAGTCTGTAGCAATCAGAAGACTCACCGGTGCGGTGCCTCCTGCTGGTCCTCCTGGAATTAGCTCTTTTTCCAGCACGGAGTGCGCTCTGCTGGCCAGTGGCTCGCCTGCCTCCAGCCCCATGTCCCGGTGCCCTTTTCCTTGGGGTTCTGTCTCAACAGTATCCCCACACTCTGGGTCTCCCCTCCCAGGGGAACCCCCAACCCTCTAACCCCACCTTGCCTCAGTGGTTACTGCCAATCATCATCTAACCCCTGCTCACTGGGGCAGACTGCAGTCTGTAAACCACTCATCATTGGCACGGGGTAGGACCTGCTGCCTTTGCCTAATCCTGGGCTGCACCTTTGCAATCCCAGTACCTATTTTAGGCCTCGCACAAGGCCTGCAGCCTCAAGAGTTGCCAGGCTGGAGCTCTCCAGCTCCTCTCGCCCTATTCCCCAGCACTGCTCCAGTAGTACCTTCTTGGGGCTTTTAACAAGGCCTGCAGCCTGGGGTTTACCAGGCTGGAGCTCCCCAGCTCCGCTTGCCTTCCCCCAGCCCTGTTCTACTTTAGGTATCTTGGTCTCAGGCAGCTAGGCCCTCTCTCTCTCTCTACAGCTAGAGAGAGACTCTCCCTAGCTCCTGGCTGACCCTTTTATAGGGCCAGCTGTGGCCTGATTGGGGCGTGGCCAGTGGTGATTTTGCTGCCCTGAGGCCCTGATATAATTGCCGCCCCTGACCCCATATGAACTTGTTTTAGGTTTTTTACAAATTCATTTGAACCGCTTAATTTCTTCCTTCTGGTCATATTATTCATGTTTAGGATTCTTGCAAGTATGTTTACTAAATGGCGTCGTGTCATCATTTATGGTTTCAAAACGCACGATGATTGGTAGAATTGCAACGTCACTGATGCCGCAATTACAAAAATGCTGGTATTATAAATTTGCAGCCCTAGGCATAGGCCTTGTCGCCTAGGCGATAATACGCCACTGGGCGTGGCCTCAGCTGTGGCTGCCTCCCCGCTCAGCCTTTCCCAGCCATAGCCCTCTCCAGGGCTGCTTTAACTCCTTTTCTCCAGGAGTGGGGTAGCCACCCCACTACCCAGTCCAATATTATCGTGCTTTTATTATTTATTTTTTAAAGGTTGTTTTCTACATTTGCAGACAGACTGGCCTGGGGCTCGGAAGCACCATGGCTCGCGTGGGCGGCATAGTAGCTCCGGTGGTAAGGGTGACAGGGGAATATTTCCCATACTTCCCACCAATTATATATGGAACAGCTCCTATAATCTCAGGCATCGCTGCTATATTCCTGCCAGCAACCCTCAACGTGCCATTGCCTGACAGCATAGAAGAAGTGGAGAGAGGGTTAGTCCACTTTCCCTTCATTTTGATTCTGTCCTCTCCTACAGTAGTTCGTCTGAGCCTTCTCTCCTGTGTAAATGGGAAGAAGCTGCTTGGATTCAATAGTAAGAGAAGAACTGACACCTCCCACCTTAACAGCAGCACAGTCAGGAGACTAGGTTTCACTCCGTCACTCTGGGCTTCTGTTTCCCCTCCCACTCTTTGTCTATTCTTCCTTTTTAGATCATAAGATCTTTAGGGCAGGGAACTGTCTTCTGTTACATGTCTGTCCAGCACCTAGCCCAATGGAGTCCCAGTCTCAGTTAGGATGGGTAAACAAGCCAGAGCTCAACTGCAGTCAACACATCCGTATCCCCAGCGCGTGTAAATTGGCTGTAGTGCCACTGAAGTGAAAGGGGCCAGACTCCCAGGTGGGGTAAATAAGTATCGCTCAGTTGGAGTCAATGGGCCAGATCCCCAGCTGGTGAAAATTGGACATAGCTCCATTGAAGTCAATGACCCTAGGCCAACTCACAACAGCCGAGGATCTGGCTCAATATTTATTTGTGTGTGTGTGTGCCTCTCTCTCTTTTTTTTTTTTTTTTTTTTTTTTTAAGGAAAAGGGCCAGAGACCTAAAGAATGAAGAGCAGAAGGAGAAGATTCTTCTGCAGACAATGGGGCCGGCAATACTGCAGGAAGCTTAATGGTGTGATGCAAGAAGGGGCCCCTTGGGTTAGGTAGTCCTCTGCTCAAAGTGTCATCCATGTTTCTGTGCATAGCACTACACTCCCAGGGCCTGGGTCTGTGCAGTGCTGCAGAGCAGAGAGAGGTTGCAGGAGAGCCACAATAAATAAATGGCAGATTCCTCAATCTTTGAAGTCTCTCTCACACACCCCTCCCCCATGCGCACACAGTTGGATACTTGCATTCATACATACATGCACACTGACTCGTGCACATTCACACTCATGCATGTACCCAATCCCATTCACACCCTCACACACATACACACTCATTCACTTGGGCAGATGTTCTCACATACTCCCGTTCAGACACACTCACAACACACATACAGGTCAGCACTGTTAGAAAGCTCCCTTCCTTTCCACCACAGCTGATTAACACTCGACCTCCTGCCATCTGACAATACATTGGTTCCCAACCCAAATCCCATAAACAGCTGTGTTTTATGGAAAACTCACCCTATAAATCTAATGGCTGTGGATGGAATGTGTTTCATTCAGCTCCCATTCTAGAGAGGCCCATGGCCATTTTTCACATACCTGAATACCGGAGCCCTTGGGTCAGAGGAAATGTTTAAACAACTTCAATTACCATCACGTCTGTTTCCATGGGGCATAAACAGAACATTCCTGTTGCCTAATAAATGCCAACTCCTGTTAAGGTGGTGGTCTAGGCTGACTCATTCATCTCCTGCCCACTGTATCACCACCTCTCCAATGGATGACTCCCATTACAGCTCTGTATCTGCTGAAGGGTTCATTCTTTTAGCCCTAAAATGATCTTCAGTGCAGATCCCATCCATGATGGGACAGAAAGTTTTGACCATATCCTTGGACTATATCCTAAAGGGGGAGTGATCCCCCTTTACACCACTGGGAATCCTGGCCCCTTTACTCAAAAGAAGCTTTGCCCAATTTACACCAGCTGGGATCTGGCCCTACTGTTGCCAATGGAGTGACACCAGTTTACACCAACTGGGGATCTGCTCCATTGATTCCCGGGGAGCTATGACTGATTTACATCAGCTGGAGATCTGGCCCCATTGACTCCAATGGAGCTACGTGTCTAGTCCTGACTTAGTGAGGTTGAATGATTAGCACAGTGGGGGACTGGAAGTCAGGACTTCTGGGACATACTCCCAGCTTTGGGAAGCAAATAGGTTAGATTAGAACACAGTTGAGAAGGGGAATCAAGATCCTGGGTACTATTTCTGGTTATAGGAAGGGAGTGGGATCTAGTGGATTAGATGGGGGTGGGAGTGCTAGGAGTCAGGATTCCTGGATTCTATTGCCAGCTCCTGTGTGTCTAGTGGTTAGAGCAGATGGGGCTAGGAGTCAGGGCTTTTGCGTCTATTCCTGACTCTAGCTCTGGCCTCTGGGTAGTCTAAGTGGGTAGAACAAAGGGCATTTTGTTCTGTCCTCTCCTACAGTAGTTCGTCTGAGCCTTTTCTCTTGTGCCACTCCTTGGGACAGTATCAGTGTATGATATTGAGCCTGGCCTGGCAAAATAACTCCATTGTTCTGCATTGTATCAAACCTGGATCCATAGCTCCTGGTTTAATAGGAATAAAGAGAAAGGATGCATTTGGGACCCAAGTTCAGTAAATTATAAAGCACTCAAGGGACAGTTCACCACTCCGCTCTCTGGGCTGGATGAACATGTCTTATCCTATATCATTCTCTATACAGAAGGTGCCCTGTGCTGTGGAATGAATTGAGCTGAGATCATTCCACTTCAAGCACCAGTTCTATATTAAAATTATACTGAGAGAAAGGAGAATTCCTAACCTGGCCAAACTCAACCATCCCCTGTAATTTCATGAAGCATTTTCACTGGAATATTATTTCAAATTTCAGTGCTTCAAATAAACATCCCAAAGGCCTTTCTGTTTGGATTGCAGAGTTATTCAGAGAGGGAATCTCACCTAATAGTTAGAGTAGGCAGAGCTGGGAGTCAGGATCTCTGGTGTCTATTTCCAACTTTGGAAAGGGCATAGAATCTAGCGTTTGGAACGCAGGGGCTGAAAGTCTGGACTTTGGAGTTCTACTCCAAGCTCTAGGAGGGAGAGTGTGGCCTTAGCGTTTATGGCAGGAAAGCCTGGGACTGGGAGTCAAGACTGTTCCCTGATCTGGGAGGGAATGTGGTCTAAGTAATCGAGCAGGGGACTGCAACTAAGAATCAAACTCTGCTGCTGGAGGCCAATGTGGTCTAGTAATGGCCTTCAAACTGGGAGCTGGGACTCTGGGGTTCTGTTCCCAGTTTGGTAAGTGTTTCACTTGCCTTCTCTGGGCCTAAAATTCTCCCCCTATAAAACAGAGCTTTGAAATCCTTATATAAAAGGGGTGATTATAAAAGTGCTACACATTATTATGCTAACGCTATTTTTTTTCTCTCTAGAACAGGCCCCTTATAAGTATCTAAAGCAAGTATTGAAAAAAATAAACACATAATTTACCTGGGCCACATCTAAAGTGCTGTGAGATCTGGTCTATAGATTGTGTTACAGTATTACCTAGATCAGAGCCTCATGATGTGTGCATTATTAATCCTACAGTGGTGCCCAGAAGACCTAACTGAGATCTGGGGACTATTATGGTGAGTGTGCATTATTATTAGCATTACGGTAGCGTCTATAGGCCTCAGACAAGATTGGGGTCTCATTATGGTGTGTGCATTATTAGTAGCATTATGGGAGTATCCAAAAGCCCTGAGATCACGGCCCATTATAGTGTGTGCATTATTAGTAGTATTATGGTGGTATCCAGAGGGCCCTACACCAGAGCAGGGCCACATTATGATGTGTGAATTAGCAGTAGTAGTACAGTAGTATCTAAAGGCCCACACTAGACCATTGTACTGAGTGCTGTGCAGCCATTCCCTGCCCCAATCAGAATAGAGAAGAGAAAAGGTGAACCAGAGGCAAATGACTTACACAAGGCCACACAGCAGATCAGTGTCAGTCAGCAGATACAGGAACAGGACCCAGGTCCTCCTGACTTGTGCTCTACCCTCCAGCCTACACTGCTGCACAAACAAATAAGCGTCCATCATGTGGTCCCTTTGACCACAATCCCTTGCAAAGATACTAGCGAGGCTAACACAGTCTATGCTGTCTGAATAATCACACCCATATTGGCAACTACATACATAAACCAACTGCCAACTCTAAACAGCCATGCACATTCTAAGACAGCCGGCAACTCTGAGCATCATATCCAGCAGAGGGAGTGGTGGAGATGCCTTTATTAAGAGTTTGTGAATTTAACCCTCACAAACAACACCATAATCACCAAGCACTGGGAGAGATTTGCCAGTTCAAAGGAAGTGCTCAGGACAAGAGCCCAGAAACACAGAGGTAGATCTAAGCTCCCAGTTCTGGTGCTGCTCAGAAGAGTCGAATCAAGCTAGGAAGCAACCCACGTAAGTGAGCCTCTATTGCATTTAAAGCTTTGGGAAGATGCTACATTTTCATTCCTCTTTTGACCTACTGAGTGCAGGAGGAAAAGGCTGTAAAAGGCAATCTTGCAAGTGAGTTGAAGCCACTGCAGAGAGATGGAGGACCGGGGTGTGCTGATGCTTGAGTGTGGGAGAAAATCTAGCTCATGCGGGAGGTGTCGGAGGCAGGAAAGATGGGGCAATTTTATTTTTGTGGCTAACTTTCCAGGGCAAGCAGAATCTGGAGAAAATCCCCCTGCCATGGGACGGTTCAGCAGCTGATTCTTGCCCAGTCAGTGCTGTGGTGACATTCTGACTTTAGGGTCAGATCCTCAGATGGTGGAAATCAGCATCACTCCATTAATTTCAATGGAGTTAAGCTGATTTGTACCAGAGCTGAGGACTTATCCCTTGCTTTCTTCAGTGAAAGATGCAGGGAATAGGAACGCATTAGGCAGCAGTTTGATCGGAAGGCAAAAATGTGCTTAAGACTGGATGAGAAATTGATGCGACATATTGCATTTAAAGTCGAAGCCTCTTTCGAACACATAGCAGTAAATGAGCAGGGAACGGCATGCGTGAGACAAAACGCACCTGGATCTGTACATGAAAACATCATGCATTATTATTGCTGTGCACAGAAGTGTCATCTGAATGCACAGATAGGTGTTGGAGCTCCTGGTTCTGGAAGTTGAGTCAGATCTAATGGTTAGAGGAGGGGGCTGGGAGTCAGGACTCTTGGATTCGATTCCCAGCTCTGGGTGGGTAGTGGTCAGAACAGGAGGGTGGGGCGAACTAGGAGTCAGGCCTCCTTAATTCTAACCTAGGTCTGGAAGAGAGCATGGTCCAGGTGATCAGTGTGAGGTATCGGGACTTTGGGTTTCTACTCTGGATGGTGTGAAGAATATATTCTATTGGTCACAGCAACAGACTGGGAGTCAGGACTTCTGGACTCTTTTCCCACATCTGGGAGGAGAAGGGAGTCTAAATTAGAGCGGGGGCTTGGGACTTCTGTGTTCTCCTCCCAGTTACCTATGCATTACAATAATGTACTGTAACAAGGTATTATAAAGCTCATTAAAAGTTTTACAGTTGAAGAAATAAACCAAAATCTTTAATCTATTTTAAAGCTCTCACCTAGGAGTAGATCTAGGAGAATTCATTGCACATGGCTTACATTTTTCTTCCAGTGTTTGCAGATGACAAATACATAGAACCTAGTGCCAGAGTAGAGTTTAAAGAGCAAACTTTACAGCTAATTGCAAGAGTCTGTTTTCCCCATTTCTCTCTGGCAGTAACATTAGCCACCTGTCATCGGATACACCCACACTCATTTTTCTCTTTCCCTCTGCTTTTTTTTAAATATATGTGTGAGTGGAACTTGTGTTTCATATAATGTTGCTATTTATAATTACTGTAATTTATAGATCACTCAGCTGAGATTCCCCATTGTGCCAAATCCTGCATGGATGCCAACCAAGATCAGAACTCCAGTTGTGCCAGGCGCTGCACAGACCCTGACTGAAATCAGGGTCTCCAATTGTGCTAGGCGCTGCACAGACCCCGACTGAGATCAGGGTCCCCAATTGTGCTAGGCACTACCCAGACCCCGAACCGATATCTGGTTCCCCAATTGTGCCAGACACAGGGCATAACATACAGTAAGAGTCCATCTCTGCCCTAACGATCTTATCATCTCACAAAGAAAGACAGTCAAAGGATGGAAGGGGAAACTGAGGCAGAGAGAGCAGAAGGTCACGCAGCAGTTTAGCTACAGAGCTAGGATTAAAACCCAGCTTCTCTGATGCCTAGTCCAGTGCCCTACTGACTAGATTACACTGCCTCCATTTCTGGTCTGGTCTGCCATTGACTGGTCTGGCAAAATTTTGCTAAACACCTAGAATAACATTACTGAAGCCCTGGGAGTTCATTGGGGTAAGGGAGAACAAAATTTGCCTTTGGCTCTTTGACAGTCTATCAGAAACAACTTCTGAAAAGTAGAGCATATGCCTAGTTACTTAGCACAAGAAAAAAGCAACAGTAAACCAGCCACAAAGGCAGAGAGAGGTAAAATAATTGTAGCATATAATGAACCTAAATCATATGGAAGAAAAAACAGAAGATGATTCTAATAGATCTTACAAGAGCTAATAAATTAGCCCCAGTGAGACGCAGTGGGGGAGGACAAAGTACGTTAATGTTTTTTAAATGCTAAGCTTTATTCTAAAGTTCAGTCAGGTCAAATCTACGATGCTCTACAGTGAGCATCTGTTATTATTGACATCATCCTTCCTTTGTCTGTCTTATCTCTTCAGAATTCACTCTTCAAGTATGACACCATCTTTTATTGTGCTAGCGCAGTGCTCAACACAATGGGCCTCCCCCTGCTCTCAGTTGGGTGGGGCTGGTCTTTAATATACATAATAATACATTATATTTAAAAAAAACAATACTGTCTACTCAAAGACCTACTCCTAATATTTCCAGGTCAAGAAAGAATATTGAAAATAATTTGCCTGCAAAGGACAAGCAGTTAAATCCCAAGAGACTGGGATATATTAAGCTGCTATAAAGTCGTCCCTTTTGATGTATTAACCTGTTGCTTGCAAATCTTTTTCACTTATGGAAATGTTTGCTTTGAAAGCCCTAAAATTGCGAGCTCTTGACGAATAATCTTCTAAGGCACTTAGCCAGACAAATCCAGTGTTACAAATATTACTAACGGAAAACGGTCTGAAAACAGCTGTGTGTAATCCATTGCTGTGAAATAGCAGGATACGACAGCTGGGGTGGGGAGATGGAGGGATAGGAGAGAAAGCTGCCACTTTTCATAAACAGTTTATGAAAGGATCAAATTCGCAGCATCGGGAGGTGGGAAAAGAAAAAACAAAGGGAGGATTTGGGACTTGCGGGCACCTATCTAAGAGCACGATAGACAGACAGAAGATGGATAAGGGAACGGATAGACAGCTAGATAAGGGAGTCTACGGGGACAGAAAGACAGATAGAGGGATGCGTACGGAGACAGACAAAGATAAATGATTGTGTATGTGGACAGAGACACAGACGGGCAAGTATGGGGATGCGCAGATAGACAGATGTAGTGGTGAGACTCTCTTTCCTGTTACTGTCACTAGAATCCTCCATTCATTTCCATTGTCTTTCATTGTCCCCAGCACGTACTAATATAGGGCTAAATCATCCGCTGTTCGGGCACTAGGACAATTTGCAGTCTTTCCAGCCAATTGCCCACTAGGCAGAGGGAATAAAATGGGGTTTTCTCCCCACCCTTAGAAACTGGATGCCCAGAGAAGCCAAAGGCCACGCGCACAGCATTTCCTATGTGAGTGTGAGGCCCTGATTAGGCACAACGCTTGTTTAACCTTCTCTCTATTGTGCAAAGCAGTGAAGTCCTAGAAAGTTCAATGGGATGTAAGCACTTTGCTAGACAAGGCTAGGATTACTCATATGTTTTGGGGAAAGCAGGTGACAAGCGAACAGTTTTTGAACTGGGGTGCTGGTGCTGAAAGCAAATGCTAATGAGGGTCTCACACCGCAAATACGAGACTAAATAGCTCTCCTCCCCATTTTATCATTCTCAGAACCATGATCATTATCCCAGTCTCTGCTGTACAAACAGCTATAAGAAACCACCATTCCGGGCAAGCAATCTAACTGCTCAGGGGAGAAGTGATTCACCCAGTACCTCAATAGCAGAGGCAGGATCAGAACTCAGTTCTCTCAGGTATCCACCCTGTCTTAACTCAGATATTAGTCAGTAGCTTCCTAGACAGGGCACAACTGCATAATATCTGAGTGCCTTATAACTGTCAATGTTTTTAGATTCACAGCACTTCTGTGAAGTAATATTAGCCCTATTTGATAGATGGGGAAACTGAGGCACAGAAAGGCCCAGATGCTCAAAGATATCTAACTAAAAAATTTAAGTCTATCACTTCTGATGTTCTGGGTCTAGTAACTTGTCCAGAATCACTACTATCAGAGTGAGGAATCAGAATCACAACTCTGTCAGCCAACACTAACCCCCGGAGCCATCCTTCCTCGGATCCTTTTGCACCCTTAGTGAGATCTCAACCCAGCTGGACAAGTTTAGTTTTCTGAACCTTTTTCTATCAGTCAGTCCCTTACACCACCTAGCTCTTTTCATCTTCAGGTCTTAAAGCACTTTCCAAAAGAGCATTTTTCCCCATTTTACAGATGGGGAAATTGAGGCAAAGGGAGGGAAGTGACTTGCCCAAAGTCAGACCAGTGATAGAGCCAAGAACTGAATCCAGGTCCCCTAAGACCTATTGTAGTGATGTATGCACAAGACCACACTATTCTGTTTCAACATTGCCTATTGCTCTTCCTCTCAGTTCCCTCCAGTGTATGGCCATCTGTCTGCTACAAAGATGACAGGAACTCGGTCTTAATGTAAGCAGCAGGTGGCCGACATCTCTTACGTCTCAGTAAAACTTGGACTAACTTCATCGAGTTGAATTGAACCTCTCGCTAGATCTACACCAGTGTAAATAAGATCAGAATCTGACCAAAAGACTCCAGCCAGTTGTGTATAACATTGGGGGGCGGGGTGTGGGGAGAGACGGGAAATCATTAAAAAAAATAAAGGCTTGTGACTAGGGCACAAGAGACAAATTCAATTCCTGGTTCTGCAGTCATGTGTGACAAGTCACTTGATCGCTTCGTGTCTTAGCTTCCCTGCTTGTAAAGTGCAGTAGATGCAGTGCGGCATTGTGGTCTAGGGTACAGCGCACTGAACTGGGACTGAGAAAACCTGGGTTCTATTCCTTGTTCTGCCATTGGCCTGCTAGGTGTCCTTGGGCTCCCTCAGTTTCCCCATCTGTAAAATGGGGATGATGACAATAATGTCCTCCTGCATAAAGTGCTTTGAGATCCCCTTATGACGAGGAGGAGGTATTATTAGGAAATGAATGTACTTCTCCTGAGATTATATACATTTGTGGTGTGAAACCCTCAGGGACCATGTATCTGTGTAGTGCCCAGCGCCATGCCCCATACAGCCCTGATCTCAGAGCCCTGTCATGGCATTAACAACAACATCCCTCACTGTAGTATCTATGGCCAAGATCCTCAAAGCAATTTAGGTGCCTAACTCCCATTGAAATCAATGAGTTAGGCACCTAAATACCTTTGAGGGTCAGGACCAAGGTGCCTTGGGGCAGAAATCACTGGCTATTAGCAGCAGGTGACACTAAATAGGCTGATTTTAAAGAACCACAGCAAATCCTGCAGAAAAGTTTTGACCTTCCCAGCAAGTAAAGGCTTGGCTAATCAGTCAGATTACAACTCAGCCTAGAACTGTCAGGACTCCTTTGTACTGTATTAGGCAAACATGTCATGAACAGGGGGCCCTGTCCCCTTTCTGGCACTTTAAACCCCTCTTAAAGCTAGCTGTGATGTCCAGCCAAACTTGCTGCGACTAACTGGCCTAGTGCACTGGCTGCAAGCAAGACCTGAGCAGGTGCTCCAGGGGATGTAATTGACTTGGGCAAAGAGGCTCCTCTTCATTTGGGAGGCAGCATGGGATTCAGGCACTAACTCACAATCACAGACCAGGCTCTGCTACTAATCTTGGGCAAATTACCTGGGTGTAGGTTTTCCAAAATGAGGGCCCAGATTTTCAGCTCCTATTGTGTGACTTGCAGCTGGGCTCTCACAAGAGCTAAGCAACTAGTCTGGTGCCCAAAGGAATCCAATTCTGGCCTCAGTCTCGCTGTGCCTCAGTTTACCTCCCTGCAAAATTTGGGCCAGTGATACTGCCCCACCTTCCCTGAGATTAAGGGGGGCCAGCCACTCAGCTGTTGTAAATCAGCACTGTCGAAGCCAGGAGAGCTACATTGCTTTACAGCAGCTGTGAGTTCCCAATAAGTGTCACTACTGGTAACAGCCTACAGCTGTGTCTGCACACTAAAGCTGTGCCGCTTTCACTACACCTATATAGCGAACGTTGTATAAAACCACCCAGTACAGACAGTTATAGCAAAATAAATGTACATCTACAGTAGGAGAGTGTGTGGAACTACTGGATAAGACACTAGACTTGAACTCAGGAGACCTTGATTCAGTTCCTGCCTCTGCCACTGGCCTGCTAGGTGAACTTAGTTAGACAAGTCACATGCCACGCTCCATGCCTCAGTTTCCCCATCCGTAAAATAGAGAGTATGATGCTGACCTGCTTTGAGAAGTAGGCACTCTTATACCTGTATTATTGTACCCACAGTGGAGGTCTGCTCGGTGGGGCGCCCCAGGTAGCAGTCAATGAGTTTGCTGCAGCCATAGCTAACAGACCTGGGTCTGTCAGCTCAGCAGTGGATATTCATGCTTTTAAGAACCAGAGAGTGACCCCCCAACCAGTCAGAAGCGCAGTGTAATCGGTACAATCATTACATGGGTAAGAACTCACACCCCTACCAGATTTAGTTCTATCAGTACAAAGTGTGTGTGTGTTGACAGGGCTTAGGGGAATTCTTGGTTTCGTGACTGTTGGATATCAAGGAGTTAAACAGTAAAATGGCACCAAGGTGTGTTTTTCTAAAGGAACCACCACCTTAAATCTTGACCTAAAAATACACCTATAATGGCCTCTCATAGGGGCATGAATAGCCAAAGCTGGGATGCTTAATAACCAACAGCCCAGACTAGCCAAGGGAGTTAGATCTAGAAGTGAGGACACAGGGAGTTTGCTAAATTTGGACCTTCTGACTGCAGCTTTTGCAATCACATCACTGAGCTCAGCAGAAATGAGGGGCTCAGGGCAGCAGGCACCTTGCAAGATAGAAGCCAAAGCACACTACCCTCCACTTAAATCCAGAGGAGGTCACCATATAGGTGCGAGAGCTATTGTGGCTGGATCAAACTCCAGCATAGGGCAAGATTCAGAGCTCAGTTACCCCAGGTGAAATCTGGAGCAACTCCATTAAATTCAGTGCAGCCCCTCCACATTTACACCAGCGTTAGATCAGAATCTGCCCACAACTCCACTGAATTCAGTGCCATCATTCCAGATTTACGCAGACATGGGTCTAGAATCTGGCTTTCACTCCACTGAATACAGAGCAGTCACTCCAGATTGACACCAGTGTGAGAACAAAATTTATTCATGTGTAAATGAGTCATCACTTGACTTCGAAGTATTAGCAATGGCAATCATATTCAGTGAGGTACTTGTAAAAACTGCAGAAGCATTACACTGGATTACATTATAACAGGCCCCATTTCCCAGAGAGATTAAGTGAATTACCCACTGTCACACAGCCAGTCATTGACCAGAGAACTCTCAGGAGCCTGCTTGTGTTAGGATGAGAGTGGGTGTGGGGGGAGGGGAGAAATCACATCACACTTAGGAAAGATCAGAAATGTTGCATACCCAGTTTGTACTGCTGCAAAAGTTCACTTTAATGGTGAATCAGGCCTCGTGTTCTCGTAATGCTCTCACCAACGGGATCCCCGCCTTCCGCCCTTCCTTCAGATTCCTCTGGTTATTAGACAGTTTCTGTATTATAGCCTTCCCTGGCATTCAGTTTGTGCTGCTGGCTCCGGGGCAGGCCCTGATAAGAAGCAGGTGCCATGGATTGTCCGTTCAGCTGACCCAGGAGGCAATGAAGTGTGAAAAGCAACAGAAAAAGGGCCCCAAGTTACTGAGCCAAGGTACTGGCCGTCATCTAGTTACTGAGCCACAACACAAGAGAGAAACAGACTCTAGAGCTTGGGGATTACGGCACGTTACCAAGATGTGGGAGACCCAGTTCATGTTCTGCACCATTGACTATTTAACACAAAGTGGAACAGCATCACCAGGAGAGACTGAGACTCAGCGCCAGTGGTCAGGGCCCTCGCCTGGGAGATGTGAGGTTAAGTTCTTGCTCCACATCAGACAGAGCAGGGTTTAGAACCCCAGTCTCCCACATCCTCAATGCTCTAGTCTAATCCCTGGGTTAAAATGGGAGGGAAGGCTACCGCTGTCTCTTTTCTGTGCAAAAGAGCTTAGGCACCTCATGCCAAGTGAGCCTTCACAGCTGTGAATCCCACCCAGAGCGAGGTGCCTCACTCCAGCCCAGATTTAGGCACCTAAATCCCTTTAAGGGGTGCAGCTTTGGGCCTAAAAGTTTAAGGGATGCAAGATTCAGCCGGTTGTGATTGTGAATCCTCTCCTAAGCGACTCCCTAAGATGACAGGAAAAGCTGTGTGCGGCAAATGCAAATACAGCTCTTCCACGTCCTCGGCTAGCACCCTATCCACTGGATCGGATCATAATCTCCAGGAACTCTCAGATCTCATGAGGGATGGTATTAGCTAGTATTAGTTAGAGTAACTCCATTGATTTCAGTGGATCTGGTCTAATAAGTTTCCAGCGTACGGCTGGGTAATGCAGTCCAAGAGAACATGTATAGGGATCATTTTAATGCTGTTTGGAAGCAAATCTTTTCTCAGAGATTAAGCTGCAATTTGGAAGACTGATAAATCACACACACTCCCGTGAGCGACATATTCTGGTCATGAATCATACGCTGGTGGATCAGCTCTGTAGACAAGCAGCATGCTTTTCTTGAGAGTCTAATCCTTCCAGCATGAAGGAGGCTCCAAATATCTTTATTATGCATTTAATTCTCCAGTCCTTTATTTGACTCTTGGCTTAAACAGCTTCTTGTGACAATGAGTTCCACTGGCTAAGTGCAGATCTACACTACCGGTCAAGTCGATCTATCTAACTTATGTTGCTCAGGCATGTGAAAAAGGACACCCACCCCCAGCGACACAAGCTTCCTACTGTTCACACCAGTGCTATATTAGCATTAGATGCTTTCCCACCACCGTAGCTTACGCTTCTCGCTGAGGTGGAGTAATTATGTTGATGGGAGAGCGCTCTCCTGTCAGCATAGCGCGCCTTCACCAGACACGCTGCAGCAGTGCTGATGTAGCACTGTAGTGTAAACTTGCCCTAAGTGTGCATTGTGCAGAATAAGTAACATTAAAACGGATGTGGGTGAGATATGTGGAGTCATTAATGGGAACTGAATATCTAAATCTGCCTGGTGGTTTTGCAAATCTTACCTAATGAGTTTAAATGTTTCTAAGGCATCTAACTCAATGACTGCTTCCATAGCCTCTAATTAATAAGAGCCTCTCTAAAGACAGCTGGGCAAACAACAGATTTTTTTGGTTCAATGGCAATTCTGAGAAAAAATACATCGAGACAACACGAAAAATACTATTTTCAAAATTTTCAGAGAATCAAAAAGCTTTTTTAAAAATAGTTTCAGCTCAAATGAAACATTTTGATTTCAAACATTTTTTAACTTTGTAAAAAAGAAAATGGAAGGAAATTTAAAAAAACATTTTGAATCGAAAAATCAAAATGTTTCAACTTCTTTGGAATTTTGTATTTATTTTTTTCTGACAAACAATTTGGCAAAACCGACACAAACGTGTGGAACATTTCACTGGTGCCGAATCTGCATCTTTACATTGAAAAAGTTTTGGGTGAAAAATGTCGCCCAGCTCAACTTCTGGAGCTGTTTCCCCCTATCTGCAAAGTGAGGCTAACACAGAGGAAGCGTCATTTTGTGGTTACCGCATCGGGCTGGGACTCTGGAGAGTTGGATTCAAATCCCACCTCTACCGCTGACTCCTTGCATGACCTTGGGCAAGGCACTCTAACCATTTTGTGCCTCTCTTTTCTCACGTGTAAAATAGGGATGATAATCCTGGCTTTGTCTGTCTATTACAAGCGGGTTGGTGCAGGGAGTGCCTCTCACTGTGTGCGTGTAGAGGACTTTGCACTACGCAGCTCCAATCTCAGGGACACTATTAACTTCAGTTGACTCCTTTTTCCACTATAACCCAGGCTAGAAACTATTTTCTTTTTAAATGAAAGCTGAGATTCTCATGTAATCATGTGACTCCAGGACAGAGGATTTAATAAAAACACCAAATATCAGAAGAATCACCCACATTCTATCTAAGATAGTTGTATGGACTCTGTCACTGTAGCCTCTGGTACCTCATATCCTTTTAAAATTGTACAGATGGGAAAGCTGGGGCAGAGAAAGAATAAGTGACTTGACCAAGGATAGCAAGGGATTGAACTCAGGATCCCTTCCCGACCTATATCTCTCTGTCACATAGCAGCTCAGTGTCAGGACTAGAACCCAGGTGAGCCAACTCCCAAGTCTACATATCCTGAACTACTCAGTCACACTGCTCCACTGCCACTGAGCACAGAAATAGGCTTCTATTTTTATTCCTCTGTAACTATGGTTCTCCAGCCTGTGTTGCATGGTTCCTTCTGGCTTTAAAATCTAGGAATCTGTGAACTACTCCGATTCTTGCGGACGCATTAGTCCTCCCAGGCGAGAAACCCAAAAATAGAAAGATCTTCTCCTTGCTGCAGAATGCACCATGGGGCGAGGCGAGGCAGAGCACAGGCAGGAGAAGAACGTGTCACTGGGGGATTTTATTCCGTAAACACTCCTTGATAAAGAACACGCTCTGACGGATTCCTGGGAGCGATCTGTGTTTCCAACAACAGACTGCAAATTACCTTCAGTGCCATGCAGAGGCAGAGCCCAGGCTGGTGTGCTGCGCACCCAAATCAAAGCAGATCTCGGAAGAACAACTGGAGACATCCCGAGGCGCCAGAGCGCAGATTCACAAAGTGCCTGCAGACTCTGGGCTCGTCTTCAACACAAGCTGTAGCTTGAGGGTCTCCATTAACTCCACACCATCCACACTCAAAAGCTCATCACCATGTGTGGTGGGGGTAATATAGGATGGCTGGGGTAAAAGCAGATGCAAATGTATCTGTAGGGTGGATGCAGACTAGAGCTGCAGTGCAACCATACATGGTGTCTGGTCCTCCAATGCCTTCCTACGATCTCCTAAGAAGCCCCACCCCATATCCTATCTTTGTTATCTACCTGTTTCCTGACTAGAAGCCACCTACGGCTGCATATAGCCTGTGCGGAGGTCTGTTGCTCCCACTGGCTCACTCCTTCCACTACTAGCAACTGCACTCATCCCATCTCTGATACATGTTGGAATTTTCATCATCGTAGTGCCCTCTTTGTGTTGTCAGTTGCACTAGTGCAAAGTGCTACCCGCTGTGTTCATTGGTGCAAATGAGTGGTCAAGGTGCCATGCAACAATGAAATGGGTGCCTTGTGGTGAAGGCATTGGACTGGGAATCAGGAGATCCAGCACAGACCTTGAATAAATCACTTAATTTCTCTCTGCCTCAATTCCATCTACGTGACCTCACGCAAGTCACTTTTCTGTGCCTCTGTTTGCCCTCCACCGCTTGTATGATTGTCAGCTCACTGGGGTGGGGACTGCCTCGCTAACACAACAGTGCTCTGCTCTCAATTCAGTGCTGCACAGACGCATAGAAGCCTTGGAAGAGCTTTAAATGGATGCATCATAAAGGGCAGGAGGGGAAGGGACTTGACCACAGCCAGGAAGGGGGAATAGAACCCAAGTCCTCCTGATATAATGCAGTGATTTAGCCATTAGACCAGACAGCCTTCTTTAGCAAAGTCAGTGCTGCAGAAGGTTGTTTCAAATCCCTACTGTGGCTGACACCCCCTTGCTTTGATTCCCCACTCAAAACATCTCTGTGGTTCATTACAGAGTCCTTTATCAGCAGGTGCAAGCTCTTTCCATTCCTCCCCAACAATAACCAGCCCCTCTAGCTCATCCATTAACTCCCCACACACAAAGGCTAAAGCATCTACACAGAGCTAATGCACAAATGTCAAACAGAACTTTGATGTTATAACAACACAATTACAAAAGGGTTGGGGGGCAGCCCTCAAAGCCACAGCAGAGGCTGTTTTGATCTCAGGAAATGAAACAGTCTGTGCCTCAAGAAAGGAGAGGCCCTTGCAACATCTGAGACGTTCCAGGAATCGTGGAAGGGGGAGAGAATCTGGACTGATTTGTAGAAGTGTGATCCAATTACTGATTGCTCTTGCATTGGAACTTTTGCATGGACAATGCTGTGCAGCAGGAGGCAAAGCAAGAGAATTTATCTTCAGCACATCTGATCGTATCAGAGAATTTGCATCATCCATTTAGCACATACTTGCAATGAACTGCACATGCAATGCAGATGCAAACCATTATGAGCCTGATTCTCATCTAGACTAACATCCGTTTACACAAGCATCAAGGGGCCTTACAATGGGCGCAAATTACATTTAACATCCTTTTATGCAGCCAGAATGGTGTAGAGGGTGGAGCTGGGTGAAAATTTTGGGATCAAACTTTTTTCAGGAAAAAAAATAGTAATTCAGATTTAGCAACACTGATTTATTTAATTAATTCATGTCGGTTTCACTGAATTTTTTGACTGGAAGAAATGAATTAAATTCCAAATAAGTTGAAACAATTTTTTTATTCCAAATTACTTTTCATTTTGAAATTTCCTTCAATTTTATTCTTTAAAAAATTAAAAACAAACTCAAAACAAAACATTTCATTTTAAATCCAACAAAATGTTTCCTGAGACAAAATTATTTTTTTTCAACTTTTCAGTTTTTCAAAAATTGTGGAAAAACTTCAAATGATTTTTTTTCCAAAATGGTCAGTGAAGGAGAAAATCCGTTATTCACATGCTCTAGTGAAGGGGCCTTGCCAAGAGAAACAGCCAATTCTAGTCCAATGTGGTAGTGTTTCATGCCCATTTCCCACTAGTGTAAATTGGTGCACAAGGTGGAAGACTTTGGAGAATCAAGCACTGGGATTTTGACCCAAGGGTATCAGCACTGGTGCATTAGTATAAATCTAATTTGCACTAGCGCAGTTTGCCAGTGCAAATCAAATGTACGTAAGGGATTCGAAGCAGTGCAACAGCAATAGGTCAAACTCTAGTGTAGATAGGAGTTGAGCAAATAATGGATTTTTTTATTTACTGGCAAGTCAAAAACATTAAAACAAAAATAGAAAAGAATTGTTTTGGTTGAACCAAAAATTAAATTTTTTGAAAATTTTGGCAAATAAAAAAAATTAAGTTTCAGGTCAAACAAAATATTTTGTTCAACCCAGAAGGAAATGGTTTTTGATTTTGAGCCTATTTTTACATTTACATTTTTAAAAATTAAATTAAATTAAAAATTGAAGTGTTTCAGTTCAAAAACATCCAAATGATTTTTTCTGATTTTTATTTTTTACTTACTGGCACAATTCAATGAAGTTGATACAAATTTGCACAATGTTTCTGAATCACTGAATCTGCATTTTTTGCCATAAAAGTTTAGGTGAAGAAATCTCGCCCAGCCTAGTCTATCCTGGTGTTAGAGATCTGTGTTAACAGCTTCATTTAAAGAGCTGCACTAAAGGAGCCTTTTACAGTGTACAACAACCATGTGTTTTACTGATCCCAGGAACTATGCTGAGTATTTTGTTTACAGACATCTCTCATTGACAGAGCACACACATAACAATTTGGAGCACAGAAACAATATCCTATGTGGTTTACAAGGTTGTTAAACAAAGTCCCCTACACAGAGAACGCTGTAGGACTTCTAGCTGCATAGGGCAGAGGTCTCCATACTACGGCCTGTGGGCCGGATCCAGCCTGCGGGGTCGATTTGTCCGGCCCCCCAGCTGAGAAGCTGCCGCTGCCTCCCCACACAAGCTGCTGCCAGCAGCCCCATGTGTGGAGGGGTGAGTGCCCCCACTGTGTGGCTGGAAGAGCAAAGGAGGGGGTCGCAGCAGCGGCCGGAGAAGCAAAGAAGGGGGCCATGGCAGAGGCCAGAGGAGCAAAGGGGGGCGGCCGCGGCAGCGGCGTGGCTGTAGGAGCGGGGAGGGGAGGTTGCAGCAGCAGCCGCGAAGCCCCTTCAAAAATCTAATATGGCCCTCGCCTCAAAAAGTTTGGAGACCCCTGGCATAGGGGGCAGCCCAACCCAGCCAGAGAACACAGGGATTTCAGATATGTGTTCGTGATCATTCCAAACCATTCACTGCTCCCCTGCTGTCATGCCATGTGACAGCACAGCTCCACTCCGGGCTAGACACAGACCTCAGCCTAGCAATGCCCTCTGCCACACTACACTGTGGGTGGGTTGCTGGGATACAGCCCCACTCCTGAGTTACACCAGTTACACCCATCTCATTCTGTAGAGGACAAGGGATGGACAGATGGGCGACTGAGTACACCTCCTGGCTGCTCTATCCCAGCCAGTGTCTATCTGGAGGAGCTCACGCTGAATGATAGACGTGGGGGTCACAACTCCAGAGTTCTGTTCTGGACTCAGGGAGGTCGCGGTTAGTGCAGTGGGGGTAAACTGTAAATGAGGACTGCTGGGTTCTAATCCCAGCAGTAGGAGGGGAAGGAGGTCTAGTGGTTAGAGCAGTAGGAGCCGGCACTCCTGGGGATTCTATCACCAGCCCTAGGAGGGGAGAGAATAGCCCAGTAGTCACAGCAGCAAACTAAAAGTCAGGATTTGTTTCTCCTCCTGGCTAGAGGAGGAAGGAAGAGGGGTGGGAGCCAAGATTCCTGGATTCTATCCCCAGCTCTTGCAAGGGACTGTGTGGTCTGACACTTTGAGCACAGAAGTGGGAATCGGGAGTCTCTTCCTGGTTCTCTGCTGAGAGGTAGAGAACTGGGAAGAGGCTGGGGGTAGAGCAGCCAGGAGGTGTACTCAGTCGCCCATCTGTCCATCCTTTGACTGGCTGTGTGAATTAGTGAAGCCAGGGATGTCCCTACCCTCCTCTCTGTTTCAGTTTCCCTATTTCATGAAATGCTTTGAGAGCTACAAACAAAGGGCTGGAGATGACGAAGTTCTCCTTTCAGTCACACCCGTGTGCTTCAGTGCAAATTCTGGGTGCAACATATTATCACTCCACCTCATACCTGGAGTAAGGAGTAAAGATTTACCCAGAAGAGTAATCTGCAGAGGTTACAGGGAAAAGCCCTGACCCCACATAAGCTTAGCTTTCAGCATATGAGTAGCCCTCAATGGCCTCACAGGCACATGAGGAAGGATAGTGCAGAGGCTAAGACACAAGCCTAGGACATGAGAAGCCGGATGCTCTGCCACAGCTTCCATGTGCAACCTTGGGCAGGTCACATAATGAACAGGATTGAAATCAATGGGGCCCAAGACCCTTCAGGATCTCGGCCTTACTTGCTCTGTGCCTCTGTTTCCCCACATGTGACATGGGGATAACAGCACTCCCCTGGCTCAAGGGGGTGTTGTGAGAACGAATATGTTAAAGGTGGTTCTGTGTTTGTCTAGCACCTAGTACTAGGAGGTCCTGACTAGGATTCATAGGCAGGAGCACAATATATTGTGAGCAGCTCAGATGCTAAAACGAAAGGGTAGGTAAGACAGATGGTTATAGGATCAGGTCCTAAGATAAACCTTGGGCAGGATATGGCCCAATCTCATTTGGTTCTGCTTGTCCCAGCTGCTAGGACAAATGCATGCAACCTTTGCCTGACCCTTTTAGCTGGTGCTGTCTTTAATTGTAAGTGTGTGCTGCACAGAGCCCATTTCAGCCCCAATCAGCCTCACTGATGACAACCAGACTCCAGCACTTCCATTTATCAAAGCTAATATAAATATTTCCTTCCGAAGAACAGAACCCTAATAAGTGAACTCTTCTGGCCAGCACAAAGACATAGAAATTGGCATTATGTGCTGAGACGTTCAAAACACACAGGCTCTGCCATGGACCTGTGGCTCCAATCCCCAGTTGAAATAAGGCTCCTTTACACCACCCCGGTAGCTTCAAATCCACCCAAGCAGGGAGACTCCCTGGGGTTAGGGTTTGGGGCTCCCAGCCCACAGTTTAGGGGGACAGATCAGGGGCACAGCCAACAAGCCCTGCCCTTGGCTGCTCTCTGCTCCCCAGGATTGTACTGCCTCACACACTGGCTAAGATCTTTGGACGGGCACAACACCCACAATCATCGGCAGGTTTCCCAAAGAGCTTAGCCGTTTACCCACCTAAATGAGTGGAGCTGTGAGCTATTTTGAAAATCAGGACACAGGAAGTGTCCCAGTGGGAGCTGCTGGGGGCTTAGTCGTTTGGAAAACGCCAGCCTGCGGGTCTGTGCAGCACCTGCCACAACAAGGGCCCCAATCTCAGTCCGGATCTATGCAGTATCTGCGCAACAGGGGACTCTAATGACAATGACAATGATAAGGTGCCCAACGTGAGACTCCTTTTGCCTGATTAGCAGAGGTGCTGAGCAACTACCTTCCCTGCGCAAGTCAGTCAATGGGAGCCATGGGGGTGCATACCACACACTGACCCCTGGGTTACATCAGCACCTGTGAAAACTAAAGACCGTCCCCAGTATGTCGAGATACAGATGCAGATATCGGAGGCGTTTAGACGTAGCCTTTCTGCCACGTTTCTGGAAACAAAAAGGCCCAAGAAATTCCCGACTAGCTTGAACGTCATGTGGGCTATATACAGCAGGATGCAGTACCACCTGCTCCCACTAGGGGAGCTGCTCTTAGGACTGTTGTACCCCTGGCTGGCACCAGTGGTCTGGTCCTGAAGAGAACAACATGGGTTGCAGGGAGCGGAGGGGAGAGGCATAGAGCAAGAGGGGCAGACTATGATGGGCCATTGTATTTCAGATTGTAGGGCTGTGTGCAAATGCTCCCTCCAGTCCCATCCCTCCAATAGTCTGGGTACCAACCACTGCTGGCTTGGGTTATGCGGAGAGTCAGACTAGATCAGTGGTTTACAAACTTATTTTCTGGCGACACAGCTGAAGAAAATTGTTGATGCCCGCAACCCGACAGAGCTGGGGATGAGGGATTTAGGGTGTTGGAGAGGCTCAAGGCTGGGGCAGAGGGTTGGGGCATGAGGGCTGTGGGGTGGGGGTGCAGGCTCTGGAGTGGGGCTGGGATGAGGAGTTTGGGGTGCAGGAAGGGGCTCCAGGTTTGGGAAGGCTCAGGGCTGGGGGGGCAAGTTCACCCCAGGCAGTGCAGTGGGGGTGCTAAGGCAGGCTTCCTGCCTGTCCTGGCACTGCGGATCGTGCTACACCCCAGAAGCATCCAGCAGCTCCAGCTCCTAGGCGGAGGTACGCAAGTGGCTCTGCACGGCTCTTGCCCGCAGGCACACACACACACACACACACACACACACCCCGCCCAGCTGAGCGCAGAGCTGGGTGTGGAGCTGGTGCTCAGGGTGGGGGCAGTGCACTGAGCCCCAGGGAACACACCCCACCCCACATAGGAGCCAGACCTGCTGTTGGCCACTCCTGGGGTGCAGCCTGGTGTCAGAACAGGTAGGGACTAGCCTGTATTAGCCGGGCAGCACTGCCAATGGGACTTTGTACATCCCGGTTGACAGTGCTGGCCAGAGCCACCGTGACCCAGTGTCTTCCATTCTGCAACCCAGTACTGGGTCATGACCCGCAGTTTGAAAACCACTGCTCTAGATGATGAGCAGTCCCCGCCAGTCTATGAAACTGGAAGAGCAAATCTGAAAACAGCCAAGGATTTGGGTTACCTGATTCAGTTCTGGTACCAGAGTCAGTCTGTGGGCGCAGAACAAAAGATCTCAAGGGAGTCTTCAAAGTACTTATATATCTTCCATTATATTAATATCCAAGCACTTTGCAATCTGAACACACTTTGCTTCACAACACTCCTCTTTTTTACCAATGGGGAAACTGAGACCCGGGAAGACTAAGGCATAGATCCTCAAAGGTATTTAGGCACCTACCTCCCATTGATCTCAAACAGCAACTTGCCCGAGAGGTCTATGTCCAAGAAAGGAATAGAACCTTGGCCTCCAAACCCTGAGTTCGCATCCTAAACACTGTTGTGATGGAGGGACCAACAAATTACATGCAGAAATAAGGTTCCATACATCAGCAGCCACAGTTGAACTCTAGACTTTAAAGACTGCCAATATAAACTGTATCATTTGAACTACAAGAATAGAGATAAGTAGGGCTGTAAATCTGCCTGCTTCTGGCCATAACGCAACTGGGTTCAGGAAAAAACTGTCCCTGGAGCACCGGCCAGTGTCAGAGGGGGAATATGATGCCAGATGGACACACTGGTCAGATCTGGTTTGGCAATTCTGACATCTCTAGACAAGAGCCCCAAACCCCACATCATCAGTGCTGCAAGCTGCAGCTCTAAGAGTGGCTCCTGCAGCCCCGTTTTCAAAGAAGGACTCACATGCCATCAAGTTAGTGGGCGGGTTTGTTTGACGTGTGACATGATATTTACACAAGGTTCAAACAGACAGACAAGAACTACAGGGACAATAACATAAGTGCCGGAAAACTTCTGCATTTTGACCTGCTTCTCTCCTGCCCGTGCAAAAATTGGATTAAAGACGAGAGAACAAAGGCACACGGGGATGGAGCGCAGAAGGGTTGTAACGTTACACTAGTCTTTGGAGAAGGACAATGCAGGTTATTCTCCATATGGAACTCACTCAGGTACAGTAGCTGTTGCCCACTTTCTATGCATGCGTTAGGCACTGGTGAGGTTTTATTCATGCAGTGCTTTGGAAAGAGAGGTGGGTTTATGGGCAAGGTGCTAGGCTAAGCTGGGCCATTGGAGACCTTTAGTCACTTCCCAGCTCTGTCACCAAATCCCTCTGTGACCTTGGAGACAGTGTTGCCTAGTGGACAGAGTAATGGGCCATCTCCATGTTACCTTTTAACTTATGTTCATCCAGACACACTCAGTGTATGGCTCTGTACCCGTGGGAAGTGGGGATTCTATTCCCACCTCAGCCATTAGCCTGTTGGTGAGTTTGTGCAAGTCATATCATCACCTGTGCCTCAGCTTCCCTGTCTGTAAAATGTAAAATTGTGGCGTGCTTTGAGATGTGAGGGTGCAAAGGGATGTACAAGAGCTATGGGTTATCATCTCAGCTTCCCCACATGTAGGGTCCTGCATTGTGCAAGTCACTTGTAATCTCCTTGGGACAGAAACCCTCTCCCAAACTATGTGTATGAAGAAGTGCGCGGGGAGAGGAATTAATCTGTATTGGGAGGAAAACGTAGCTGTGCTGGGTTGTTTTTCTCTCCAGATTTCCTCCCTGTGCTAAACACCATCCAATGCAGCTTGTAGCATTTAAAATGAGGTGTGATTTACAAAAGAATCAGTCATTTTGCTCTCCAGGTCCATTCACTGCTAAAGGACACAGCACATAACTGCAGAATTTGCAAGTGACTTTGTGTTTTCTAAATGAAGAAGTTGCATGGTCAAATGGCTCAGGCACTAATGTGAATGTAACACAGCTCAGTTCAATTCCCAGCTCTGCCACTGACCTGCTGTGTGACCTCGGGCAAGTCCCTGTCCTGCTCTGTGCCTGTTTCCACTCCCACCCTTTGTCTAGTTCGATTGTGAGCTTTTTGGGGTAGACTGTCGGCCATTATGTATTTGTACAGCACCCAGCACAAGAGGGTCCCCATGTCGGTTGGGGTCTGTGCCATGCCCAGCACAACAGGGCCCCAGTTGTGGTCGGGGTCTGTGCAGCATGTGGCAGAACAGGCTCTTCTCACCTTGATGGGGGTCTGTGCAGCACCCAGCCCAGCAGGGTCCCCATCTCAGTCAGGGTCCACGCAGCCCCTGCACAATGGGAGCCTCTAATGATGGCTAAGTTTCTGGGTGCCCAACATGAGACTCCTTTTGCCTGATTTGTAGAGGTGCTGAGTAGCTACAATTTACTGTGCAGGTCAGTGGGAACTGTGGAGGCACCTAACACACATTGACCAGTGGCTTACATCAGCACCTGTGAAAACCAAGACTTTGGGGATGTTATACAGGCAGATATTTGAGGCACTTAAATGCAGCCCTTCTGCCAGGTGATCTTGGCAGCAAAAGGGTCCAAGCTCCATTTGTTAATGGTTTCGTCTCCAAACTTCAACAGCACTGCCTCAAGCCTCTACTCAGAAACCTGGGAAAGCTAACTCAACTCCCCCGCGTGCCCTTGACAGATGTACTTCCTCTAAGCAAGCACTGAGTGTAGGGATTTGAAACAAAAATGACTTTAATAGGGGACAAAGAGTAAACGTGGGAAAGCCAGCAATTAATAAATCAACTATATCTCTTGCATAAGACTCCATTTTGTCCCATCCCCAGGTGTCTTAAAAAGAGTCTGAACCTCCAGCCCCTTCTCACAGTTATGAATGGCTAATGAGCATTAGGCACTTCCCTCCTCCCCACTTACAGTTTGTTGTCCAGAGTTTGCAGAGCCCAATTTCAGGCAGGTTCATCTCCAGCCACCAAGTGAAGGGCTACTAGCGTTGCTCAGGAGGTTCTGCCAACTACCACAGCCAAGGTGATCGCAGCTTTGATGCCAGGTAGGGAAGCCCACATCAGAGATCCTCAGGGAAGTTGTGGCTGCTTTCTATAGCTTCAATCTAAGCCACCTTAGCAGTATCCCTGACTCTCTTCCATTCTGAGCCTTCAAAAACAAGCCAATAGCATAAAGGACTCTTAACACAATTCATTCTACTTGGAAAGCACTTACAGCACAAAGTAGAAGCCTACTTCAGGCCAGGGTTTCTCATCCAATTGTCCCAGACTGGGCTTGTGATCAGGGTGACCTCTCCTTCCAGGCACAGTCGGTGCAGTTCTCTTGTCCTTTCATCTCCCAAAAGGAATATGGAAGTTTCATCACCATCCCACTCAAAACTTATCCAGAATTTTACCAAAATGCCCCAAACTATCACAAAACTGAAATGCAAATGAAGATGGACTCATTCAATAGTTTCCCTTTCTTCTCCCACATCCAGTATGGAGGTCCTGTCCATCTGGCATTCTCAGGCAGCTCTGGGATGCTCTTTTCCTTGTTTGCCAACAGATGTCAATAGCAAACTCCCCACTCACTAGGGCTTCAGGTCACAGGGCATACATAAAATTTGTAGTCCCTTTTGAAAGTCCCAGGTAGCTGCTTTTGAAAGTGCCATGCCCTACTGTTAATTTGAATTGCAGTAGTAGCATAGAGGCCACAACCAAGATTAAGACCTCACTATGCCGGGTGCTGCACAGACCCCGACTAAGATCAGGGCCTCATCTGGACAGGCCCTGCAAAGACACATAGTGTGAGACGTCCCTGCACCAAAAAGCTCTCAGTCAAACAGACAAAGGACAGATTATTATCCCCATTTTATAGATGGGAAAACTGAGGCATTGAGCAATGAAGTGACTTGTCCATAGTCACACAGGGAGTTTGTGGCACTGCTGAAAACTGAACCAAGTTATTGTGAGTCCTGGTCCAATGGCTTAACCACAAAACACTCCTTCTACCTGAAAAGCAATAGCTTCTTCTGCAAACATTGCTACAACAGACAAACTAATAGGTAGTGGAAAGGAAGCCTTCACCTATTGACTATATATTTTGACAGAATACTATCCTTGCGGTCAAAGCAAGAGACAAAGGGGCTTGCAACCTCCATGGCATGAGCTGTGTCCTTTTCAGCTACAGCAGGAATTGACAGCCCTTTTAACTGCTTAAGGGTCTGACTGCTTTGGGGTGGCTCCAGATAAGTATGATTACTATGACATAGTAATAAAAATAATGCTTTTGAATCTAGCAGACTGAGGTGTTGCAAAACCCAACAGCTATAGGCTGAAGTCAGCAGCATTCCAACTGTCAATAAGAGGCACACTTTAAACAAGGAAGGTGATTAACGACCAAAGCAGATTCCTAGAGGGTGAGGTAAATTCTCCATCACTGGAAGGCTTTAAATCAAAGGATGTCTTTCTAAAACATACACTTTACTTAAACCACACATGTTTGGGCTGGGAGTATTGAGGGTGATTTTCTAGCCTGGGTAAAGCTAGTTGGATTTTTATTTTTTTCTCCCAATTTCAAGTCTTCAGAGAAAAATAAACAAACAAAATAATGCCACCCCAGTGCCTCATGGGAGTTGTAGTTCTGGTGCCTCGTGCTCCCTTTCTCCTCTGTAGGCCAGGACTCCACTGTGCCAGACTAAAAGTCAGCCTCTGCCCCAAACAGCTTACAATCCAAATAGACAAGGAATGCATTTGAAAGATGGGGAAACTGAGGTACTGATTGGTGAAGTACCTTACTTTAGGTCATACAGAAAGCTGGCAACAGAGCAAGGAGCAAAGAACTCAGGAGTCCTGACTCCCACTGCCAGTTAATTAAACCTACTTCCCCTCTAGAGCTGGCAATTCAACTAGGAGTCCTGAATCCCAGTACCCCCATGATCTAACCACTAGACTCCCCTCCCAGGGCTGGCAAAAGAACCCAGGAATCATCGATTTATAGATTTTAAGGCCAGAAGGGACCATTAGATCATTTCATCTAACCTCCTGCATAGTCCAGGCCCGAGAATTTCACCCAGTTACCCCTATATTGAGCCCACTCACTTGTGTTTGACTAAATCTTTAGGCATTAACCCAATAATTCCTGACTCTGGTTTCTGACTACCAACCCTCTCCCTGCCCCTCAAACCACTAGACCTCAATCCCCGCTCAGAACTGGGAATAGAATCCAGGAGTCCTGACTCTCAACCCCACAGTCATCCTCCTAGATCCTGCTCAGAGCTGGGAACAGAACCCAGGAGTGTTGACTCGCAACCCAATGACCTTCCCACTAATCCACAATCATTAGAAAAATCCTGCTCTCGATTTTTTTTTAAATGTGTCCATTGTAAACATGATACTTCCATTTCCTGCTGGGAGCAAAAAGCATTTTCTCCTCCTCTAATTATCCCAGAAAAGGGTCATTTTGCCTTGAGTTAGTCAGCTCATATGTCCGGCACAGAATATCAGCAAAGGCTGTGTAAAAGTGCTAGAGAGGCTATTCTAAAAAACAAGCCACAAAAATCAGATAATGCAGGTTCATGGAGTCATCTCAAGAGTCAACTGATTTCATATCACCCAGGGTCACAATTACAAATGCATTCATAAAACACAACCTTGCATTATTTCTAACCCTCCTCTTCTAATACTGCTCAAATAAAGGTGCTCTTTGCAGAGACGACAAAATACGATTTTAATCCTTCCTTTGAATTTCCTCTAGCAGCTTTCAGCTGATCAGCTCAAAGTACTTTACATTAAGATTGTAAATTGTATTACATGTAGAAGGTCTAAGATCGAGAACTCTCCATCCTGTTGCACCGACCCCGATTGGAACCCCCTTGTCCCACTGGGCACTGCACTGACCCCGACTGGCCCCCCCGGTCCTGCTGGGTGCTGCACCAACCCCAACCATGATTAGAACCCCGCAGTGCTGGGAGCTGCACAGTCCCTGACCGCAACTGGACCCCAAGATGCTGGAAGCTGCATAGACACATTTTAAAACACAGTCTCTGCCCCACTAGCACTTGAAATCTAAATAGTCAGACAAAGGGTGGTATGGGACATAGAGGCAAAGTGACTTGTCCAAGGTGACACAGGATGTCAGTGGCAGAGCAACCCAGGAATTTTGTTTCCCAGTCCCCCTCTCACCACTAAGCAACACACTCCTCCCAGAGAGGGCGATAGAACCCAGGAGTTCCAGCCCCCTACTGTTTTAACCATAATGTTGTTATACAACACCCATTGCAGGCATCAATATCCAAAACACAAAGCCAGCAGCACACACGAGAGGGTCTGAATGAGACAGGTCTATGCTTTTCCAATCTATTCAAAGCAAACCATGCAGCCAACGACAAGCAGCTTCTGTCCAGTGTCTCTTACACTCATTCACACTCACTCTGTCTAATTCTCAGAGAGATTCTTCTTTAAATCATTTTCTTCAAGGAGTGCAGAGTGTGATGGTTATTAGCCATGAAGTTGGGCATGGAAGGAAAGATGAGCCCAGATTCCATACAGCGAAGAATTCCTCCCATTGTAGGAAACACTGGGACAAGGGGCAGCTGAATTTTAGGGGATTAATGGTGATCAGCCCAGCACTAATGTCACTGCTGTGTCCTAGAGAGATGGGTGGCAAATGGTTTTCTGGTCCTGCTAATGTTTTTGAGAGTTCAATTTTTTTCTCATTTCAAATCAAGACAAGGTCAAAAAACCTGAAACCAAACCACCAGACCATTTCTGGGTTTGGGTCTGTGGAAATGTTTTCTTTGGGTTTCATCCTTTTCTCTTTCTTAAAAGATGTTTCCAACCAAACCACCCACAATTTTCATTTACAAAAATGCTGAAATGCAAAATGTTGACAATTTTTAAAATAAATTCCTCCACATTATTCTGAGTCAGGAAATGGGTTAAAACGGACCTTCTTTCAGCATCAACAAATGGGCATTTTTGTGATGAAAAAAATGATTTGTTGAGAAATTCTCAACCAACTGTAATGTCATGTGGGCTGCATACAGCACGATGCAGTACCACCTGCTCCCCTGGAAGAGCTGCTTTTAGGGCTGTAGTACACCTGGCTGGCATCAGGGGAATTCTGGTCCTTCAGTATATGGGTTGCAGGGAGGAGATAGGAGAGGCATAGAGAGTAAGAGATGCAGGCTACAGTGGGGTCATTGCAGCTCACATTGTAGGGCTGTCTGCACATGCTCCCTGAAGTAGGGTGACCAGACAGTAACTGTGAAAAAACAGAACGGGGTGGTGGGTAATAGGCCTCTATATAAGAAAAAGTCTCCAAAAATGGGACTGTCCCTTTAAAAACAAGATATCTGGTCATCCTACCCTAAAGCCAGTGCTGGCTTGGGTAATGCAGAGAGTCAGACTAGCTAATCAGAATGGTCCCTTGCAGTCTATGAAATTGGAAGAGCAGGTGTGAAAACAGCCTGAGATCTGAGTTTCCGCATTCAAGACCTATACTACAGTCAGACCATCAGTGCAGAAAGAAAGGAGTCAAATTCCGCTGTGGGGCCCTGACTCTGTAGGGTATTTATACAGTCCCCATTATATTTACACTCCTCTTTTTACAAATGGGGAAATGGAGGTACAGGAAAACTAAGGCTAAGATCCTCAAAAGTATTTAGGCACCTGCCTCCCATTGATTTCAAACAGCAACTTGCCCAAGAGGTCTATGTCCGAGAAAGAAACAGAACTCTGGCCTCCAAAGTCCTAAGCATTGGTCCCTCCATCAAAATAACAAAAAATTGCATGCAGCAATAAGGCTCCATACATCAGCAGCCACAGTTGAACCTTAGACTTTAAAGACTGCCAATATAAACTGTATCATTTGAGCAGGAGTAGAGATAAGTAGGGCTGTAAATCTGCCTGCTTCTGGCCATAACGCAACTGGGGTTCAGGAGGAAACTGTCCCTGAGGCACCGGCCATGTTAGAGGGGGGATAAGATGCCAGATGGACACACTGGTCGGATCTGGTTTGGCAATTCTGATGTCCCTAGAGCAAGAGCCCCAAACCCCAAATCATCAGTGCTGCAAGCTGCAGCTCTAAGAGTGGCTCCTGCAGCCCCATTTTCAAAGAAGGACTCACATGCCATCAAGTTAGTGGGCGGGTTTGTTTGATGTGTGACGTGATATTTATACAAGGTTCAAACAGACAGACAAGAACTACAGGGACAATAACATAAGTGCCAGAAAACTTCTGCATTTTGACTTGCTTCCCTCCTGCCCGTGCAAAAATTGGATTAAAGACAAGAGAAGCAAAGGCACACGGCGACGGAGCGCAGAAGGGTTGTAACGTTACACTAGTCTTTGGAGGACAATGCAGGTTATTCTCCATATGGAACTCACTCAGGTACAGTAGCTGTTGCCCACTTTCTAAACATGCATTAGGTGCTGGTGAGGTTTTATTCATGCAGCGCTTTGGAAAGTAGGGTGGGCTTATGGGTAAGGTGCTAGGCTAAGCTGGGCCACTGGAGAGTTATATTAGCTTCCCAGCTCTGTCCCCAACTCCCTCTGTGACCTTGGAGACTGTATGGCCTAGTGCAGCAGCTCTCTACCTTTCCAAACTACTGTACCCCTTGCAGGAGTCTGATTTGTGGTGCATACCCCAAGTTGCACCTCACTTAAAAACTACTTGTTTACCAAATCAGACCTAAAAATACCAAAGAGTCCCAGGACTGTTACTGAGAAATTGCTCATTCTCTCATTTGTACCATATAATTCTAAAATAAATCCATTGGAATATAAATATTGTACCTACCTTTCAGTGTGTAGTGTATGGAGCAGTATAAACAAGTCATTATCTATATGAAATTTTAGTTTTTACGGACTTCACTAGTGCTTTTTATGTAGACTGTTGTAAAACTAGGCAACTAACTAGATGAGTTGCCATACCCACTGGAAGACCTCTGGGCATCCCCAGGGGTATGCATACCTATGGCTGAGACTCACTGGCCTAGTGGATAGAGCACTGGTCCATCTCCACATTACCTTGTAACCTACGTTCACCTGGAAGGCTGGTGCTCACTGTAGAGCTCTATTCCTGCAGGAAGTGGGGATTCTATTCCTGGCTCAGCCATCGGCTGCTGGTGAGTTTCGGCAAGCCACATCACCACCCCATGCCTCAGTTTCCCTGTCTGTAAAATGTAAAATTGTGGTGTGCTTTGAGCTGTGTGGATGAAAAAGGATGCACAAGAGCTATGCGTTTTCATCTCAGCTTCCCCACATGTACGGACTTGCATTGTACAAACAGGGAGACCAGATGTCCCGATTTTATAGGAAGAGTCCCAATTTTGGGGTCTTTTTCTTATATAGTCTCCTATTATCCCCTCCCACCCATCCCAATGTTTCACACTTGTTGTCTAGTCACCCTATGTGCAAGTAGCTTATAATCTCCTTGGGACAGACTCTCCCCCAAACTATGTGTACGAAGAAGGGGAGGTGTCTGTACTGGGAGGAAAACGTAGCTATGCTGGGTTGTTTTCCTCTCCAGATTTCCTCCCTGTGCTAAACACCATCCAATGCAGCTTGTAGCATTTAAAATGAGGTGTGATTTACAAAAGAATCAGTCATTTTGCTCTCCAGGTCCATTCACTGCTAAAGGACACAGCACATAACTGCAGAATTTGCAAGTGACTTTGTGTTTTCTAAATGAAGTTGCATGATCAAATGGTTCAGGCACTAATGTGAATGTAACACAGCTCAGTTCAATTCTCAGCTCTGCCACTGACCTGCTGTGTGACCTCGGGCAAGTCCCTGTCCTGCTCTGTGCCTGTTTCCACTCCCACCCTTTGGTTTAGTTTGATTGTGAGCTTTTTGGGGTAGACTGTCGGCCATTATGTATTTGTGCAGCACCTGGCACAACAGGGTCCCCATGTCAGTTGGGGTCTGTGCCATGCCCAGCACAACAGGGCCCCAGTTGTGGTCGGGGTCTGTGCAGCATGTGGCAGAACAGGCTCTTCTCACCTTGATGGGGGTCTGTGCAGCACCCAGCCCAGCAGGGTCCCAATCAGAGTCAGGATCTGTGAAGCACACAGCACAATATGGGCCTCAATCACAGTCAGCATTTGTGTAGTTTGTGTAGCTTGTCATGGCCATAATCTGAGGTATGTCATATATGTAACTTTGGTGGAGCTACACGGATTTACAACAGCTAAAAATCCAGCCTACAGCCCAGGCCACCAGCAAGCACAGCACTGAAACCAAAACCTAACTGCACAGCTAAGTAAATAATTGTTGTCAATTAGAGGCATATCTGAGCCAATTAAAAGCAATGGGGCCTTGCGTTGTGATAGCAAAGGAGTTTGTCCATATGGCTGATGCTCTCCAGATGACAGAGCTCCGAGGCCTCATTGTGGGTCATCGTTGTTCACATGATCCTTGTATTACGACCTCCCAGCTGGCTGGCTTGCCAGTCAGTAATTAGAATGACGCTTGCTGGCCTTGAGGTAATGATGGGAGCAGTCTGCTCCCTGCCATAGCTTGGCCTGTCATGTCAGACGGGGCTTCTGCTTTCAGAGAGTGTGGGAGTCAAACAACATTACAAACTAGACAATGAGAAACAAATTAGGAGCCAAGCCCAGGGAGGGATGGGAGTCAGGACTGCCAGGTTCTATCCATAGTTCTGGGAGCGGAATGGAGCATACCTACTGCAGGTAGTGGGATGAGCAGGTCTAGGCCCATCCAAATCTAAAGGCCCGCCCTTCAATTGAGGGGGAGAAGCCACTGAATCCAGCCGGAAAGCACATATGAGGGACAAAAAATGAAAAAAAATAAGGTGGGAGGGAAGGTCAAAGGTTGAAAATCAGGGATCCCCCAGAGGACATCGAGCAGAGAACCCTTGGCAGCACTCACCACTCCTCAAAGTTGTCTAAAGAGTTAATGGACATCACCTGGGGGTGTGGGGGACTCTGCCCAGGGAATGATCAGAGGAAGGACAGGAAATAGTCTCCTGACTGGCAGAGTGCACCTCCCTTCCCCCTCCCCGCCCACAAACCTGCCCCTGTCAAGCTTCCTCCTCCTGGTTTGGTGGATGGCCACCAGGAGGAGGTTGACAAGGAGGTCTCATGACTTCATGGGGCCACATATAGGGTGCAAGGTCAATAAGTGAGGGGACAAGTGCAGCCAGACCCTCCATAAGAGGTTCTGAAAGAGCCAGAGGTTAAAGCAGGGGGGTTGGACACCAGGACTCAGGGGGCCTAGTCCCAGTCCTTTGAGGGTCTAAGGGTTAGAACACAGGGGTTGGGATTAAAGGCTCTTGGGTTCTATTCCCTAAAGATTTTAAACACATGGGAACGATTCCCCTTCTCATGTACACAGACTTGCGCTAGCGCGAGTATAAATAACAGCATGGGCAGCAGCAGCGGAGGCACGGCTTAGATGTGCCAAGTACAAACCCACCGGTTTCAGGCAGGTTTGTTCTCAGCGCGGCTAAGCCATGTGTCTACTGCGGCTACACTGCTATTTATACTCCTGCTTCCCTGAGGAGAGCTAGCACAAGCACATGTACGCGAGCGGAGGAAATCACAACCCTCATTTACAGCATAGTCATAGCCTTAAAGAAAGCCAGGGACACAGGAAGGTCACCTCTTTTGGGACACAGTGCTGACTGGAGGAGCTCAGGGTGGGGATTTGTGAGGAAGGAAATTGCACATGGCACATATGTTCCACATGCTGCCAAGGAATTGGACCTTTCTTTATATTTCTGTAAGTAAACAGATTCCACTAAGGATTTCTGTACTTCCAAACAGAATCACACCCAATTTCAACCTATGGGGAAGCGATAACAACAACAGGGGTGGCAGATTTTTACTGGGAGGCTTAAAAGCAAAGTGCCTCTATACACAGGCAGATTTAACAAGTGGAGCCCATGTGTGGTGCCTACAATTAAATTTTTTTACCGTCCCACCACATGATCCTACTTTAAAGGGACATGTCTTGCAGGACGTTATCTAGGAAGAAAGGAGGAAAGTTCTCATACTTCTCCAATGGCCTCCTCTGCAGCCTTCCAATCAGCAGTTGTCCTGAGCTGTGAAACACACCTGATCAACCCCTTCTCTCAAATTACAGTAATAGAGCCAGGGAAACAAGGGGCTGAGGGTTACGTTCACAAGGAAAATCAAACGCTGATGAACTGGCACTAGCAGGGATTTGTGCAAAGGAGGAATTAGGATCTTCACTCAAAGCCCGAGAGGATTGAGTTGTTCACATAAAAGCATGTAGCAACTGGATCTGAGGTGCTTATATGGCTCCCACCACAATAGTATCTGAGCCCCACACTATCTCTAAAAACCCCTCAGAGACAGGGCAGTGCTATTATGATCAATTTACAGAGGGGGAAACTTAGGCAAGGAGCAGCTAAATGATTTGCCCAAGGTCTCCCTAGACTCCCTGGGCAGCCAGCTGAGGATCTGATCTTCCCCCCTCTCCACCTCAATCTGTGGATCTCAAGGCAGGTACTTCAATATCATTAGCCCAAATCTTGCCCACATTTTTACCACTCTAACTAGGGGGGTGTTGTGAGATTTTTTAAAAAATTTATATATATCTACAGATATAGATAGATATAGATATATAATTAGAGGAGCTTGCCTGCGTATGTAAAAGCTTTCTGAACCTTTTAAAGGATGCCAAGGAGGAGCACGGGGAGAGGAAATGCAGTTCCTGGTGCTTGGGAAAGGAGAGGTCTCTGGGGCTTTGCATCTTGCTTTTCACTACCACAGCACCACGCAGACCCAACTTCCTCCTTCAATTATTCATGTTCCATTCACTTCCCATCACTGCTGCTTGGGTTGCCAGAGCCCAGCAGTCACTCATGAGCTGTAACAGGTCAAGAAGCGAAGCCCACTCTTCCCTTTCAAACCATCCAGAAGTAGGAAGTCTTTGGGGGTGGGGGGTGACAGGAAACAAAACGGAATCAGTGGGACATTAGTGTGTAGCAAGATTCATGCCCGGAGCTGCTGCTCAGCCAAGCTGCTCCGTGGGGCAGGGACTATGTTTTTGTTCTGTCTTTGTACAGTGCCTAGCACAACAGGGTCCGACTCCTGGCCCATGACTGGGGCTCCTAAGTGCTACTATAATTCCACAAAGCAGTGAGGTTTTGGAACAGTCTCCCAGTAAGAGGAGTGGGAGGCAAACCACCTTGTTTCTGGGATTCTATGACACCATTGCCTACAATAGCTGGGACTGGACTCAGTGATCTAGGAGGTGCCCTATAGTCCTATGTTCCTAATACAAATAACAAAAATGAATAGCAGTAACTAATGGGCTAAATAGAGCTGGTCAAAAAATTTTCATCAAGCTGTCTGTTTGGACAAAAATGGCTTTTAACACAAAATATAAATTTTCATTGTGCTGGAATTTTTCCTTTTTATTTAGATTGAAAACATTGCAAAAAGCAAACGTGTCTAATTTTTGTTTTGTTTCAGTGGTGGGGAGCAGGGGAGCCAACCACACAGTTTAAAAATAATTCTCCACAGGAAAGAGAGGAGGGGGGCAATAGTGAGAGAAAATAGGTTTCTCCCTTCCCACACTGAAACCAACTTCTCCAAGTCTCTTCTTGTTACTCATCCCTGAAGCCCTCCCACTATATCTTTTGGGTGGCCAGAGAGACATAGATCTTAAGGCCAAAGGGGACCATTTCTGAGATGAGGATGACCAATGAGTTTAGGTCAGAAGGGACGAGTGTGATCATCTAGTATAACACTGCCCTAAGAATTCCATCCAGCAACTCCTACACTGAGGCCTGGCCCAGAAAAACACTCCGATTACTATGTTATCGCTACCCCCATCCTCTCCTGGAGCCAGGCTGTGTATGAAGCAGAGACTAAAATAGCATGAGACAGCTATGGATCCCCAGTCAACAGTCCAGATTTCATTTAGCTAAAACCTCATCTAATAATCCAAAAACCTCCACAAGGTTAGGCAATGAATGATTGTTCTGTCATCTGGGGGGTTTGTCTCCCCCCGGCCCTCGCCCAGTGTCTTGGAACTGCAGTCCAGATCGGTAGGACTGATTGGAGGAGCTGACAGAGACAGCTGTCTACTCCTCAGGGGAAAACACACGCTTTAACTTTTACGCACCCTTGTGTACAAAATGGGCCAGATCCCCAGCTAGTGCAAATCACTACATTGGCTTCCATAGCATGAGGCTGATTGAAACAGCTGAAGGTCTGACCCTAAAAACTTGTGTGCACAGAACATGTATGTCGTGTATTAATGTGTGCAACTCACCCCTGTACCAATACCCAACAAAGACTCTCCGACCTTAACTAGTGCAAAGGCTCTGTTCTGGCCCCTCTACACAGGAGTGAATATTACTAGGGCTGGCTGGCCCTTAAGATTTACTGGGGCTCTGCTGCACCAACAGCCTTGCTACTAACAGGGTCACCAACCTCAAGAGATCAAAAATAGTGATTCAGACCCAGAAAAATCAAGATCAGCCTAGAAAATGAGAATTTTTTTTTAGATTATTGTACGTTTTGATCTGCCTTTTGATGTTTGAACTCCCCTGCCTATGCTGGCTGGGGCGGGGGGACATGACAATTAGAGCTGCCAACTCTGACAAGCTATTCGTGAGGTCCCCCCCCCAACATGATGTAATGTAATTTTCTTAAAATATCCTATTAAAATCTCCTGGATTGCTCTCAATAGTTATTGGGGGCTCACTGCCGATTCTGGGAGACTCCAGGCCCATCCTGGAGGGTTGACAAGCCAAATGACAATCAGTGCTGCCCTCTCCTCAGAATTTATTGCACAAAGTCACTTTGGTCCCTGCTGCAGAAGCCTGCATCCCCCCCATCTTCTCTCCAGCAATTAATTTTGCCCCTCAACCCCTCTCTGAGTTCAGCTGCCCAGCCTCACCTCTGTTCCTCCGGAGGCTCTTCACTCCCCTCTCCTAGCTGTGGGGCTGAGTGGGGTCCTTCCTATCCCTTCCCAGCTGGGGGCAGCTCCCGGGGCTTTTTAACCCCCTATCCCCTTCCCAGACTGGGTGCTGCAGCTGAGAGAGTGGGTCAAGGAGCAGAATCACCATCCTGTTAGAACTGCTCACAAGAAACAGGGGGAGACAGAGCTGTCCTAAGCTGCTGGCTCTTTAGCTCCCTCCTCCCCTCCTGGGGGTACAGCATTGGGTTGCTGGGGAGTCTTGGGATGGGGAGGCAGAGGGAGAAGAGGAGAATTCTGCCTGCAGTGGCTCTATTTGATTAGTCTGCTCCCCAGGCGGCAGACAAGTGGGGCAGAGAGCCAATTAGAGGACTCTAGTTCACTAGAAAGCTGACGCTTCTCACTTCATGGCATGACTGGCTCCAGTCCCAGCCAAAATTATGTCTCTTGATAAAGAAATCTTTGAAGTGGGCCACACTCAAGGAACTTGTGTCATGCGGCTGATGTGCTGAAGGGTGTAGTACCGCCTGCTGCCACTGGGGGAGCTGGAGATGCTGAAACCCTTCACCAGAGCAGCCTCCAAGATTAAAGAAACAGCCCGGAGTAACCAGGTTGCTCATTTAAGCTTGATTTAGAAAGCAGCATAGCCTTCTACATCCTTTCCGAAACTACAGCTCTTGAGCTAAGACACTCCATAAACCAGCAGCAGTATAGGGCATCAGACAATGCTAATCATCAGAGTAGATTTACTTGGACTGGAAGCTCTTTGAGGCAGGGAGCTTCCATCTCTTTTAGATGCTACACAAATGCAGAACAAGCAGGGGTGGCAAACCACGGCCTGCAGGCCAGATCCAGCCCGTCAGGCCTTTAGATTTAGCCCACAGGATTGCCACCCCCATGGTGCTGCGGGGCTAAGGCAGGCTCCCTGCCTCCCTTGGCCCCGCACCACTCCTGGTAACAGATGGCACCATTTCCCTGCAACTCTGGGGGAGGATGGGGGCAAAGGGCTCCTCACACTGCCCTCACCTGCAGGCAATGGCCCTGGCATGAGGGGCAGCCTGACCTTGCAGCTAGAGGTAGGCTAGATTTCAGTAGACCTGGATTCTACGGCAGGTTCTTTCAGTGACCAGCTATATGACCTTCAGCAAGACCTGTGCCTCTGTTTTCCCTTCCAACCTTATCTGATTAATTATAAGTCCTTTGGTGCAGGGACTGTCTCTCACTGTGTGCCTGTGCAGCAACTAGACCAATAAGGTCCTGATCAGGTGGGGCTGGTAGGAGCTGCTGTGATACCGAAAATGTTATGTGGAGAGGGACTCCGTCCAATTTTCAAAAATAAGATTAGGTTAAAATCAAATTAGTTTTTTTTTTAAATTGAGGATTATAAGATTAGATTAAATAAAACTAGATTAGATCATGAGAATTTAGAGAGATTCATTATTATTAAGCTTATATACACTAAATAAGACTAGAAAAATATTGGAAGAGACAATGTGGGTGAATAGTATATCAGAAGGGTAGCCAAGTTAGTCTGGATCTGCAAAAGCAACAAAGTCTTGTAGCACCTTATAGACTAACAGATGTTAGGGATCATGAGCTTTCATGGGCTAAGACCCACTTCATCAGATGAATGTGGGTGAGGTAATATCTATTATTGGACCAACTTTTGTTGGTGAAAAAGACAAGCTTTCGAGTTTCACCCAGCTCTTTTTCACCTGAAAGCTCGAAAGCTTATCTCCTTCACCAACAGATGTTTATTCAATACAAAATATCATTTCACCCACCTTGTCTTTCATATCCTGAGATCAACATGGCTATGACATTGCAAACAAAATAGAAAAATATTTAAGTTATTTTTTGTATTGGGAGGGGGTCTGTTTCTCTTTCTGTTCCTGGAAGTGTGCACGATAGATGGAGTCAACCTTTTTCTCCCCAAACAAAAATTATTTTTTGAATAAAACACAGATTTTCTCATTTTTGTTTTGATCAAAATTATCCTGCCTCCTAACAACAACAAAATGAGAACAGAAGTTTCATTCACATGTTAGTTTTCTACAAATGAAAATTTTGTAAGGAAGACCAAAAACATTTGGTTTCCAATATTTAATTGAGGGAAAATAAAATAATTTTCCTCAAACTTTTGAAGGGAAAAAGTGATTATTTTTTTTAATTTCTGGTGAAAATTTGTATTAAGCCAGCCCAGGGGCACAACACATGAATAAAAATTAAATCTAGTTCTTCCATAGCACTTTCCATCCATAGGTCTCGAAGCACTTTACAAAGGAGGTCAATATCATTATCTGCATTTTATAGATGGGGAAACTGAGGCACAGAGTAGGGACATGATTTGTCCAAGATCACCCAGCAGCAGAGCTGGCAATTGAACCTGGGCCTTCCAAGTCCCAACCCAGTGCCCTATTGGTGTGGCTCTTTGTCTTTCCCCAGTGTCCCATGCCATATGTAGCCATTTGTAAGCCTACTGTTGCCCCTTGGCCAAACAGACTTTTTGAGGGTTACATGCACTTCTTTGTAATTCCTTCCTAGAATTGGGCTGTGGTTTCCTTTACAAAGCTGAGAACTTTTTCACTGTTGTGCCTCCTTCCTTTTTCCACAGCTGTCTCTTTGTTAACTGCCACTCAGGATCAGAAACGAGGCCAAGAAACAGGTTTCTCTCTTTCTTAGGAATCCCAGTTACTAAACCTGCCAAGACTTCTTCAGTTATTTCCAGACATCTGGTGTTTGGTTGCATGGAAGGGTGTGTCTCCCCATGAGAATATTTGCATTTCCCCATTTGCACAACTCCACCTCTGTGTGCATGTGCACATATACATTGGCCCCATTTCCCAGCATTGCTCACACAGAAGCTGAACACCTTCACAGATCAGCTCCGGTGAGTATATTTTGCTCTTGCTGCTACTATGCAATAAATTCTGAGCCACTGGCAGATCTTAGCGAAACATTGAGCACTGGGTGGAGGGATTTGTGATGTTAACACCCTAGACTGTGATTCAGCAGGTCTGGGTCCAATTGCCAGCTGTGCTTCAGACTCAGTTTGTGACCTAGGGCAAGCCAGTGCTGTGTGCCTCAGTTTCCCCATCTGAATAACAAGGTTAATAACTCTCTGTCCAGAATGCAAGCACTCTAGCCCATATAACAACAACGAGGAACAGTGGCAATAGGGTCTAAGTCAGGGGTCTCAAACACACAGTCTGCGGGATTATTTCCTGCAGCCTGCCAAGCTCCCCACACCAGCCCCCAGCCCCCCACACCAGCCCCCAGCCCCCTAGAGTTATTTCCTGCAGTCTGCCATGCTCCCCTCTCCCCCACTCCTTTGCTTACCTCTAGGCACTTCCTACCACCAAACAGCCGTTTGGCAGCACTTAGTGCTTTCCAGGAGAGAAGGGAAGGAGCAGGGAGCCACGCACTCAGGGGAAGAGGAGGGAAGGGATTTGGGGAAGGGGTTGAAATGGGGGCAGGGAAGTGGTGGGAAGAGGCAGGAGCTCATGGAAGGGGTGGAGTGGGGCAGGGCTGGGGGGTGTCAGTGATGCAGCCCTCAGGCCACTGTACTAGTTCTCATGGGGCCCTTGTGGTGATTTGAGTTTGAGATCCCTGGTCTACATATATTTCACTTGTGTCCTTCAAAAGCTGGACCATGTTAAGGCAGATTCTTCCCAAGGACTTTTGTTTCATTCCAGACAGAAATCTTAGCTGGCCAACTATTAACAGTTTGTTTTACTCTCTTCCTCCTGGTGTTTTGGCCAAGATGGTTTTAAAAAGCAACAGTTAATTTCAGGTACCATTTTTGGGGAAGGGACTGTCCACCTTCAGACACCTCAAATGGGCCTGATTTTCAAAGGGCAGGTAACTGATCCTCTGAAGGGGGCTCAAACTGTACCTTGGAGGTAGCTGGCTTGTCTCTCTAGCCCAGGACTAATGCCACACCTAGGATCTGTTCAGGGCCTTTCATCAAGCCACCCTTCATTAACTGCAATGACCTTTAGCAAGCAGCTCAGCATAGAAATCATCCCTTTTCCCCTGAGCCAGGGTTTTCTGCAAAGGCCTAGACATCACAGGTGCCTACTCTACCTGCTACTTACCTGAGAGTAACCCTGTTCCCTCTCACTCTTCTCCTCCCCACAACCTTGACCCAGCAGGTTCCTACCAAATTCTCTTTGCCCTGCCAGCTCTCACCACACCTGCGTCATTTGCTGGCTTTTATAATCACCTGAGCCCTTGCCAGCTGGGTCTGATCAACCCAAATGCCTGTTCTTAAAGACACTCTGCCTTAAAACAGAGGTGATTGATCCCAACCCTGCTGGCCTATAAAGGGATTTTGAACAATGCATTCAAAATCATTAATCACTTTCAAAACTTTTGCACTGTGTTTGTCTTGGGCTCTTGACAGTTCTAGACACTACAGGCATTTTTTCCTACCAGTGTAGCAGGAGAGCTTGATTTGCTGTCATTCATATTCTACTGCTTCCCAGCTTTCTGGGGGCTCCCTCTGTGTCGCTCGGAAAGCACCTAGCTACATCCTTGTCACCTGCAATGAGGCAAAAGTACCTCGTAATAGCCTTGGTGATTGCAGTTAGGTGGAGGCAGCCTGGAATTGTATGCAACAAGCCAACAGATCAGTTAGCTCAGAGGATGTGGAGCAGAACCATATGGACTGGACCATGAAAGACAAAGGTTGGATGCAACAAGGACTGAGGTTGTTGCATGAGGTTGCAGCACCGGTAGATTAAGGTAGATTCCTCCCCCTACCCTCTGTGGAGCTCCACTACACTAAGCCCCTGTAAAAGTTTGCTTGGAGCAAAAATTGAACCTGTCCCTTACTAGAGATAGAACATCTGGACACTAGGGGCCCTACAGGGTCAAGGACCCAAACCTACATCATTGAAATAAATGGGAGTTGTAATATTGTCTTGAGTGAAAACAGGGTCATAGTCTAAATGTAGCTATTTGAGGGTTACTTAGCAGTGTCAGAGAGCTGTGAAAAAGTAACTACTTTTCATTGGTGCAGGTGGCCTCCAAAATGTGATGTCTTAGATGTGTCAGTGCCTCATTACCATGGCAACATCACTGGACTGGAGAAGGGATATGAAGTTTCAAAGAAACAATCTTGATAGCAAGGTGAGTGTCCTGTTATCTCCTTTGCCATTCCGGGCAATGGGCTCCAGGGTCCCCAAGAGCCAACCTTCCCATTGGCTCCCTCTTCTTATCATTTGCATGATAGTGTGTAGGGCACTGCCTAGACCTTGACTGAGATCAGGGCCCCCATCATGCCAAGGGCTGCACAGACACAAGGTAAGAGATGGTCTCTGCTCCAAAGAGCTCACTATCTAAATAGACAACGGTGAGAAGTGAAACAGGCACAGGAAGAGGAAATGACTAGACCAAGGTTAATGTCAGAATCAGGAATTGAACCCAGGTGTCCCGAGCCCCAGCTCAGTGCCCTAGCCATTAAACAAAACTGCTTTTCTACACAGGATGTGACTTACCCAAGATCACAGAGCAACCACGCCAGGAATTAATCCAGATCTCCTACCTCACTGCCCAGCACTTACAGGAAATTTCACGTCAAGTTGAACCTAAACTGAAATCTTTTCAACATTTTTGGAAAACCAAAAATTTTTAAAAAATGTTTTGGGTCAGTGTTTTGTTTCCATTTGAATCATTTAACATTTCTGAATTTTTTTAAATTATTGAAGAAAATTTCTGAATGAAAATTGTTTCAAACAAAAAAATTGAAATATTTCATTTACAAAATGTCAAAATGAAAGAACATGTTGGGGGGGGGGGCTGTGGGTTTTATTAAATGAACAATTCAGCAAAACCAACATGAATTCCCAAAAATCTCAGTGTTGCCACATCTGCATTTTTCCAGGAAAAAAAAATATCTGAAATATTTCACCCAGCTCTAAATCTGACCCTTCTCCCAGCTCATCCAAGTCTCTTTCCTCATTCCAGGAGGCATCCTCAGACTGAAGACCCCTGCTCACCTTTCCTCTCCCGGCCAAAGGGGCTTTTAATCGGAGTGGTGGGAACCTAATGTCATCCCAGTATGCTATCCTGGGAGAGGTGAGACCCCACCCCAGCACCATGAACCTTTCTAATGTCCCACCAGCCCACAATGGCTCCCAGGGAGTCCCTGGGCCTACCCTGTATGGGGGTCATTCTTTGTGGCAGGTGGTGTTGATTGTGCTGATGACTGGGATCCTCTCGCTGGTCACAGTGGTGGGCAACCTGCTTGTGATGGTCTCCTTCAAAGTCAACAGCGAATTGAAGACAGTCAACAACTACTTCCTACTCAGCCTGGCCTGTGCTGACCTCTTCATTGGGGCAGTGTCTATGAACCTCTACACGACCTACATCATCATGGGACACTGGGCCCTTGGCAACGTGGCCTGTGACCTCTGGCTGGCCCTTGACTATGTAGCCAGCAATGCTTCAGTCATGAACCTCCTGATCATCAGCTTTGACCGCTACTTCTCTGTCACACGGCCCTTGACCTACCGGGCCAAGAGGACGCCCAAGAGGGCTGCCATCATGATCGGCCTAGCTTGGGCCATCTCCTTCATCCTTTGGGCACCCGCCATCTTGTTCTGGCAGTACTTTGTTGGGGAGCGGACAGTGCCCTCAGGAAACTGTTATCTCCAGTTCCTCTCTCAGCCTATCATTACTTTCGGCACGGCCATTGCAGCCTTCTACCTACCGGTCACCATCATGATCATTCTCTACTGGAGGATCTACCGGGAGACTGAGAACAGGGCAAAGGAACTGGCTTGCTTGCAGGGCTCAGAGAGCAAGAGCATTGTCAGGCCAATGCCCAACAATGGGCCTAAAGGATGTGGCGTAGGCAGCAACAGCAGCTCCGAGCGGTTGCAGCCCATCAAGGTTTCTTCTGCTGGGGCAAAAGCCCGCACACAGGTCTGCTGCTTCCCCAGTTTGAGGAAAGCCAGGCTGCATGTGGAGCAGAGCAGCAATGGGAGCTGGATCAATACAGAGGAGGAGGAAGAGGAAGATGGCTCCCCTGATTCCTTAACATCATCTGAGGGAGAGGAGCAGCCCTTTGAGGTTCAGAGTGTCTGCTCGGTGGTGATCCGGCTGCCTATGGTTGGCAGTGTAGCGCAGCCACCGCTGCCAGCAGAGAAGCCAACCCGGAATCGAGAGAAGCTGGCTGGAGGGCCATGGGCAGCTGGGAATAGCTTATGCAAGATCCCAGCCCAATCTCCTACTGCAACTGAGTCCCCCAACATGGCCAAGAAGCCGTCAAACAAAAAGATATCACCATTGAAGGAGAAGGGGGTATTGACTTCCAAAAGCCATCTGCGGAAGAGAAGCAAACAGCTCTCCCAGCGGAAGACCCTCTCCCTGATCAAGGAGAAGAAAGCAGCCCGAACACTAAGCGCCATCCTGCTGGCCTTCATCCTCACCTGGACACCTTATAACATCATGGTGCTGGTGTCCACCTTCTGCCAGGACTGCGTTCCTAACAGCCTCTGGAATCTGGGCTACTGGCTTTGCTATGTCAACAGCACTGTCAATCCCATGTGCTATGCCCTGTGCAATAAGTCTTTTCGCAATACGTTTAAGATGCTGTTGCTGTGCCACTGGGACAAGAAGAAGTGGAGGAAGATGCCCAAGCATGTGGTGACCTTCCAGAGGGCTCCAGAACACTGAGCAGGCATGGGGTGAATTCCAGAATGGTGAGTCAGGCATGGCCAGGGTTGGGAGCCAAATGCGGTGGCGGGGGGCAGGAATTAGTTTCTAAGATGGGAAGTGGAGGGTGAATCAGACCAGGAATTGTTGAGACTGTATGGCAGAGGTTCTCAACTGTGGGGTATCCCCAGGGGTATAAGGAGAAATGATTGGGGGGGCAGAGAGGAGCGCCACCCAGCCTCTCTCTGCTCCAGCCCTGCCCCCAACCGCAGCCCTGGCTCCCAGCCTCAAGACACCACATCTCAGCCCCCGACCGGCCTAGACGTGGCTCCATTCCCAGCCCCATGCCCAACTGCGGCCCCAACCTCACCCTGGTCTGCATGCCCCCCCCCAACAGCTGCAGCCCCACTCCCAGTCCTGGGGGTGGGGGCGCAGACAGGGGTAAGGTGGGGGCATGATCCTGAAAAGTTTGGGAAACCATTGCTGTAAAGTATCCCTGTGTCGTCAGTTGCGGCTAAGGCCAGCATTGTTATAGAACAGGGATCAGCAATCTTTCAGAAGTGGGGTGCTGAGTCTTCATGTATTCACTCTAATTTAAGGTTTCGCGTGCCAGTAATACATGTTAACGTTTTTAGAAGGTCTCTTTCTATGTCTATAATATAGAACTAAACTGTTTTATGTAAAGTAAATAAAGTTTTTAAAATGTTTAAGAAGCTTCATTTAAAATTAAATTAAAATGCAGAGTCCCCTGGACCGGTGGCCACGATCCAGGCAGTGTGAGTGCCACTGAAAATCAGCTCGCGTGCCACCTTTGGCACCCGTGCCATAGGTTGCCTACCCCTGTTATAGAGCATCGAGGGGGACAATTCTGCTCTTGCAAACATGCATGAACCTTGCAGTACACTTCATAAGTTTAAGTGCCTATATGGGGAACAGAAATCTAATAATAGAGGGCTCTTCAGTCTAGCAGATAATTAGGATCCTACTGAAGAACATGCCTTTTATAGTGGAAGATTCAGGGAGCTCAGTCTATTTAGCTTGTCTAAGGGCTGGGCTACACTAGGGAGGGGATTCAAGCTAATATACGCAACTTCAGCTCCATTATTCACATAGCTGAAGTATCTTAGTTTGACTTACCTGGCCGTCCCCACGGCGGGGGGGTCAACCGAGGCCACTCCCCTGCCGACTCTGCTTACTCCTCCTGCCGAGATGGAGTGCAGCTGTCAATTCGGGGATCGATTTATCACATCTACATGAGACGTGATAAATCGATCCCTGATACATCGAGCGGTACTTGCTGATCCGGTGGGTAGTGCAGCCATACCCTAAGAGAAAGTTAAGGCGCTCTATAAGTATCTACCTGGGGGGGAAGAAGAGCTCAGTGTAAGCTTCTCTCTCTCACCAATAGAAGTTGGTCCAATAAAAGATATTACCTTGCCCAGCTTGTCTCTCTACATGGGGAAGAGAAATTTGATAATGGAGGGCTCATCGAACTAGCAAAGGCCTAAGAAGAACCAATGACTGCAAGCTAAAGCTAGATGAATTCAGACACGAAATAAAGTGCTTGTTTTTAACAGTGAGGGGAATTGACCATTGGAACAAGTTACCAAAGGCTGTGGTGGATTTTCTATTGCTGGCAATTTTTAAATCAAGACTGGTCAGTTTTCTAAAACATCTGTTCTAGTTCAAACAGGAATTATTATTCAGGGAAGTCCTATGGCCTATGTTATACAGCCAGTCAGATTAGATGATCACAGCGGTCCCTTCTGGACTCATAATCTATGAATATAAGAGTGGGGACTCCACTGCCTCCTGCTGAAGGATGAATGGACTTGGTGGAAGTAGCATGGATGGTGGGTGGGACAATGTGGATCCTGGGCATCGGTGAGTGGAACTTGGCCTTGGGAACTCATCATGTGAAAACAATTCATACACTAGACTACATCTTTTCCTAACAGGGCTCTGTGCCAGCTCTAGGAGTGGGATCTGGTGGGTTACAGCAGGAGGAAATTGGGCATTAAAGACTTGTGGGATCAATTCCCAGCTCTGGGAAGAGAGTGGGATCTAGCGGTTACAACAGTCAGTACTAGAGGCCAGGACTCTTGGATTCTATTCCCAGCTCAGCTAGGGCTGTCTTACTGCTGGAAGCCAAGGTGCCAGCAGCTCTTATCAAGATAAAACAAGCAAATGTATTACAAGTGTCTCAATTTGCTGTTCCTTGCCTTTCTCCCCTAGATTAAATCCCTGGGCTGGGACAAAGAATGTCAGGCGAACTGCACTGCAGCAGAAGAACGGGGCCTGGTTGTGATGCCAGAAGGGGAATTCCTCCGAGATGGCCATGAACCCAGCCATTGGGGTCTGGGTGAGGATACAACTGGCAGGTTCCGGAACACCATGCCACCGTTTATTATTATAATCTTGAACTCATTGTCAGATAGTGACCTTCCTTAAAACCTTGATGAATGTGGATATATCAAAAGGAAAACAAATGGACAAAGCTGGCTCATTTAGTGGGCTGTGGCTGAGAGAAACTGATTTAAAACCTGGTTTACAATCTAAGCTATACGGCCACTGAAACCAGCGATTCACGGTTGTGACATGACTCTTGGGATTTTCAGCTCTTTCCAGTCTTGATGCTTTGACTAAGAGGACACTTGACCTTCCACACATTCAGCCACAGAGACAAGTGCAGTCTAGCCATCCTACTGCTTAGACCAGGAAAATAGCAGGCAGGACCCCTGGCTTTTCATGATGTGTGTCTAGTGGTTAGAGTCAGAGACTGGGCTGGGAGGAGAGAGGGTGCCTAGTGCTTAGAGTAAGGACAGGGGGAAGGCTCCCGCATTCCAGCCCCAGTTCTGGGAGGTCAGTGATGGCTAGTGATTAGGGCAGAGGAGAATTGTTGACAGGACTCCTGAGTCCTTCTATTTCCCAGCTCAGAGTCAGAGACTGGGAATCAGATCTGGGGGGGTGGGGAGATCTAATGAGTTAGAGTAGAGTGGCACTGAGAGCCAGGACTCCTGGAGTGGTGTCTAGCGATTAAAGGTGCGGGTGTCTGGGCTTTGGAGTGCCATTCTCAGAGCTTGTGACCTTGGGAAATCATGGGTGGTAAAGCTTCATTGGCTGAGTTTTAGTAAACACTTTGTAATCTGGTGTAGTGAGGTGCAAAGAATCATTGCACTGCACTGAGAGAGAAAAAAACTGAAGGCAAAATGGGGAAAGATGACATCTGGAGTGGAGAAAGATAGTAAGCACAGTTGCACCTCCATCCTTCCCATCAGGGTCTTAAAGTGTCCCATTCAATCACATGCACACAGGATACTATTAATAATCCAGTCTGTCCCTGTCCTGCTCAAGAGAATTAGTGTAGAGAAATTCTTCCCTAGTCCCTTCTGGAGTGGTAGAGAGGAGCATGGTTGAGCATTGCTCTAAGGGGGTTATATAGGATCAATGACCATTTTAATTAGGGCTGTCAAGCAATTAAAAAAATTAATCATGATTAATCGCACTGTTAAATAATAATAGAATACCATTTATCTAAATATTTTTGGATGTTTTCTACATTTTTAAATATATTGTTTTCACTTACAACTCAGAATACAAAGTGTACAGTGCTCACTATATTTATTACAAATATTTGCACTGTAAAAAGCAAAAGTATTTTTCAATTCACCTAATACAAGTACTGTAGTGCAATCTCTTTATCACGAAAGTTGAACTTACAAATGTAGAATTATATACAAAAAACTGAATTAAAAAATAAAAATTATATAAAACATTAGCGCCTACAAGTCCACTCAGTCCTATTTCTCGTTCGGCCAACCCCTCAAACAAAATTGTTTACATTTATGGAAAATAATGCTGCCCACTTCTTATTTCCAGTGTCACCAGGAAGTGAAAACAGGCATTTGCATGGGACTTTTGTAGCTGGCATTGTAAGGCACTTACGTGCCAGATATGCTAAATATTTGTATGCCCCTTCATGCTTCAACCATCATTCCAGGGGATATGCTTTTATGCTGATAAAGCTTGTTAAAAAAATAATGCGTTCAGTCACAAATTTAATTAACTCCTTGGGAGAGAATTGTATGTTTCCAGCTTTATTTTCCCTGCATTCTGCCATGTATTTTATGCTATAGTAGTCTTGGATCATGACTCAGCACATGTTCATTTAAAGCACACTTTTGCTGCAGATTTCATAAAGCACAAAGAAGGTACCAAAGTGAGTTTCTAAAGATAGCTACAGCATTCAACCTAAAGTTTAAGAATCTGAAGTGCCTTCCAAAAATCTAAAGTTTTGCATTGTTTTGTTTTTGAGTGCAGTTATGTAACAAAATAAATCTACATTTGTAAGTTGCACTTTCATGATAAAGAGATTGCACTATAGGTCTTGTATGAGATGAATTGAAAAATACTATTTCTTATATTTATAATTTTTACAGTGCAAATATTGGTAATAATATAAAGTGAGCAGTGTACACTTTCCATTCTGTTATATTTGAAATCAATATTTGAAAATGTAGAAAAACATCCAAAAATATTTAATACATTTCATTTGGTATTTTATCATTTAATAATGCAATTAAAACTGCACTTAATCACGCTGAATTTTTTTAATTGCAATTAATTTTTTAGTTAATTGAATGAGTTAACTGCAATTAATTGACAGCCCTAATATATTGCCCTTTACCCTGTGCATTTTACAAAGGGGGAATTGAGGCAGTGAGACACTAAGGATCAGTCTCAAATATGTTTAGCCACTGAAATCAATGCAAGCTAAGCACCTAAATACCTTTGAGGCTCTGAGCCAGAATAACTTGCTCCCAGACATGCAACAAAGTGGGGAATTGCACTTGGGTCTCCCAAGTCCCAGGTTACCATGCAAAGCCCTGAGCTAGCCATCTGCTGCAGAAGGCATTACTCCTTGCTCCATCCCGTACACACATAGCTTTTGCCACAGATCCTTCAAGCAGCAGCAAAACTCCAACAGTTTTATGCCTCACATGAATGGATATATTTCAGCTACCCAGGCCTGTCCATCCTGCAGAGATCCTCTGACCCCTTCTCTCCTGGGGAAGAGACAAGCAAGGAGGACACAGATGCTCCCCAGGTAGGAAGAATGAACTATTCTGTACCATGATCATAAGCACTCCACATTCTGAACTCTCACCAACAGTCCTGGGAGCAACATGCAGGCAGGCGGTGGAGAAAAGATATACCAATCTAAGTGCTATTTCCTGAAGATGCTCCAGCAGCAGAGAAAAGATGTCCCAGCAGGAAGTCAGGGTAGTCCTTCAATCCCCTTCCTCTTTGTGCCATGATTCCAACCTTTCTTTGGGCTGGTGACTTTTGAATGTTTAATATGAATAAATCATTGACCAAAACATGTTTGAGAGTTAGAAATCCAGCATTACCAACCCCAAGCATGCAAAATCACAAGTCAGACTCCAAAATCATAAGATGTAAAAAAAAACAAACCTCATGACTTTAAGCCAAATAGTACACTGGGAAGGAGGGGAGCGAGGAGGGAAAGATTCATATTTTCCTTCTGGTTTCTGAGCCTTTAGAGGTCACATTTTCAAACTTTTCACTATAAACTTTTTAAAAATATATGTAAACAGAGTCTCACGTAATCATAACTTCAGGGGCTGTGAGCTGAAAGAAAACTCCAGTTAGCATGAGAATTGGCAACGCTGCAAACCCCTGATCGCACAGGACTGTACATACTGACATTTCCTCATGCAGTGTCCAGTTGGGCTGGTATTTATGTCAATGTTCTTCATATTTATTTGGTTGAAAAAATAAAAAGGAAAACAAAATTGCTTTATAATGGTGGGTTTTGTTGTTTTAAGATTATGGTTGCATCAAGAGGCCCTGAGTGTAATCAAGGCCCCACTGGGCTGGAGCAGGGCCCCTATCATGCCAGGCATTGTACAGACCCCCTGAGATATTGGGGCCCACCCCAGTCGTGCTGGGTGCTGCGCACACACACACACACACAAACAGCACCTGCAGCAAAGCGCTTATAGTCTCAACAAACAAAAGAAGGATTATTATCTCCTTTTTGCATCTGAGGGAAGTGAGGCACTGACAGATTACGTGATTTATTCACGTCTGTGGCAGGGTTGAGAACTGAACCTAGATTGACTGATTCCAGTCCCAGGCAGTAATCTCATTTCAAACAGCTCCGAGGCAAAAACGGCAAGGACTCAGAGCTGGAAAAGACCCTTTAGAATCGGGGCTGTATTTAATTTCATATTTGTACAGCACCTAGCACAACAGAGGCCAGATCTTGATTGGATGCCTCAGAGCAAGATTGTAAGAAAAAATAACGGAGTCCACTTATGAGCCCACCTCAAACAGGATGCTGGACTAGCTGGACAACTGATGCAGTCTGCCAACTCCTATGAGCCAAAACCAGGATATAATCTCACCTAAAACAGAATGGAATCAGATAAACTGATGGAATAGCCACCTCTTAAATTTTTTTAAAAAAAAGGTTTGGTAGAGAAGTTTCTGAATCTCTATAATTTTATGTGCAATAATATTTGCAATAGCTTATGTACCAAGGACAATAAAAATCCCGATTGACGTGGAAAGCATTCCATGCAAATTTCATCATGGCATCTTCTCCTGCAACCCTCCCCTGCTCTACACTGTTACGGCACTAAGAAAATCTTAGGTCTTTAATCATCTTTTGTAGCTTTTCGCAGAATTCCCTGTAACATTTCTCCATGGCTCCGGTAGGTGACTGGAACTCATCCCAATACAGCATGCTGTCATCATTTGATTTCTGCCCTAATTTAGTGAATGGTTATTTAAAACCACGAGGGCTATATTCTGATCTCACTTGGAGCTGGGTAAAAGCAGGCTAACTCCCTTGAGTTAAATGGAACCTCTCTCCAGATTTACACCTGCATATGTAGGATCAGAATCTGATCATGTGACTCCAGCCAGTTGTGTATAACATTATTATAGGGAAAACGCCATTAAAAAAGAGGCAGCATGTTTTCCTGTCGAGAAAGAATGGGCTTGTGGCCCTACATTAAGTCTGAAATAAAGTGGGGAAGGAAACTGTTTTCCTGGTTCAGGAACATTTAAAAAACGTTTCCCATTCTGTACTGGGCCAAAACCAAGACATTTTTGTAAAAACCAGCCCGAGAGAGCCAGAGCACAAGTCAGACCCCACCTGCTCCAGAAAAGTCAATAGCCCAGTAGTGAGCAGGGATGGGGGACCCAGCTTCAGATCCCTGCTCTGCCTCATTTAGACAGGGCTATTGAGTATTCCGAGCTCTGACACGTTCCCCCCCTGGAAGGGAGAAACCTCTTTCAATGAAAGTTTAATTGAAGCAGATACATTTCTGCCAAAAGGTTCTGTTTTGGCTGTTTAGCATTTTCTGACAAAAAGCTGTTTCAATGCAAAATAACCAACTAGCTCTCATCTCAAGAACCCTGGGTTTAAGTCCTAGCTCTGCTACAGACTCCACGTGTGACTACTCTCTCTGCATAGGTAAAATGGGGAAAATAAACTTCTCCTCCCACTTCATATTGGTCTTTTCTATTTAGGCCCTAACCTTGCCAAGACCTATGAACATTAACTTTACACACTGCGAGTAAATCCCACGGATTTGGAATGCTGACAGTGCACCAAATTAAGCATCTGCAACAGTCTTGCCTGGATTGTAAGCTCTTTAAGGTGGGGATTGTCTTTCACCATATGTCTATGGCACCCTGCTCAATGATGCCCCCAAGCTGAGTTAGGCCCTCTAGGTGATGGAAGGTTAACATTATTAGAGTAAAGCCTACAGGTCTCCAACTAGATCCGCACTCATTTTGTTAGGCATTGTATAGCAGAGTAAGAGAGAGTGCCTACCCACAAGAGTTTAGAGTCCATATAGAGCAGTGCTCACCAACCAGTCAATCACAATCAAATGGTCAATCCTGGAGACTCTCCCAGTTGATCGCGATCTCTGGGTGTAGCGGAGCTGCTGCTAAGACAAGATCCCTGCATGCCCCAGCCCTAGGCCACTCCCAGAAGCAGCCAGCACACCCTCGCAGTCCTGCGGGATGGAGGAAGCAGAGGTCTCTGCATGCTGTTCCGGCCTACCAGCACCTCCCCTGCAGCTCCCGTTGGTCGGAAACAGGGAATATGGCAAATGAGAGCTGTGGGAGAAGTGCCTGCAGAGAGCGGCAGCATGTGGAGCCATGTGTTCCACCCCAGAGGCGTGCTGACCCTTTTTGGGAGCAGCATGGGGCTGGGGAAGGCAGTAAGCCTGCCTTAGCCCCACTTGAAGTGTGATCCAGCAGGAGCCCACTCCTGGAGCCAGCACTCCTCACCCGCTCCTGCACACCATCTCCCTGCCCCAGGCTCAGCCCAGAGCCCCCTCCCACACTCCAACCCCCTTGGCCCCAGCCCAGAGCCCACATCCCCTCCCAAACTCCAACCCTCTGCCCCAGCCTGGTGAAAGTGAGGGAGGGTGGTGGAGAGTGAGTGATGGGAAGGGTATGGAGTGCGTTCCTGGGGTACACAAATTCAGAAAGTGATCTTTGTGCATAAAAAGGCTGGAGACCATGGATATATAGACAAAGGGTGGGAAGGGAAACAGAAGCACCGAGCAGAAGGGAGTTCTCAAGGCCAGACGCAGCAGAGCTGAGTATAGAACCCATGTATCCTGAGTCCCAGTACAGTGCCAGTGGAAGGTGTTGGGAGTATGAAGTGCTGCAGTGTTTGAACTGAATCTGGTCCTAAAAGCATTATAGCATAAGGAAAGAACAAAGGAGGTGAAGGGGGAGAATGAGTTAATAAAATCAACTTCCCCCCAACCTGCACTGAGTCACACAGAAGTCACAGCTTCTTCTCTCCCCTTTAGACTGAATACTTGACCCTGTCTTACCTTCAGCTGTTGTTTTTTTGCCATTAAGATACCAGGATGCAAATCTCTGGAGACAGCTAGCATTCCAGGGAAAGATCATGCTGTATTAACACACATACACACCCCTCCCCAACAGTGACATGATCCTATTTTTAACAACAGGAAAAAAGAATTATATACATAGACAAGCCTCCTTTAAGGAAGTTGAACATTTAGCAAGGAGAGCAGTCAGTACTAGGAAGTTCAATATTCTCAGAGACGTCACACACACTTGGGGAGATGGACACCTGGGTTCTATTCCTGATTCTGAGAATGGGGTCTAGTGGTTAGAGCAGGAGGGCCTGGGAGCCAGGACTCTGTGGTTTTACGTCTAGCTCTGGGAGAGGAGTGGGGTCTAGTGGTTAGGCATGGGGTGCATGTGCATTCTCTCTGCAGTAAACACCCAAAGGACGTTCATCAATAGGGTTGCACAAACACCTAGGATAAAAACTTCTTTCCCCTGAGAACATCTTCCCGGGCATCTGATGCACAACACAGGCAGAAATGCAGCATATTGTACCTAGTGGTTCGGAACCACTTTAAAGCCTTTCGCTGTCCTTTAGTATCCATATGATACTGTGCTGTAACCAGAGCTTCCTGAAGTACAATAGGGGCATGTTTAGGATCTGCCAGCCTAATGAAATTCATCCCACTGATGCATCTGATTTAGTGCTGCCAGTGTCTTCAGGGTGTGTTTGATGGACGCGTTGATGTCCCCATATCTCGTGTGGGACCAATGGATTCTAAAATAGCATTAGACAGCTGAAAGTAGGAAGCTTGCACAGCCTGTACAAGCCTCTCCCTTCTGCATCAATTCTGCCCCAGCACTGGAGCTGAGCTGAGATACTGGCCTGGCCCTCCAAACATCTGGATTCAAGTCCTAGCTCCGCCATTGACTCCTTGTGGCACCTCGGGAAATACTTCTCTCTGGGCCTCAGTTCCCCATGTGTAAAATGGGAAAGAATAACCCTCTTTTGCGTTGTTCAGAATGCAAACTCTTTGGGGGCGGATACCATCTCTTTGTTCTGCATTTGTACAGCACCTAGCCAAAGGCGGAGGAAAGTAAAGCAGTATGGGCCTAGCCGCCTGTACTGGCCCCTACCGCATTACTTTAAAGCACTGCCATGGCAGCATTTAAAGGGCCCTGCTTAAAGCGCTGCCGCCACGTCGTTGCTCTTTTTGCATTCCCCGCATCGGTGGCCCTGCCAGTTCACTACTGGCAGGGCTGCCAACCGGGGGGCAGGGGAGGTACAAAAGGGGCAGGGAAGTTAAAGCGCTGCCATGGCAAAAGGACCCTACTTAAAGAGCTGCCACAGCAGCGCTTTAACATCCCTGCCCCTTTTGCACCCCCCTCTCGACCACTCATTACTTTTAAAGGGGAAGAAAGCTTTCTCTAATACTCCGGATGGCCCAGATTCAGCAAGGTAGACATTTAAGTATGATGGGAAATTGGAGAGGTTTCAAAGATCCCCAAAATGCAGGGCGATCTTTTGGCTTGTGTTATACAGGTCAGATTAGATCAGAGTTTCTCAAACTGGGGGTTGTGACCCCCCTGGAGGTCGCCAAGCGCTCCCAGGGGGGTCGCCAGCTCCTGGCACCGCTTAAAAGCCGCTGAATGAATTACTTCTGCATTCGGCTGCTTTTCGGCAGACATGCCAAGCTATTTCGGGAGTGCTCAGCATGTCGCCAAAAATAGCCACCAAATGCGGAAGTAATTCATTCAGCGGCTTTTCGGTGGACATACACGGGTCCGCCGCGGTGCCGATGAATGAAAAAGGGGTCACGGTTCTCAGAAGTTGAGAACTGCTGGACTAGATGATCACAATACTCCCTTCTGGCCTTATGTTAAATTGAACTTAGAAATAAAGCATTATCAAGGGCAATTGTCCACTGGAACACACTCCCAAAGGAAGCTGTGGATTCTCCATCTCAACATCTTTAAACCAAGACTGGAGGCCTTTCTGGAAGATGCTTTAGCCAAGCACAAGTCACTGGGTGAAGTTCTCTGGCTTGTGCTATGCAAGTTAAAGTAGGACCTTCTGGCCTTAAAATCTAAGGAAGTAATTTCCTTCAACCACTCTCCTGCCTAGAAGTTAGACAAGCTAAAAACCTTGCTGAATCAGGACCTAACAAAAGGATGTGGAAAATAGAATCACACACCACCTTTCCCTGGAGAACTGCATAGTAAACTCAAACACCCAAAGCATCTAATCTCACAGTATCTGTATCAGTAACAAATAAGGCAGCTTAAAATGAGAGATCTGTGTAAAAATGTTTATTTACTAATGTTTTTTAATACAGTACCTTAAAAAAATGACACACCTTGGCTCTAATTAAAGTGGGGAGGAAAGGGGGGAAAAGGGAATCTTAACAGCAGCAAAAAAATTCCCATTTGTTTTTTACTCTGTAAATTAAAGAAACCCAAACCCAAAATATGCTTCTGAAACTTTGTGATTGAATTCAGCTACAGAAATGGAAAAACACAAGTCACTCTTCTCAACACATAGCTGGCTGTCAATGTGTGTGTGCATGTGCGTGCATGTGCGTGGGAGTGAGGAGGCAGCTTGCAAAGTCGGAGGGAAAAGCTGTGAAAGTCAGTCGAAGAAGAAAACTAACTCAGCAGCAGGCGGCTTTCCCTGCTCAGAACTGTTTGACATTTCTCCTCCAAGAGGGGTTGGGGGAAGAAGCAGCATCATAAAGAAGAGTAGAGGAAATCAAGCTGACCCCCCGCCCCACACTCTGAAAAACATTACAAGGTAAAAGCACAGAAATGAGCTATATAATATTCCCCACCCCAACCCTAAAGAGCTTCCTTATGGGAAACCAATGTATCTGGGGACACATCTGACCTGAGCGTTGAATTCCCATTGCAAGGAGAGCTACACATACATTTAAGAAAAGTAACCCACCCCAAAGTGACGAGAGAGGTTTAACAAGCCGTTTTGGTGTTTTTGGGGGGTAGGCGGGATAAGACACACGTGATACTTTGCAGGGGATTGTGGTCCGTCCAAGACAAGACACTCAGGGCCCTGCAGTGCTGGCGAGAGCTGCTGGGGAACGGCCAATTTCAGTTCGGGCAATGGCTCCCCAGTTACCCAAGCAAGGAAGATTTGCTTACTGACTGAGCCCCATTTATTAGGAGGCTCTGGATGGAATCAGAGGCAAAACAGGTTTCTGCCTCTCCCTGCATTGAATCCCCACCCATTGCAACTTGGACAGTCATTCATAAGAGTGGATAAGGTAATGAAGTGGGCAAAGCTATGCTTCCCTTTTCAGGTGGCTTCCAAACACAGCCACTGCTGAGTGGATATAGGATTTCAAGCAAATGCAGACATGTCACTGTTGTGCAAGTGTGGAGGGAGTGGGGTCTTTTATTTAATGATTTCCATCTGAAGTAGTGCTCAGAATGGGTCTGGACTGACAGTCTACTTTTAGCCATGTAAAGGACAACATGGCAAGCATCCTCATTGTGCCACCATGTCCAGTCTCCATGGCCCCCTTGATCCTGGCATTTTTGTGTTACAATGGATTGAGACCCACAAAACTCATTTCATACAGGCCACCAAATCACCCGTGGCTGGTAATGGCTTCTGATTGCTACCAGCTTGGGCTAGATTTGAACCAGTGACCTAGTGGTGAATGAGAGTATCCCCATTCACCATCCCCTGAGCCATCCAGCCCCTTTCGTACAGGTGAAGTGTTATTTTTAAATGCATTTCTAGTGAGCGAGGAAGAACGTAAAAAGGGATTTTGGAGGTAGGTTTGAAGTCGATTTAGAAAAAACAGGCACATTATTCAACAGAACCCTTTTGTGTCACCTTCCAAAGATGCTTCATCCTATACTAGGGCTGTACAACAAAAATCATCATTTCATGCACCTTGGCCCCTGCTACTGAAAACAGCGATGCAAGGAGGGCTTCAAAAGGTCGCTGGTGGGTTCCAAGTCACATGATTCGATGAGATTCCTGCAGAGCGGAAACAAAAATAGCAAGGAAGGAGCGGGATCCTTATTTTCCAAGAGAGGAAGCACCCAGCAGCAAGCTGGGAGGTGAAATAACTGGCCTCTTTTCCTCCATCGTCGAGCAGAGCAAGATCCTGAAACAAGCCAGCTCAGCCTTTAACACCACACCATGGCATGGGGAGATGGGTCCCTGCTGGCATGCATTCATACCCATTGACTGGCTGGAACAGGCACTCCCAAGTCTTGGGCATGCAGCTCCCTTGCATAGGCACATTAACTGGAGCAGCAAAGGGATCTGCAAATCAAAAGACTAGTCCATCCACATCTTGTTCCATGGAAACACCAGTGGTCTCTGCTTGTTCTGAACCCATAGTCCCAAATCAGCCTTCTCCTATCAGGAGGCATGGTGCTGCCATTGCTACAGCACTGGAGGACTCAAACCTCTTGCAAGGATGGTGATCAACCAGCTTCTGTATGGGACTCAAGAGTCCAGGACGAAAGCCCCAACTGTAGTTTCATAATCCTAATGACATGAAAATCTACACCATCACCAAAAGCCAGGACGACAGACTTTGGAGGTTACAAATATAATAGGTAAAACTCCATTAAAATGCTTGAGTGCAGGGGATGTACATGGGAAGAGCCAATTTACACATCTGGATTATGTTAAGGCAGCAGTGAATAATCCTAAGGGCTACCCCTTTCTCCTCTCAAGAATGGGAGTCTGTAAAGGAGGCCGGGACAGATCTTTTCCAAAATAACCTGGTGAAATTTTAAACCCTGTGTAACCATTAGAACCTGGAACTATGGGACGCTGAGTGTAGTTTTACAGGACAGGTGCAAACACACCATCAAGCTGAGGTACTGCAGAGTCTGTGGGTTTGACTCTCATTTCAGTCAGACCAGCATAAACCAAGAGACAATGGAGTCACTTCATATTTAAACTGGTTTGACTCAAGTGAAAATCAAAGGCCTTCTCTATACTGGATACCGATCCATGGTTGGTATTGGCTGACAAACAAGGGATACCACACATTCACCCACACAAGGGATCTATTTCAACCAGTGCTGGAATCAATTCTTTAACAGGTGATATTGAAAACAGTGTGGTCCTGTCACCTATACCAGTCATATCGCTTTCAACTTGTGGAAGGAGCGGGCGATCAGTGATTGATACCCTTTCATCAGCCAGAGACAACCAACCATTGCTTCCTATCTATACTAGGAGAAGCGTGTGGACTTAAACCCAATAATTAGAGCAAGCGGAGGAGGAGGAGGATTTGGGACATGAAGAATGTCTGGAGCCATTTCCCTTTACCTGACAGGTTGATTTTGCTCAGACAGACTTGTAGCATAAAAGCGTGGATGACGGGAGCCCTGGAGGTGGCTTCTAAGCCGGTAATGCTGAATGGCAAAACAAACTCAGGAATAGGAGTCATTTAAGTGAGGATGTGAGACCCCTTTTCTCCTACAGCACTTCTTTCTGCAGTTCCTGCATTGGAGAGTCCAAGAGACACCTTTCACCAGAATGAATAAGGCTATTCTCCCTCCTATACAGAGAGGAGATTCCTGTTTGTTGCGACTCATCTGCGTGCTAGGATTGGTTTTGCCTTCAGTGATGGTCAAGTGTCGGTTCATGCTATGCATGTTTGAAGAAGTGCCTTGACAGAGGCAGAAACGCAGTAACAACAAGGGAGAGCCTTGTGTACAAGACTTCACCTGATATGGCGGGGCAAGTGGATCCACTTCTAACCCCAGGCCGGGATGGATCTTCTGGTAACAGGCAAGAGTCCAATCTACTTTGGGAAGGAGAGAAATGGAACAGAAAGGAACCCAAAGAAACACGGAAAAGGTTAAATCATAAAAAAAAGGGGACAGAAAAAGTAACAGAGCCCTGTATGTAATGAATGACTGGAGGTTACTCTACTGAGACACGCTTTGCCCTCCAATCCAAAACCGGATCAAGAGGAGTTCTGGTTTTGATAGATCGAGGCTTTCTCCTTCAGCAAATCCAGACACAAGTGACAGCTCCAGCTCCCTGCAAGAAGAGGTGAAGACTCAGTAACTAGGCTTTCCCAGAAGGCTTAGTGAACTGCATATGTGTGAGGGGGCGATTTGCCTGCTGCTGAAATATGGCCAGCTCCGGGGTGGAACACAGCAGCTGTTTAAAAGGACGCGAATCTGTTGTTCTAACATTACTCTAACAGGCAATGCTATCTAGTGTCAAACTGGGGTCTATTTCCAACTCTGCCACTGACCTACTGTGTGGTCTTGGGCAAATCATGTCCCCTCTCTGTACCACTATTTCTTCCCCCAATCTTTGTTTGTTTAGAATGTTTATTGTGCTTTGGGTCAGGAACTGCCTCACTATGGGTTTGTCCACACAGTGTTCACACTGCTTTAAACTATACCAGTTCAAAAATGGTATAGTTAAAGCAGCACAAACCCCCAGTATAGAAACAGTTCTACTAGTGCCTCATGCCAGTAATTTATTCCAGGATCTTGGTTGGGGCCTCTAGATATTAACATACTACTACTACTACTAATGCACATGTGAGAACATGTCCCAGTCTCTTGGGCCCTCAACCACTACCATCGTACTATTAACAATCTTGGCTGAGCCCCCAAGGTGCTAACATATTACCACCAATAGTGCACATACAGTAACAAGGCCCAGATCTTGGTTGGGGCATCCTAGGGACCATGGTCATATTAATAGATGACAGGAGAAAGTGAACTGGCAACACAGAGATTCAGTGCCTTTCCAACTGGCAATAAATATGAAGGAGGCATTAACCCTTTAAGCCCTCTCACTCTCCAGTGGTCCTTCAGAAGCAAAACAGGACGAAGATTATGCAGCCTACTAGGCAGTACTGCTCTTCTCTTACAGCCCTTTCCCAACTCCCATGTATGTCCACAAGGCTCACGCTCTTGTCCCTGGAACATATCAAGGGCTCTACCAAATTCACACTCCGTACTGGTCAATTTCACGGTCATAGGATTTTTAAAATCATAAATTTCATGATTTCAGCTATTTAAATCTGAAATTTCACTGTGGTTTAATTGTTGGAGTCCTGATTCAAAAAGGAATTCCAGGGGAGTTGCAAGGTTGGGGGGAGAGGGAGAGAGGGAGGGTTTACAGTATTGCTACCTTGACTTCTGTTCTGCTGTTGCTAGCAGTGCTGCCTTCAGAGCTGGGCAGCTGGAGAGTGGCGCATAACTCTGAAGGCAGAGCTGCCGCCAGCAGCAGCGCAGAAGTAAGGATGGCATTGCATGGTACTGCCACCTTACTTTTGAACTGCCGCCTGCAGTGCTGGGCCCCCAGTCAGCAGCCGCCTCTCTCCGGCTGTCCAGCTCTGAAGGCAATGCAGAAATGAGGGTGGCATGGTATGGTGTTGCCACCCTTACTTCTGGTCCTACTGCTGGCAGGGCGCTGCCTTCAGAGCTGGGCTCCCGGATACCAGCCACCATTCTCTGGCAACCCAGCTCTGAAGGCAATGCAGAAGTAAGGGTGGCAATACCACAACTCCCCCTAAAATAACCTTGTGACCCTCCTGCCACTCCCTTTTGGGTCAGTACCCCCAATTTGAGAAACACTGGTCACCCTTATAAAAATCAGTATTGTATAGGGTAAAAGCACACAAAGATGACCAGATTTCAAGAGGTGAGACCAGATTTCACAGTCTGTGATACATTTTTCATGATCATGAATTTTGCAGGGCCCCAAAAATATCTTAGCAGGACTATGTGCTCCCGGTATGCTAGGAAACAAAATTCCCAAGATCTTCAGATATTCTTCTATCTAGATAACATTAAGTGGGAGAATTAAAAGGCGATTTAAAATTAACATGGGTGAATCTAGACCAGAAATTGCTTCTGGCTGCTCAACTGTAACCAGTTTGCTTTGAAACCATGAATCAGCGCATTGTGCAAGGAAAGGTGGGGCTGGTGGAAAATCTGGACTCTGCCACTGTACTCCTGATTTTGCTACCAATGCAGAAAGGTTTTCACGCTTGGCAGGATGAACTCCCCATACTTTCTTCCTCAGGATGCCTAACGACAATCCTACCACATCCCAGTTGGCATTGATGATTTAGTACCAGGAGCATCTACTGGATCAGGCACTGCCCAGAGAAGATGTATCTGACTATTTCGACAGCAGGCTGAGGGAGGGAGGCCCACAGACCTCATCTAATTTGACCTTGTGCATGACAAAGGCCAAAGAATTTCACAGTTTCTGATGTAAGCAGAAATATCTCTGATCAATTTCAATGGGAGCTGCACCTGCTTCCTCCAAAGCTGAATTTGTTGGCCCTTGCATTCAAATCCTCCCTTTTAAAAATCAATATTGGATGTTTTTCTAGCAGATCTGCTCCAACTCAAAATCAACTAATTCAGGATAGTCCCATGGTCTGTGATAGACACAAGATCAGACTAGTTGGATCACAGTGGTTCCTTCTGGTCTTGGAATCTGACTCTAAGAAAACCAAGGAAATTTATGGGGAACTTGGAGTATTTGTGCAGCACCTAGCATAATGGGGTTCTGTCCCATGACTGGGCCTCCCCTAGGGGATACCCACAATATGAATAAGTAGAGTCCCAGCCTAACCCTGCACTTAGCGCAGAGTTCCCTTCACACACACCACTTTGCACATTTGTCAGTTTAAGAGGCACCCAGGACTGGAATAAGTAAGAGGGGGTGCTGCTGCAAATTAGGGGGCACTGGGTAGGGGAGGGAAGAACTTGGCAACAGAGGGATCTGTGAGTTAAGATCATAGGGGATCAGCAGAGCTACATATGTTGAGGAGCTCAGAGCTGAAATAGCAAGTGAGGCTGTGCAGCAAGTTTGAGGGACCGTGGCAGAGCTCTGGGTAGGGAGGGAAGCCAGGCCCAGAACAGCAGGGGATGTTATACAGGATTCAGAGATATGTGGGAGAAAGTTGCATATTTCCTGCTCGCATCATGCCACACCGCAGCCCCGTGCTATCCATCACTAGTGCTCGGAACCAAAATCATATACGTTATCAGAACTCTAAAAAGAGACAGACAAATAATGCGCTAAGGAGCGCTACGTTTACCTTCAGGTGGCTCTGACATGGGCGGAGTTAGACAGTACATGTGATACCCACGATCACAATCGTCACAGAAGAGCAGCTGGTCCTAAGCAGAGGGGGGAGGAAAATAACGGAAAATTCGGATGATTCAACACAGCTTCACAAAGGGACTCTCTTTAAAAATCACAGCATGATTCTGCCACCCCATCAACAACAGAGGGCCCTTTAGTGACATGTGAACCCAACTAACCCCTCAGGGTCTTCACCAAGGATTAGACCTGCCACAGTTGAAACTAAAAGCATATGCTGCTACCACTCGAGCTCCCATCCCTCCCTGCCCCGCCACCTCCGGAGCACGTCCTCCGCCTACCTCCCAGTGTTTTCCAGACAGCCACCACCAAACAGCTGTTAGCATGCTCTATGAGGGAGGCGGAGGAGCAGAAACATGGCGAGCTCAGGGGAAGGGCCAGAGATTTGGGGAAGGTTTTGGAATAGAGGCAGGGACTTTGGGGAAGGGGTTGGAATGGGGGCAGGGTAGGGGTGAGGCCTCACTGAAGGGGTGGAGTGGGGGTGGGACCGTGGGCAGAGGAGGGTTGAGCACCTGGGGAAGTCAGCGCCTATGCTCACATGCCTAGAGTCCTGGCTCTTAGATTCATGTTAAAAAGTCAGGGTTTCAGGTTTTGATTTTCTACCCTCTGGGACTGCAAAACAAATTCCGACAGCGTGACCCAAGTGTGACGTAGAGACGTCTGCCTGAGTCTGCAGAGAGCCTGAGACATTAGCTCTGAAAGGAGGGAGGTTCTCCATAGGTAACTAATGTAGAGATGCCTGCCTGGGTCTGCAGAGAGCAGATTAACTGCTCTGAGAGTGGAGCTGCCCCATGTGGAACCAATACAGCCTGCCTGTATCAGCAGAGATCCTTAAGTAATGGGAGAAGCAACGACAAAACCAGGGAAGCCACATTGCCCAGCTGGAGTAGAAGAGGCCCCCTAACCTAGCGGGGGAGGGCAATGTGATGGTACACCTGAGGTTTCAAACTGCATTACTCCATCCTGGAACACATACTCCCCAAAGCCTACCTTGGACATTATGCATAATCCCACCTCCCAGCTAGTCTCCATTCAGAATTTAACCTCCCACAGTAAACTCCATTCCAAAGATTATTCTCCTGTCACTGCCAAAACTGTGCACGCTGCTGCTCTCGCTGTGCAGCATGGCGAGATATAGGCAGATAATGTTTGGGGAGATAATTTCTGGACACAAATGACATGTGCCCCTCGGGGCTTGACGGCCCCTCTGTAAGCCTCCATTTGCAGGTGTGGCTGCTCAAAGTGTTAAGTCTGATCTGCCATGGTCGATCCTGCCAGCACCGAAGGGTACTCACATCATTCTCCGAGGTGCCACAGATGTTGCAGCATTTACACTCAATGCACTGCCAACGGTACGTCTTCACTGCTGCCATCATAACCGGGGTGAACTGAAGGCAAGAAGGGTGCCCTGCCATGGGGGATGAAACAAAGCCACACATGGATGTTAGACAAATCAGGCCTGGACAAGTGGCAAAAGTTCAGAGAAGCAAGAGAAATGGAAAGGAAAGTACAAAACATATGGGGGCAGGAAAATAGAGAGAGGATGTTTCCAAATAGCAGCAACTACAATGGTGACAGCTCTTGCCCCCAGTGAGGGGGAAACAGAGAAGGAGCAGTGCTAGACAAGGAATGAAGTAGAAACATAGCGATAGGCTGCTCCAGACAGCAGCAGAGAAGGCTCTCCAGCTAATAGGAGAACAGGGTAAAGAGACAGATAGCTGGGGATGCTGAAGCACGGAGAGGGGAAATGACATGCTTATGGTCACACAGCCAGTCACTAGCAGATCCAACAGTTGAACCCAGGAGTCCTGAATTCCAGTCTCCCGCTGCTCTAACCACTAAAGACCATTCTCATTCTACAGCTGGATTTGGAATCTAGAATCCCAGGCCTCCTCTTGCTCTAACCCATTAGACCCCTCCCCTTCCAAAGCTGGAAACATAACCTAGGAGCACTGACTCATAGTCCCCTGGCTCCTCCTTCAGCTGGCTTAGGTGGGACAAAAGAAAAACAAAAACAAAAACAAAAAAAACAGGCAGCCAAAAGATTGCACTGGTCTTAAATAAAAGAGCAGAAATGCTCCTGGCTCTGATCAAGAGAGACATCAGCTTCCCATCATGCATCACTGCAGCCACCTATGGGACAAACAAGGAGGCAGCCAGCATAAAGAACAACCCCAATTCGGTGAAGTGAAGCAGCAGCAACACCTCACGCTGGATCACGGGCATCCAGCCTCTTGAATGCAGGTATTGCAAATCAAAGTACCTGATCGCCCGCAGTCCGAACATGACACCAGCTCCTCTGGGTGCCCAGTCTTCTTATTGATTTTTGAGTCTCCCAGGCAGAAGTCGCAGTAATTGTTGGGCAAAGCCAAGCCATCAGGACCTTTCTTGGCTGTTTGGAGAAGAGCCACCCCACCCCACCCCATCCCAAACAGAGAAAAGGTTATTTAGAGTGAGCAATGACATCTAGAAGGAGAACATTCAATGAGATTCCTTCAGGGACTTCGGCCCATATAAGCTTCCGAATGCAGCGGAGAGGAGGTCACGCTGTAGCAGATGCATCCACTTCTAGACCCCTGCATGGATACAAATTTCATATCCATGGATATAAAGCAGATATCTACGGAGATGAAGGGCTCTAGTGACAATGCAGTGGGGCCATGGCCAGCAACCAGACTGGGAACAGCTGCAGGGAAAGCAGCAGCATGTCAAGCTGTCACTCACAGGAGACAGTGCCCAGTCTGGCAGTTCTTCCAGCCTGGCTGTACTGCCCCCAGCCCTGTCACCAGGGTGGGCACAAGGTTCACTAACAGCTATCCCTGGTCATGCTAGTGTGTGCAAATGGCTTGCACACTCCTGGACAGGAGTCCCTTCCACATGGCAGTGTGCATCGCTTGTCCAAGAGCATACAAGCCATTTTCACATATTAGCTTTCGCTGTTGGTTTTGCTCAGTGTTGCTAAAGCCCTACAACTCTGCAGATATCCACAGGTAAAGAGCAAATATAAATTTTATTTGCACAGGGCTCTCCCCACTTCTGTAGTACCTTTCATTTGTGGATCTCAAAACACTTTAGAAACACAAAGCCTCGCAACTTTGCATGTGACAAAAGTAACTATTCTTTTACCTGTGTTACACAAAAGTAAACAGTCACAGAGAGGGGAAGCGTTTCGCCTCACACACAGCTAGTCGGGGCAGAGGTAGAAAAAGAATCCAGGAATCCTGAGTTATGGGCTGGCTAATCTAGCTACTCTAATTCCCCCAACCTACATTACATTGGTCCCCATGGATCCCATGTGTCTCAGCTCCCTTCTCTAGCACACTATGCTCCTAGAGCCAGGGCAGAACTGAGGAGTCCCGACTCTGAGCCCCTCTTCTTCTAGCCCTCTAGACCCTCTGCTTCCCTTCTAGAAGGGGAATAGCCCACAGGAGTCCCAGTTGTAGTCTTGGTTCCCTCACCACTACCCTCTAGCCTTAAGTCTACATTTCTAAAGAAGGCTACAGAACAGCCAGGACACGCAGGAGACAGGGTCAAGACAGGGGCTAAAGGTCTTACACTTCTGCTCCTCGGATCTCTGAGAGACGGGCGTCGGGGGCTGCGAATCTTCCTTATCCTCCCCCTCCTCCTCAGCCAGATGGGAGTGAGCATAGTGGTAACTGAGCCCAGGGCGATTCTTGTAACGCTTCCCACAAACTGCAAAAGAAAATGGGGATCTGTCTGAGCTCCTGGCAGGCACCTGAGCCCCACATATCACTGCTCACGTGCAACCCCTCAACTCCCTGAGACAGCCCTTCCCAACCTGCCCTCCTCCCGAAGACACAGCAGTTAACAGTGTACAGCCAAGAGGGCTGCAGGAAGCTGCTTCATAGCTTAGCCAGACCCTGGGAAGCCATGGGCGTTTCTACCCTTGCTGACTGTAAGCCATAAATCCTCCTACTTTCCCCCTACCTCTCCTGCTTGCCCAGAAGATCTTCGTGGGGATGGGAAAGCTTTGTTCAGAACAATCCAAGCCATGAAATACAGAAGAAAATTCCCATCTTCTCTGGGGTTTAAACCTGCCTAACTCTGAAATTAAGCCTGTGCCCCCTAAAGGTGGTATCTCCTTGGATGCATGGTTTCTCGACTCAAGAGACACTGGAGCCAAGCTGAAGGCATCCCACACAGCGTCCCGGAAAGCAAACACCACACTGTCCCCACATTCCAACACACACTTCTGTTGCCTCTGCCTGCTTTGCTGTCCCTAAAAGGCAGCTGCTTTACAGCCAGAGGGGGTAGAGAAAAGGCCTGTTTTTTATGCAATAAACCAACCTCCCTTGCATGGCTGGAAGTAGAGAGCATGATGTCCCTGGAAACGGGAGCCACCTCCCCAGTCCATGTTCCTTTCTTACCATGTACCCCTGATATTGTTTGGTACCAGAATGGCAGCCTCACAGACCAAAGCCCACAGAGCAGGCACAGTGCAGGCAGCAGCAGCGCAAGTTTCTCCCACGTCCTCTGGCCATAAGACAGCCAGGACAAGTCCTACTGTAGAGGGACTTCCCCCCCTCCCCGGCTGTGAGGTGGCAGATGGAGATGTCAGTCTTCATGGCATATCCACTGTCCTCTCAGTGTCAACAGAAGGCTTCTGAGAGGTGCGCACCACTGGGAACTGGTCTGAGACCAAGCTGACTCATTTCATGTACTAGCGAACCATCAGCAGTCAGATGGTAGCTGCTTTTGGTCATCAACAACCTAGGCTGTATTTGAACTGGTGAGCTGGCAGTGAGGGCCTCAATTCTACCCCCCATCCTAAGCCTCCTGACACCCACCATAGCAATTACATCTTGCTTAAAACAGAACTGGGTGTGGGGGCAGGGACAGACATGACAGGTTTTCTGTTGCAATCCACTCCCTTTGTGCCACTGAAGTGGGAACCTCCTAAAGTCCACAGCTGGGGAAACCCCCAGTAGCCAAAGCTGACTCTTCTGCCTCCCTCTTTGCGGTTCCCAGTTGGGGGGTGGGAAGGTGTGCCTCAGGAATGGCTGGAGCATGATGTGCTGCTGCCATCCCCAGCTGGCACATGGTTTCCCAGGGATTATGCCAAGCATTCCCCTTAGCCTGCTCTCATTTGCCTTGGAGGTGGAAGCTGGGCCACAGTGGAGGATCTGCCCTTGCACGCAAAGATCCCTAACTTGGCCTTCTTGCTTTAGCCCACTTAACCCAGTGAGACAAAACCCCCAAATCCCACTTATCGATGCCATGCAGCTGAGGCAGAAGGGCAATAGAGCAAAATGTTCAGAAGTGTTCTGAGAAGAGCCTAAATCCCACTGAGCTTCAATGAGATTTGGCTTCTCTAAGTCACTTTTGAACCAGGGCTTAGGCACTGTCCCCACTATAAAGGGTTTGTCAGAGCAGCTCTATCAATAGAGCTACATCAGCAACCCCTCCCTAGGCCAGGTCTACACTAGGGATTTCAACCTGCATAATAGCTACGTCAGTCAGCAATATAAAGAGGGGAGCTCGCTGACCGTAAAAGCTGTGCTGGCAGAATTCCCTAGTGTCATCAAACCAGCAAAGCCACACTTTCACCGATACAGCTCGTTTTGTTCATGGGGAATCTGGGTGTGAATATTGGTTTAACAGTGCTGGAATATCACTCTCCACACTAAGAGCGATTTGTCAGTGTAGTATATGGACTGAAATCCACCCACTTGTTTCGTATGTTGGCCTCCCAACCACAGTCAGATGAGGACTGCTTTCAGTCACAACGACCCAGACTGGATTCAAACTGATAAGGGGTTCGGTATCTGAACTGGGGAGGGTGAAGAATACAAGTAAAGCACTCCGAACATAGACATGGGCTTTAGTGAAGATGCAACTTATACCATAAAAAAAAAAGTTCTTTTGACAGTATAACTTATACTAAGTCCTTGAACAAAATAAGCTAGGATTTTTTTGCTGGTATAGTATGTCTACTCTAAGGATTTTACCAGCACAGCTTGTCGGTTAGGGCTGACACTTCTAATTGACATAGCTATGCCAGAAATACTTTTCAGTGCAGGCCATGCCTTAGTCTCTTCAGTCACTTAGTTGCTTTGGATAACTTTACTCAAAATCCCTGTCATTCAAGCTTGCTACTTCCTGGCTGGATAACAAGGAGGAGAGAGGCAGGGAAGACTGAGGGAAAGCAATGAAGCTTAAACCGGGTCTTGGAGAGGGATGGATTAATTGGGGCTTGCCAAGATTTGCCTGGAAAAGCAAAGGTGGGGATAAGAGAAATCCCAAGCCTCTTGGTTATTTAACTGAAGACTCAGATCTAGCAAAGAACGGGGAAAAAAGACAAATCCATCTAAAACCACTTGAAGCCACAGTCAATTTACATAGCAATTGAAATGCCCATTTGCCACAGGGAATTATTGCTCTCTCAGCTCTGTGTAAACACAAGTACAAGCCAGGCCTTGCTAGCTCCTCCAGCAGCACTGTTCTCTGGATACTTCTGTGGCAGGGATCTTGCACACATTGACTTGGATGGAATAGAATTGGACTCTGAGCAGCCATTGGGAAAGCCAGAGTTATGGTTAGCTTCTCGATGGCTGGTCTCTAGTCTAGGCGATACCACATTACAGGCATTTAATAGTCATATTAATGAGAATTAAAACATCTATTCTTGCTCTGGGTATTTCATTCAAAGACCTCAAAGCACTTGACAAAGGGGGATATTTATAGATAATAGAAATTAAGACTCTTGCCAAGATCTTGCAGAGTCTCCAAGGCAGAGTCTGAAGCAGAACCCAGGAGTCCTACTTACACCCATCCCCCTTGGTTCTAATCACTATATCTCACTCCCCTCCTGGAGCTAGGAAGCCTGACTCCTCTTCCCCTCCCCATTCCCACCCACTAGACCACCCCTCATCCCCGCCCTGAGGTATGACTAGAGCCTTAGGGGTTTTGACTCTTAGGCCCTGGCTGTAACCAGACAATACTGTTGCACCACAGAGGCAGCAGAGGACTAGCAACGAAGTGGCTGGGGGTGGGTAGGAGAGCCCATACGCTGAATTTCTCTTCACTACAGGTGCCATGTAATAAATGATAGGTGATCAGGCCCCATGCAAGGAGTTTAACGAGGTCACTGAAGTATGTACTGTTACAGAAAATTGCAGACCCATAACTTTGCTCATCCAATATTTAACAGAGCCTGCAAATTCCAGAGCCCCAGCCAAGGCACTGGCTTGCCCAGGAGCCTTTTGGACCTGGTGTTGCATTAATATCTAATCTCGGCTGTGGAAGAAAAGGGAAGCATTTGGCAGAGCCATGCAGGTGCAGCTTAAGCGAGATGGGGTAACATATTAGCTAGGAGGCACAGGAGCCCGTGAGTCGAGAAAACCACCGTTAAGTCTGAGCCAAGAGGCGAAATGGCAGCATAAGGAAAAACCAAATCTGACTCTTATTACACCATCATTTACTAGCTGGACATGTGTCACTGGTGTCCTTGCCAGGCCAGGAGGCATTGCTACAGCAGCCAACAGGGACCAGATCAAGCTGTCCCACCCCCTTCAAAATTCTGAAGACAATGGTCAACATCTCCCCCCACCCCACCCCCCGGATGTCATTCATTTAAACATCTTGCAGTTCTAATGGACCCGTAACATCTCCATTTCTCAAAAGGCATCCCATCTGATAACCCAGAACCCCTAGAATAAAGACGGTCATTACGTTTCAGAGGAGGCCTAGCCAGCATCATCACAGAGGGAGAGAAATCATGCTTTTTTAAGTACATATATTTGAGCCAAAATCTCAATGGCAGCTGATAACCTTTGACCCTCCCCCAGAGTCTGACATGGCCAGGTTCTGACAGAGTAAAAGCACAGTGCCTATTCCAGTAGCAATGTACTTTGAGATTCCTTGAAGGAAGAGAGTCATGCCTCGGCCATTCCAGAGTGGGTTTAAATTTGTCACATGAATTTACTGCTGGCGAAAAGGGCCAGACTGACATCCCACAACAATGAGGCCTCTTTGCATCCACAGCATCAGGATCAGCCAGGCAAATTTCTCCCCACACTGTGGGCAAGAGGGAAGATTTTCAAAAGCAACTAGCAATTTGGGGTATCCTGTTTGAGACATCTCTGAGGGGCCTGATTTTCAGCAAGTGTGTGGGCCCATCCTCTGATAAACAAATAGTCTGACAAGGGAACTTGATAAGTTTATGATCAGGCTAACATGACATGGATGCCTGAGACAGCAGAGACTGGACTCAGTGAACCAGGAGGTCTTAGTGTAATGTTCTGCAAATCAGGTCCCTTTAATAAGGGCCCTCAGGTTGGACAAACCAAGATTACCAGTCATGTCTGAAAACCATGGTCAAAGTGAAAGGGGAAGCTCAGTCTCCATGGCCCATTCAATCCATGGCTTCTCTGGCAACAGGAGAGCTAATCGATGCCAACTGTGGTGGCGGCTGGGTTTGATTTTTCATGGTGCTCTGCATTGAGACCCCACTCAAAGAGTTTTTACAACTAACATTCCAGGAGAACAAAGTCAGGAGGAAATAAAAAAAGCAGACAGAGAGAATGGACTACCTCGGTCGGGAGGTTTCAAGGTATGCTTTTGTTTGTAACTATCTGAAATACAGAAAGAGAATAATGAGAAAAAAGGTGAACACACCATAGGTCACACACATGGCAAGCAACAGAGAGCAGAGTGATTTTAAAAGGAGAAAATAGAAAAAAATACTGCTTAGTTTTCTTAAAAAATTAGTGACAATTCTACCAGGACAGTAGTAAGGAGATAGAGAGAGAGAAGTAACTGCAAAAACTCAGGCTTTTGTACATTCTTTTGCCAATTTAAAGTTCAGAACCACAAGAATGGCCGCTCCCTTGGGCTGCTTAAGCTTTTTCAGTGGCATTTCCACTGACAGCAAGGAAAGAAACAACAGCATAGAACTCTGCAAGGGGCAACATGGGACAAGTTCTTGGGGGACGTAGTGAAATGAAGTAACGCACAACAGGGACATCATAGAAATCCCATTTACTTGCCCCAGACGCGCCTGATACATTCATTCCCGGCAGGGCTAGTATACCTTTCTGTTGCCAATAAAACTATTGAAACTGAATCCCATTAGAGCTAAATTAAGCTCTCCCGCACCACAAATGTGGCATGAAACCCATGTTTCCTGGCCAGGGCATGAACCAAAAGGTCTTTAGGACAACAATAAACAGAGCAACGATTATATCTCCAGTAGGATAGAACTGATCCCTGCCTTCCAGCTGAACTATGAGGTCTGAGAAGAGGGAGAGGACAAAGTAATTGTATTCCACAAACCCTGCAGCAAACAGATAGCTGAGTCATGTATTGAATAGCATAGGGAAGGGTGGGTTGGGCTTTTCCAGGCCCATAAAACAGACTGAACCTAGAAATCAAAGACAGGAACCCTGGTTAGTGGGAATGAGACCTCCATGTTCATTCTCCCCACTACCCATACCCATACAGTCAAAAGGCAATTCTCACCATTAGATTCAGAGACCCTGGCTGGACACTAATATGGAGCTCTGACAGCTCTTTGCAGTCGAACAAAAAAGTAATAAGTTGGCAGTGCTGCCAGAAATGCCGCTCACATCTCTGGTGCAGGCTAAAGTGTTGCAAGAATGCAAGCGGAGTGACCAGCCATTTCATGCAGTCCAGACATCTGCAATGGCCTCCTTGCTTAGTGAAGATTCTGCTGGAGTGGGAGAACCACATCAGCTATCTTGTGTGTCCTTCCAGGAAAAAAAAAACAACCTGTGGATTCGCTGCATCCGGCAGAAATGACAGATCTGGATTAGGGCCATGGCTCCAGTAAAAACAAAGGGGGAACTTACAGTTCTCTCAATATTGTCAGATCCACTTTCATTTTGAATGACCCCTGAAAAAATCCCATCCTGCCCCCAATGGATCCTGGAACACTACTCCCTTCACCACTCACTCCAAAAGCAAATACACTGGAGAGAGTTTGGTCCCAGAGTACAGACTACAGGGAGACAAGCACTTTTCATACTCACTGTCACAGGCATAAGGTTTATCTCTATCTTCTAATATGGCTGCATCCAGCTTCTTCCGAGCACCACTCGCGCCTTTACCCTGAGAGCCAGAAAACATATCAGTAAAGTGCAATAGCCAAGACATGTGCTTCTAGAATTTAGCCATTCTTATGCCACCAAACTAGCTGACAGTCCATAAGGGACTAGTCCAAGGGACTCCTGCATGCCTGTAGTTAAGCTAATAACCAAGCTGCTTGAATAAAGTAAATCAAATAGCGCCACTTAGTGGTCTTTGAGATACTTTATAGATTTTAAGGCCAGAATGGATCATTAGATCATTTAATCTGATGCGTGTAATTCAGGCTGGAGAATTCTGGTCAGTTACACAAACTATTGGGCTCAATCCATGGGTTTTGCTGAAGCTTCTTCCAGAAAGTATCCAGTCTGGATTTGAAGACATCAAGAAGTGGAGAATCCCCCACTTGCCCTGAGATGGTTTGAATGGTTAACCACTCTCACTGTGAAAAATGTGTGCCTTATTTCTAGTATGAATTTGTCTGGCTTTAATATCCAGCCATTGGTTCTTGCTCTGTCTTTCTCCACTAAGTTAAAGACCTCTTTAGTAAACTGGGATTTTCTCCCTGTAAAAGACATATACACCCCAATCAATTCACTTCTCAAATCTTTTTGATAAGCTACACAGACTCTTTAGGGCATATCTACACTGGGTATGTCTACCCCCTTAAGAGTATTTTCCAGAGCCAGAGCTCCAGCTCAAGCCTGAGCATCTACACCGGAATTTTACAGCCCCACCACCTGAGCCTGGCAAGTCTGAGTTGGCTGACTTGGGCCTGCCACAAGTGTTTAATTATAGCACAGACAAACCCTAAGTCTCTCCATGCATGTTCTCCAGCTCTCAAGTCATTTTTGTGGCTCTTTTCTGCACCCTCTCCAACTTCTCAACATCTTTTTTAAAAAGAACTGGACACAGTATTCCAGTATTGGTCTCACCAATGCCGTAAATAGAAGTAAAATCACCTCCCTCCTACTCACTACTTCTCTATTTATACATCCAAGTAGATCACATGCCAAGCAAGAACTGGCCTTGGAGACCAACACAAAGTGGGTCTCAGATTAAAACAATCAGAGATTTTCTCAGGAAATTCAAAGAACTATATTAAAGTGAACTAAGATGTGATTATTTACCCAGTTGATCCAGCCCAGCTACCAGAGACAGACTATCCCTTGAGAGATTTCTCCCATTTTCTAAACATGAGGGACAGACTGTGATAATAGAATAATGACTATTCTCTAATCTCATGCTTCAGGGCTTCAACCCTGCATGGGTTAGGAAGGATTTTCCCCTCAATACACAATCATCATCTATTTTGGTCTCTTCCATCTTTCTCCGAGATCAGTCACTGGAGGACACCCATTGGGGTGGACTGGCACTCTGAGACGGTTCAGAGGATCCTGTCTTTCATGAGGTGTCTTGCCCAAATGTTCAGGGTCTAACTGATCAACAGATTTGGAATTGGGAAGGCATCTTCCCCCAAGACAGACTGAAAGGGACTTCATGCTAAATAGGAAGATGAAAACCTCCTAGGGTATGGATCATCTGGACATGTCTCACCTAATTAATTCCCTACCATTAAGCATTAGTGGCACTTCCTTCTCTCCTGGAACACACAACAGTTTAGTTTCCTGAGGACTAAAATGCTTTGACTTAACTGAAGTCAATGTGGCCACTACAGGGGTGACTGGCTGAAATTTAATAGGCTGTGCTATACAGGAGGTCAGACTAGATGATCTAATCATTCCTTCTGGCCTTAAAGTCTATGGCACTGAAAAAGAAGTGAACCAGCAGTAGTAATCATGCAGAAGATCAAACCCACAGGTGCGTTCTCATTAAATTCTTTCCAGGCAACAATGCAGCAGCATTTGAGCAACTGCTTCAGGAATCTCCTGATTGGTCTATTATGAGACTGTAGTAAGCGTTGTAGTAAGTGCTTGCATCAGTGCAACTCCAGTGGGCATTTCAGCTGCTGCATAATCTAGACCCTATCTGATGATACGATGGCAAAAATGCACATGGTGCTGTCTACCCCAGGCTCTTGGCATTGCTAGCACCAGTGATAGTGAGACAGTGGGGGGAAGGGGAAGTTTGGGAAGGGTTGGGCAACCAGGCTAGGGTTTTCAAAGCAAGGAGCTAGGTACCCAAATCCCACTGAAAGTCAGCTGAGTTCCAGTAGGCTTCTTAAGAAATAGGACTGGGATTTCCGAATACTGACAATGTGTTCAGTTGGGTATTGGTAACTGTTGGGTGTGGATATAAATAGTATTGAACATGGTTTACAACATGATCACAAGCATTAATGGTGACAGGTCTTTACAGTGAGCACTGGTATATCAGTCTTCAGGAGAAATTCATAGGACAGATTCAGCACAGTCATAGGCTGGGCCCAGCGAGAGAGAACCAGGATAACCCACAGCACTATAACTCATCCAGCTGGCATTACCTTGGCTTTGCCCTTGCCTCGTCGCTTTGGCGTATCCTCTTCATAGTCTTCATCGTCCAGATCATCCAGGAAGTCATCAGGTTCAAGGATCCGCTGTAGAGGGGAGAGGGTTTATTGTAGGGGGGAAAAAAACTTGGCATGGTTTGGGGAAAGAAAGAAATGGAGAATGGACAGTGATGTTAGAACTTGGCTGAGGGATGTCCACCAGAAGCTACAAACACACCCGGAGGAGTAAGTGGCATATATGATGGAGTGGGAATTTTCAGGTACATTTTACTCCAAACCACACCATAAAGAAGGCTGGTCTTGTGGTTACAGAACCAGGCTGTGATTCAAGAGACCTGGCCCTCAGCTCCTGGATCCACTACGAACCTTAGGTGAGTCTCTCAGTCTCCAATTCAGCATGAAACTTTTAATGCCTGGATAATTTGAAGTACCAATTAGTTATTTATTTTTTAAAAGATGCAGGAACTTAATCCAAGGGCACATAAAACATCACAGCCAAGAAGCTTACTGCAGAACAGACTCAGTGATGAGAGAACTGCAGTACCAAGGAACACTGCTCATCCCCAACTGGGAAAGGCCCTACAAAAGGCCCTGCTAGGGGAGTAGAAGAGAAAAATTAATTACTCTGGAACAGATTCTCCATTCTCACCATTACAGGAAGAGACACAGAAGTGATGCCTTCTCCTTTAATGCATGCTTGGATGGAGGAAGTAGAGATGATACAAGTGTGTAGCAGATTTTGCTATCCCCAAAGTACGTAATGCTAGCAAACAGAGTATAAGTAATGGTGGCTAATTATGGATTAGTGCAACCACCGCTCATCACGTTCTCATTGTTTGTTTGTGCTCCCTAGTCCATTTGTTGTGTCCACCTGTTTTCTCTCATCTTACACTCAGACGTTAAGTTCTTTGGGACAGGGGACATTTCTTTGCTCTGTGTTTGCACAGGGCCCAGGCACTATTTACATGACAAATTAAATGAGACTACTCATGGGCTTAAACTTAAAGTTAGGCACTTCTTAGATTGGGGCATTAATCTCTTGGTGCCTCAGTTTCTTACCAGTAAAATGGGGATAATACTTTCTCACACTTGACCCAACATTTTTCCTGTCTTGTCTATACAGAACTTTTCAAATAGAGATTGCCCCATTACCTAACACAACACCTGGGAGAATAGGGCCCTGATGAGGCCTCCAGATGCTGCTGGATACAAGAAAAAAAATTCAGTCCCATGCAAAGGATATATAACACAGACACCATAATAAAGAGTGCTGTATAAAAGCCTAGAAAGAAAAACATTGTTTATACACTGAAGTTCCCGTGATAATACATTTCTCTAGCACCTTTTGTCCGTATATGGTGCCCAGAAGGGGATTGCTTCACACAACACTAAGTTGCAGTTGTCTCTGCGATGGAACACAGCTTCTGACTGTGGAGAACTGGGAAACTTCTGATGTATTTTTATCAAAGAATGAATGACTCAATTTCCCCTCACATTATATCACTGCCTACCACGTTTGAAGGGGTTAAACTTTTCTCTTGAAAGAAGACAAGCAGTACAGTGACTGAGGGGAAGTCACTAAGCATAAATGAACTATCAAAAACCAACAACATTAAGGGATAATTACTGCAACTCTCTAAAGATCCCCATAGCATGGGGGGAAACAGCAGAGACTGGTTTTGACAGGCTCCCAAGAACCAGCAGACAGAGAACTGAGAAATGGACAGAATGGACAGACAGCCTGCTGCTGGGGGGGGCGGGGAGAGGAGAGGAGAGAAGAGGAGAGTCACTTACTGACCATAGTTTCGCATCAGCTCTTGGACCCAAAAAGAACAAACCCTGATGAAAGGTTTGACGGACCTTGAAACGAACCAGGGTCTGCATGTGGAAGATGAATAACACCTGGTAAACCACCAGGGGTACAAGCTATTTATGGTTTTCAAGATATGTTTTCTGTGTAGTGTTTTTGGTTCTAAATACCTTCCTTTCTGAAGGATGGCTGGTCACTGAACTCTGTCATTGTCCCTGGGAATGAGCAAGACAGCAAGAACTGAACTAAACTCCACCTTACTATGATGATGACAGTGAGTTTCAGGAGGAAACTGTAGCTTAAATCTCCAGAAAGAAGAGAGAGGAATGCAGGTTCGTGCTCAAGGAAAGGTCAAGATCTGAATGGAGATGCCTTAGGCCAGACCACAAAGGAATCAGAAGTGCAGTTGCCTTGGTTACTGTAATATCAGTTACACACCAGTTTATCTGGAATTACTCCTAATTTATACGAACCAGGACAAGAGTAAGAATGCATTTGCCTGAAAGTGTATTGGGAATCCAGAAGCGAGAATTGGAATTTGGCCAAAAGATCTAATCTCTTATGGAAAGAGAGAGAGGATATTTTGTGACCAGAAAATATTGGAATTTAAGGTCCTACGCACAATTAACTGTATACAACTCAATTTACCTGCCCAAGAAGGAAAAAGAACAGAGCCATTCCTCCTGGGATTTTAACATGTACTTCCAGCAAGTCTTCCTTGAAGGCTGTTTAAGGCTCTGCAGTGCAGCGTAGTACAGGTGTCTTCGAACTTTCCCCCCCGTAACCCCTTTCCATGGAGGGAAAAGTCTGGAGGCCCCCGGGAGGTATGTCCGCCAAAATGCCACCGCAGAAAGCGGAAGCTTCTGCTTTCTGCGGCGGCATTTTGGTGGGATGAAAATAGCCAGCCCGGGAGTTCAGTGGTCTCCCGGGTGGGCTTGGCAGCGGCACCGGGGGCTCACGCACCCCAGTTTGACAACCAGTGGCCTACTAGATAGTGCACTGGAATCAGAAGACCTGTGGTCTTCTTTCACTGACCTACTGTGTGACTTTGGCCAAGCCCCATCCCTTCTTAAAACCTCCATTTAAGCTCTTCCGTGCAGGAACTCACTCTTTCTGTATGTTTGTTCATTGCATTGCAGTGGGGCTAAGCTTTCAGTTGGCCTACAGCAACTGAAATAATAACTAGCAGTAATCATTATAATTTGCTCTGGTAACTGAGACCCATGAAACGGGAAAATTTACAGCAATGCATTGCATCAGTACTGAACCAAGGAAGTTATTGCCAACCTGCTATTCAAACCACTAAACCATCCCCTCTCACTGGATCAAAAAGGAACGCTCAAGACAATTATGCATAAGAAAATACCCAGGCAGAAGTGGAAGCAGTTTTACACGTGTAAATCTGAAAAAATTTCAGCTGGAAAATTCCCACCCCCTCAACCCTCCTTCCACAAAAATTAGTCTGACAGTGGGGTAAAGGATAAGAACAAAATGCATGCTGAAAACATTTTCTCCATTCATCTCCAATCCTTACTAGGCTTGTAGGGCCCTGGTATGTAAGGGTTCTTGGAGGCTGGCCAATGCATTTGATATAGATTCAGAAGTTCAACAGGAGATGACGAAGAGCAGAGCCCCCTGTGGCTTTGAGGCCCTTAATTACATTTCATAGCAAATTCCACCCTCCTTATGTGGAAAAAAGTTCCTAGAAGCCAAAGTTAATTTTCAGTTGGAGTGGGAAAGGGGAGAAATCTTTAACAAAAGATAACGTTTTACAGAGGGAGACTCTAGGATTCGCATGATCTTAACTTCACACAACAGAAGAATTAAACACAGCATTGCAGTGATTGCACAAGCTAAACAGAGGAGCCTCACACATGCTGCTACAGCTCCCAAGCAGCCTAATGGATAGAGCACTGGACTATGCCGCAGGGTTCTATTCTCAGCTCTGCCCCTGTCCTGCTAGATAATCTTGGGCAAGTCCCTTCAGCTCTGTGGCTCAGTTTCCCTACCTGTAAAATGGCGATAATGGTACTTACCTCCTCTGTAAGTACCATTACAGAGGAGGCAAGTACCTGATGAAACATGCTATAGAACAATGGTCTTCAAACTTGGGTGTGCGAGACCCCGGCACCACCTCCGAGCCTGCCCAGGAGACTGCAGAACTCTCGGGCGGGCTATTTTGGTCCCGACGAAATGCCGCCGCGGAAAGCAGAAGCTTCCGCTTTCTGCGGCGGTATTTCAACGGACATACCCCCCGGGGGCCGCCAGACTTTTCCCTCCGCAGAAAGGGGCGGCGGGGGGGAGGGGGGGTTTGAAGACCCCTGCTATAGAAGAGCTAGCTATTACTTGTTATTTTTAACATGTTATAAACTGAGTGGGAGCTAGGGCTAGGACAAGAGTTTAGTAGCCTCATCTCTTGAAGAGGTGAGAGATGATGCAGAGATTAGGAAGAAAGGAAGTTTGGTGCAATGTAATTCAAAGCACGGCACCAGTTCATACACCCCAGCATCACGCCACAAGGGTGAAATCAACCAACCAGACTATGATGGAAGGTTTGAACCCAGTACCTCCTTTCTGAAGAGGCAAACAGAAGGACCAACCCCAATGTTGTTGTAGGCTGGCCATCTTGTGCTGTGCACATTAGATCACATCAGCAAGGGCAATATTTGAATAGTAGAGCTCCAAGCATAGAAACACCATATCTGAAACAACAGTGAGGGACACACCCGTGAGCCAAAAGTTCTACAATGAATAGTGAGGGCAACTCAGTAGAGAGCCCTCCTTCTAGTCAGTGTTGACCCCAGTGCCTCAGTAAGATGCCAGGGCAGTGCGGTGTGAAAGGAACAGTGTGGGCAACTCAGGAGAGGGCATTCCTCCACATAAGTGCTACTGACCCCAAACCCCCCAGAACAAGGCACAGGGTTACCATTTTTCAGATGACAGAGAAAATAAAATTTCCATTGCTTATGGGGCATTACAGGTCCCATGGAACTTTGTATAACAATAAGGGTGATATCCTGTCCACATCCAAACTAGGATAATTCCATTCTGCCTCACTTAATCCCCTTGCAGTTTCATTTAGATACAGTGCTCTTTGCTCCTGCTCTAAACTTTTGTTAACAGCCACTGCATTCCACGCCGGAGATGGCTGCATGAGGGCGGTGGATGAAAGTACTCCATTTTGTGATCTACTGATGACAGGTGCTTGCAATGAGGCACACAAATCCCAACATAGCAAGGAAAAGGTTAATGAGGTGCTGTGAGCTCAGTCAGCCCCTTCTGCTGTATCTGCATTAGGTGTCAGTCTCAGAGGGAGGGAAAAGGGAAAAGCCCAGTTCTGTTGGAAACTGGATGGGAAGGAGAGCAGACCTCCAAGCTCACTCTGTAAGAGAAGTCTGGCTGCGGCCAAGGAACTGACTAGAGATGGCTGCCTGCCAGAGCCTCCCTGAAGAAAGGTACGCTTGACACACAACTACAGTTTTGATTTGCTACCTGTCTTGCCTCTGGGTACTTAGTAAGACTAGAGCAAATAATGCACCACCTGAAGGGGACAACTGTTAAATAAAAACCGTTTTTGTCTTCTGCACCCGACCGAGGACACAGCCGTGGGTGATCATGAGCCCAGGAGTGAACATAGTGCTATGCAAGAGCTAGATATTACTATTATAACATAGCCACCTCTTAGCTATCCTTACATGGGTATAGTGAGGGCTTGTTCTCGTAAAGGGCTTCATAAACTTGGATCAAGGCAAAGTATTATCTGCTGAGGAATTCACACAAGGTTCAATAGCTCCAAGCCAAAAAATTGACTTCAAAAGAAATGAACAAGTCTAGCTACACAAGTATCTACGAATATAAAACTGAGTACACATGGCTCCCCATAAATTAAGGCTGCAAGGATGAAACAACTTAAGCACTGAGTGAACATCCTCATGCTACCACAAAGGTGGGATTAATTGCTGTTACACCATAGCCACATTAGCCAGGACTGCGGCAATCAGCTGCAGATTGAACTTGTGGGAAGTACAGTCACAGGGCTTCTGCTTGAGACAATAAACACAAAAACAACAAAAATCACTAATCTGGGCTCCAAAAGAAATAAGAGAGAGAAAAAGGGGTGGAATGGAAAGTGGTATCATTCTGGGCATTGCATCACTAAAAGCCCTAATTACTTTTTAACATGTGCTTTATCACTTATAAAAAATGGTAACGTCAGGATGTAGGCAGCAGCCCTCCTGTCAGCAGTGTTCCCTCTAATTTTTACATCCAAGTGCAAAATGAATTGTTCTGTGCACCAATATGGAAGTGATGACACACACATCACCTTCATATTGGTGCACATAAAAAAAATTCATGTGGTGGGACAAGGGATGAGAGGTTCGGGGTACAGAAGGGGTCTCAGAGCTCGGACAGAGGGTTGGAGTGCAGGGAGGGTGAGGGCTCTGGCTGGGGATGCAGGCTCTGGGGTCGGGCTAAAGATGAGGTACTTTGGGTGCAGGCTGCCCAGGAGCTAAGGTGGGGAGAGAGGACTCCTCCCAGCCCTCTCTCTGCCACATCAGATCCGTGCTGGGGCTGCAGGGAGGGGCACCTGATAGGCAGCTGTGCGGCGTTGCAGCTTAGAGAAAATATAGACTATCAACTGGATTATTTGTATCCAGCAAGGAAGAGGAGAGCTGTTTACCTAAGTATGAAGCTCTTTGTGGCAAACTGATACTATAAAGATGAAGGCCCTGTAAATCCATGCACACACCAAAATTTGGAATGTAAAAAATAATCCCTGTCAGGGCTCATTTTCTATCAAACCACATGACAACAGGTCTTCTTCTCATTTTGCAGATCTCCTAAAATTACAGTTCCACTCTTGCTGCAGATTACACAAATGCCACGATTGGTATCAATGGAAATTTTTAAAACAGGTGTTTTTTAAAGCAGTGGTCTTCAAAGTGGGGTGCACGAGACCCCGGTGCCACCAAGGGATCAGCCCAGGGATGCTACCGAAGTTGTAAGCAGTCTGTTTCTGTCCCGCCAAAATGCCACTGAAAGCGGAAGCTTTCTATTCGGCGGCATTTTGGCGGACATACCCCAGGGGCTGCGAGTGGACGTGGGATCGCAGAAAGGGGCCGCCGCGGAAAAACTTTGAGGAACGCTGTTTTAGAGGATGCTTGTAACTTCCTTTCTTGTTCCCATTTCCTGGGAACATTTATTTCTCTGTAGACATCCCAAAGCATAGCAAAAATCACTGTAGGGTTCCCTATATTGAAACTTTGTTGTTTAGGAAGCAAGGCAGTGGGGCCAGGGGGAAGTCAGAGCATACTACGGTCCAGGATATTGATCATAGCAGCATGCTTTAATTGATGTCAGCTCCTTCCTAGCCCCACTTTTCTTTTAAGCTGCTAGAGGCTGAGAACCTACAAGGTAAAACTTTGGGCCAATGCAAAATAACACAGCTGAATTATTACCACTACCACCTTGTGCTTCTATAGCGCTTATCAGCAGATCTCAAAAGCACTTTTCAAAGGAGGTCAGTATCACTATCCACATTTTATATATGAGGAAACTGAGGCACAGAGCACTGAAATGACTTGCCTGAGGCTGCCCAGCAGGCCAGTTTCAGAGTCAGGAACAAAACCCTGTTCTCCCGACTCCCAGATCACTGCGCTACCCACTAGCCCACAATGCTCTTAATACTTTCCTCCTCCACCAGTAGTCAGGTCAACAGCAGCAATAAATTCATTGTAATAATAGTAGCTAGGTCTAATATAGCAGAGTCAGTGGCAGAGTTAGGAATAGAACCCAGGTCTCCCAAGTCCCCATCTAGTGCCCTACCCATACATCCTTTCCATTAAGCCAAAATGGGGCCTGGATAAAATGAAACAATTTTATTTTTCTACCACCAGAAAGCAAATCCAATAGTTCACTGCATTCCTGGCTTCTTGTTCTGCCACTGCTACCTCCTGTTCCCAAAACCCAATGGCAGGCTCCACCAGAGGTTCAAAATTTTGAATGCTCAGTGGCTCCCTCTGCAGATCCAGGCCTTCATCCCCCACCAAGAGACACACACACACACACAACCACAAAAGCAGCAGCTAGACGGGCCTAACAAGAGAGAACAAGAGAGAACCGCGGGGGAGCAGGAGTGTGCTTCGTTTGTCTTTAACAGTGAGACATTTGCATTTTACCATGAAGCTCCCTTTTGCAACATAGGGGAGAGCGCCCTCTCTCTGCCGTACCTTCCGCGCACGGCTGTTGGTGACAGGGAACTCGCTGAGGCTGTCATCATCGTTGCGTGGGTCTGGCAGGCTGCGTTTCTCCAGAGGGTCAGTCCTTAGGAGGGCCTCCAGGCTGCTGCCATCCTGGGAGATCAGCCCCTCTTTCTTTAAGGTCTGATCAGTGTCTGTAGAAAGGGGAAAGAAAACTATAGCCAAGAGCTAAAAAGAAAAAAAGCGGAAGTCAAATGGGTTCTCCACACTACTAGGCCACAGCTATACCACCAAATCAACTAATTGCGTGCAAAGGAGAAAACACATCCAAGGCATTAGCACAATTTGGAGATGTGGTTAGGACCTGTCTACACTGTGGGACAGAGTTATGTCAGGTACCAGGAATGTTGCAACTGGATCCTGCAATACAATTGATTCTGTAGCACAGACGGGATCTTGAACTGCACAGACACTCTGAAAATATCATTACACTTCTTCTAGCTCAGTATCACGATCTACCTACCATGCCCAGAACTATTTACTCTGGAATCTTCACCATCCAACTGCACTGGATCAGAACAATGGGTCGGTCTAGCCTGCTACCCTTCCACTCCCCGTAATGCTGAATCAAACCAATGGACCCATCTAGCCTGGTACCCCACCCCGCATCCCACAATGCTAGATAAAAGACCAATGAGCCCATCTGGACCAGTATCAACTCTCCAATACTAGCTATCAACAGGTGTTCCTACACAATTCTGCGACATTTATTAGGGAGGAGTATTTTCCCGAAGACCAGATGCTTAGTAGGTGGCTTACATCCCAAAGGACAGTGGATCTCTCCTATATTTATCCTACCTTGGTGCTCCCCAACCTGGGGGATACCAGGCTGGTCTAGAGAGCCCCAGGGTAAAAAACTGGGGAAAGCTGCAGAACACTGATCTATTTCAATCCCCCACTGAAAATTTGTCCAAGTGGGTCAAGCAACAGGCAGCTTATTCAAACATACATTCACTCCCTGTTCCTGCAATAGTCCCAAATCAGCCAGGAACAACTCAGGTGAGCAGAATTAGTTCTCACTATGTAGAGCTCAGTCACAATCCATAATCCACAATCCACAGTGCCAATAATAGATGATTTCTACCCCGGCTGGTGTAATTGTGGCATTTATAAGAAGAACGAGGAGTACTTGTGGCACCTGAGAGACTAACCAATTTATTTGGGCATAGAGTTTTTGTGGGCTAGAACTCACTTCATCAGATGCATAGAACACGAAAAGGTGGAGCTTGCCATACCAACTTTAAGCAATTTATTTCCCCATGTTAAGTATTCCCCTACTGTTACTCACACCTTCCTGACAACTGCTTGAAATGGGCCATCCTGATTGTCACTACGAAAGTTTTTTCTCCTGTAGATAATAGTTCACCTTAATTGATTAAGCCACTTAAAGTTGATATGGCAACCTCCACCTTTTCAGGTTCTTTGTACGTATATATATCTTCCTACCGTATGTTCCACTCTATGCATCTGATGAAGTGGGATCTAGCCCACAAAATCTTATGCCTGAATAAACTGGTTAGTCTCTAAGGTGCCACAAGTATTCCTTGCTCTTTTTGAGGATACAGACTAACACGGCTACTACTCTAAAACCTGTGGCATTTAAGGAGCTCAGTAGTGCCAAGAAGTTATTTCTGCCCATGCTCTATGCCAGGCCTGCACAACATGCTGCCCGGGGGCCACATGTGGCCCGCACGGGCTCACTGTGTGGCCCAGGGGGAGTGAATAGGGGTGGAGCAGGCCAAGCAGTGGGGTGGGGGGAAACTGATGAGGGTGAGGCGAGGTCGGGGCTTTTCTGCCTGCAGCTGTTTTTTTTGCAGTAATATGGCCCTTGTTGCCTTCTGAGTTGTGCAGGCCTGCTCTATGCAGAGTATGGCTATGACATGGGTGAGGCTTCATCATCAACCTGAGAGAGGAACATATGAACACAGAACTGAAAGGGACCTCCTGGGTCATCAAGACCACTCCCCTAATACCACAGGCCATAACCTCTGGTGAAACAGCTCATGAGAAGAGCCTAATAACTGCACTGCAAGCAGAGATCAGAGGGAGGGGAAATGTCACCTGGTTTGATGGAAGGGAAGGAAAGCCTCGGATCCTCAGGAGGGTGAGCACGGCGTTTTTTCCGCCAACGGCGAGCTGGGTAGGAGTACAGTTGGCCAGAAGCTAAACCTTTAAAACACAAAAGAAAGCATGAAACCTGTTATTCTCTGGCAAATTGACAAGTAATGAGTACAGGCACTGCCTTTGGAAATCAATGGGGATTGTGGGTAATCCCAGCACGCCTTGGGATAAGACCTCAAATTATTATTAGTATTACAGTAGCGCCAAGAGGCTCCAACCAAGATCAAGGCCCCACTGCGTTTGGCACAATCATCTAGCAAGAGAGTTCTTACCACCACAGAGTTTACAATCTAAATAGATACAGGGTGAAAAGGGGAAACTGAGGCACAGAGCGGCAAAGTGACTTGATCATGATTACCTAGCAGGTCACTGGCAAAGCCAGGAACAGACCTCATGTCTCCTGACTCCCAGTCTAATGCCCTATCCCCTGGATCACACTGCCTCTCTGTAAAATAGTATAAATGTTGGGAGCAGAAGTTAGCTGCCAAGAGCCAGCATTCCATTCCCCTTTGTAGGAGAGGTTCAGTCTATAACAGGGGTCAGCAACCTTTCAGAAGTGGTGTGCCGAGTCGTCATTTATTTACTTAATTTGAGGTTGTGTGTACCAATAATACATTTTAATGTTTTTAGAAGGTCTCTTTCTATAAGTCTAAAATATATAACTAAACTATTGTTTTATATAAGGTAAATAAGGCTTTTAAAATGTTTAAGAAGCTTCATTTAAAATTAAATTAAAATGCAGAGCCCCCAGAGCAGTGGCCAGGACCCAGGCAGTGTGAGTGCCACTGAAAATCAGCTTGAGTGGCTCTTTTGGCACTCATACCATAAGTTGCCTACCCCTGGTCTACATCAATGCATAATGAAATACAGAGTGTGCTAAGATGAACTTCTGAAGGAAAGGGCTGAGGAGAAGCTTCTACCAGCAGCTACATGTTTGCAACCAAATTTATGTTTCTTAAAGCCATGGTCAGAGGAAACTTCAAAGCGGCAATCCCATCATTCCTCCAACACATTGAAAAAGGCTGTGAGATGCCTACAAAATACTGTTGTCTAGCATTCCTTAGGCCAGCTAAGACTTCTGATACCTTTGTTCACATTATTATTGGAATTGCAATAGCATCTAGAAGCCCCCGTCATGGACAAGGACCCCATGGTGCTAGGTGCTGTACTCGGCAGAACAAAAAAATGGTTCCTGCCCCACAAAGCTTCCAATCAAAGTACTGGGTTTTTTACCCCATCCTTCCAATCAATCTTCACCCCATTTAGTTTGATTTGAGCTCCGATACCCAGAGCTCTCTGGAGCAGGAGCTATCTTTGCCGTTTGTCCACGCAGGGAATAGCTCCGTGTGGCCGTTTCTTGATTGTGGTCCACAAGCAGTATCATCATATAAACGTCATCATACATATTTCCTTTTGCAAGTTAGGGGATTGTCAGGGTTTTCTCTATATTTCCTAGTACAGAGTTAAATTTTAAGACTAAATGTTCCAAATTAATATTCCTCATGACAAACAAAGTTTGTATTGCCAAAGAGCTGGATAAAATAACAACACAAGTTTACAAAGGAGATCAGTATCACTATTTCCATTTTACAGATGGGCACAGAAGGGACATGACTTACCCAAGATCACCCAACAAGCCAGTGGCTGAGTCAGGAATAGAACCCAGGTCTCCCAAGTTCTAAACCAACGTTCTAGCCACTGGCTCACACATGTATTGATGAGATCCTAAGTAACAGTTCTGATCCCAGGACACACAGAACCTGAATATTTTCTCACGTTCATAGCAGATTAGTCCCAGAGTCAGGCACAGAAACTAAGAGCCCCAATTTTCAGTTGCCATGGTTTATTAAGTCACGCTCACTACCCAGAGACAGGAAGGGAACCCAGAGATCCTAATTCCCACTCACCTTGCTATAATAACTAAGCCTAACTGCCTTCCAGAGTTGCAACTAGAGTCCAGGAGTCTGGACTACCAGTTTCCCTGCTCTAACCACTACACTTCATTGAATATGAAAGGTCACTGAACTTATTTATGCAAGACAATAAACAGGTATGTCTTCAGCACTGTGCATGATGGAAGATAGGTGCAAAAGCAGCTGAGGAACGATAAGTGAACTGCAAAACAAATGTACTCCTGCCACTTTGAGGCAAACAGCTTCTCCATCATTAACCAAAACCAAAGAGCTTCCCAGCTCCTTCCTCACCTAAACACTTATAAGTGCAGCAAGAGTTATGCCCATGTACCACAGGGTGAATTGGCCCTTTAAGGGATTTCGTCTTAGCGCCAACCTGTGACTTTTCAGATGGGACACCATCATAGGACCTAACCACATCAGCCACATCATCAGGGGCTCATTCACCTGCACAGCTACCAATGTGATATATGCCATCATGTGCCAGCAATGACCCTCTGCCACGTACATTGCAAAAGAATAAATGGACACAAAACATTTAAAAACAGGTAGGAGAACATTTCAATCTCCATGGACACTCAATTACAGTGGCAATTCTTCAACAAAAAAACTTCAAAAACAGACTCCAACAAGAAACTGCAGAACTGGAATTAATTTGCAAACTGGACACCATCAAATTAGGCCTGAATAAAGACTGGGAGTGGATGGCTCACGGTTAGGATGACCAGATAGCAAGTGTGAAAAATAAGGACAGGGTGTAGGGGATAATAGCTGCCTACGTAAGAAAAAGCTCCAAATATCAGGACTGTCCCTATACAATCGGGATATCTGGTCACTCTAGTCACTACAAAAACTAATTTTCCCCTGATGATACTCACACCTTCTTGTCAACAGTTTGAAATGGGCCACCTTTATTACACTGGCCTCGTTAGCACCACAAAAGTGATTTTTTACCCCCTCCCTTGGTATTCACCCCTTCTTGCCAACTGCTGAGAACAGCCCACTTCCACCTTAATTTAATTGGTTCGTTAGCACCGACCACCCCCCACACACTTGGTTAGACCCCACTCCCATCTTTTCATGGGCTGTGTATTTATACCTGCCTCTGTATTTTCCACTCCATGCATCTCATGAAATGAGTTTTAGCCCACAAAAGCTTATGTCCAAATAAATTTGTTAGTCTCTAAGATGCCACAAGGACTCTTTGTTGTTTTTGCTGATACAGACTAATAGGGTTACCACTCTGAAAAAAGAAACAAGCAGTTCTCTTAAGGAGGAGAAGTGAAGGAGACCATGGGTCAGGGAAAGGATATGGAGGCATTTTTGTCACAAAAGCTAGGGGAAAGACTTGGCTAGACATACCTGCTATGCAGGCGGCAGGATATACCTTATGAGGGATCAAGCCTGTCTTGACTGATGTTGAACACTGTTTGAAAAATTAAGGTATCCCTGGGAAAAGGAAATTAAATACTGAGATCCTGGGAAGAGCTTCACTGACACACTGGCTGGTGAGCTGGTCTGCTAGTTAACACAAAAGTGAGTAAGCTGAGGCAGAGGGGAAGTCTGGTGCTGGGTTTGGGGATAGGCTATTGTACCATAACAGCAGAAAAGGCCCTACCTGGGCCTCTGTGACGCTTCTCCATCCATATGTAGCAGTTGCTCTGTGCCACTCCAGTCTGCGAGTCTAGGAAAGGCAGCCGGACGCTCCTCTCAGCGCACAGCCTGGCGTTGTAGTTGTGGCACTGCTCCATTGCATCTTTGTAATATTGCTCTCCAAGGCTGTGGGTTGAGGAAACAGACACTGCATATTAGTTATTAGGATTCCTCAGTTAGCTGCCATTGCTGCCTGCCTTTTTCCACACATCTGTTTTTAACACTCTCCTGCACTAGCAGGATTGGATGTACCAACATAAATACTGGAGCTAGACCTTTGTAAAGATTTGTAGCCAACTCAGAATACAATAGAACAGCTGGAGCCAAGCACTATGGACCACTGACATAAACAAACCATTGTGATATATTTTGCTCTTGGGGATTTATATCCCTAGTGCAGGACTTCCCAGGAAACTCTATTTAGAAACATCTGTCTCGGGACTTTGTACCCTCAGACATTCCATCACCACCACATAGAGGTTTCCAATCAGATGTTTAGTTAGAATTAACATTAGGGAGCAGACAAATGACCCACACAGATCAGAGCCCTACAAGAACCCAGCTTCCTCGGAGGTATCTGGAATTACTCCAAGTGTGATACACACCAATCCCTCCAAAGTAAGGATTTCAGACTGTTCTCCGAAAGCTTTTGGCATATTTTTCTCAAAGCCATTTACACTTAATATTCTGCAGGAACCACAGAGGCTTCTCATTAATTTGTATCAAAGCTATTTTTAATGATTTTTTTACTTAATTTAATATTATTGTTATTCATTGTCAAGTTGCATAGCATTCTAAATCTCACTAGTGTGGATTTAATGCTGGTGAAAGTTACCAGCCTATTTAAATCCCACTCTCTTTGTCTCAGCTTCACTCCATACCTGCCCTGTTCCCCTCAGTTCCTTCTCCCCTCACTTTTCATTTAGATAACACCTCCCCCGCCCCCCACAACCAAACTCACCTAACAAAAATTGGGGAACATGCTGTTTGCTGACATCACACCAATTCCTTTGCCTGCGTGTAATACCCCCTTTCCCATCCTCACCTGTCTGATCTATTTAGATTGTAAGCTCTTCAGGTCAGGAACTGCCTGCTATGCTGTATTGTCTCTGGGCACAGTTCATCTGGGGAGCATCCACTACCTCCTTAGACACCTTTGAGGAGCAGCAGGCACTGTTTGGGGTTGTCTGATTGGTGTTCCCCTCTGGTTCCCTGATTTTTAACTTTTGACCTCAATTCCTGTTGTCTCCTTTGCAGGCTCATGCACTCACTTGTGGACTCAGCCTAGTGATTCCTCCCCCTTAGATTGTGGGGAGGGGAGGAGCAAAGGGCTTTTAATTTTGGGCCAGTCTAGACTCATTTGTCCCAGTACCCGGAAATAGTGCTTTGTGTTTGTGCAGTGCCTAGCACAACAGCGCTCCATTCTTGATTGGTCCTTTAGGCACTACCATAACAAACATGATTGATTAAGAGGCCCACTCCCTCAGATGAGGGACATGCTGCAGAGCCCAGCACTTACTTGATTACAGGGTACAAAGTATGAAAGGCAGGTCATAGGTTCATAGGGTCTAGAGGGATGCTTAGCAGAGAACCCCACACCAGCCTATTTGAATCCTCAGGAATGGTGGACAGAACCCACCAAGAACAAAACCCTATCCTCTAGGTGAGGGAAGTACCATGGGACCTAGAAACTGACTAAATACAGGAGACAAGTGAAAAAACAGGAATGAAGATAAAGGTCAAAGGTGCATAATGAGTGAACCAGATGGGGACACAGAGGAGAGAACACGGGACCAGGCTGACACCCCTTGAATCTGATGTCCTATTCACCAAGAGTATGAGCAACAGAAGTTGCTCAAAGCCAATCACCGCTGCTCAACTCTGGGGAGGGAGATAAGTCGCCATGGCTTTTTCAATCCTTGGCATTTCTGCCAAGAGTACTAGCAAGGGAGCCAATCCATGACATCGGTCCTGCTGAGAATTGGCTAGGGAATCTATCAGCCATCATATAGGATTTTTTTAAGGCATTGCTAACCCTGGCTGAAGTCAAATGGCAGAGTTGAAAGGCTCTATTACCCAACTACCAACTCCTCGAGCAACCAATCTTTCATCCTAAAAACCATTTCATGAAATATCACAGAATGAAGCACTATGTACAGAGATCTTAAAACAGATGGGTTCCAAGCTACAATTCTCCATAAATAATTCACTATTTCATACAAGACCACTACCTTGACTTATATTTGGGTTGTCAGTTAAATTCTGTACCAAATTTCTGGTTTCTAAGTCTTAAAAAGATGGATATCCTAACTGGAACTAGGTAAAGGAACCAATCAGCACTTAGTAATTTTTATCCCACTAACTTCTATGACTTGCCCCTCTTGACTCTATTGCACTACAGTGGATATATCCCTAATTTAAAAAACTGTTGTAGCCAGCAAGAAACCAAGAGACATTGCTTGTTATTGAAGGTTCTGTATCATGTGCCAACAGTAATGTTAATTATAGTAAAATTACTATATTACTATAGAGAATATGTTAACAGTTGCACAGAACAGGAAGCCGAAAGATCATCCAGCATGTGAAAAATGACACACATCCTCTGCTTGAAATATGCTATTCACAGAACATCACACAAAAACAGCACATATTTCTTGGGAAGGGAGGGGGCATTATCCTCAAAATATTCTCATCTCTCCTTTTCTACAAACACAAATACTACCATCCAGAAATATCAGTAAGGTAATTAAACTCTTGCCTTCCAGTAACAGGTGAAATGTAAGTCACTTGCAGTCATTAAAAATCCCATTGTCCTTTTCTTGCCCCATGACCTTAAGCAAATTATAACTCTGGTATATTGTGCAGTTTAAACTGGATATAGGACTCCATCACTTTCTGCACTAAGTTGTTATGCAGTGGGGCTGCCATTACCCAATCAAGAAGTAGCTGGAGTTTGATGAGTAGAGTGATCCTTGTATTTTTGGGATACTGTGGAAGGCAATGCATAGAAGTTTAAGAAATTTGTAATGCATGTGAACTACTGAACAGATTCAGAAGTCCTTAAATATGTCACAGACCCTGCAGTGCTAACAGACATTCTCATTTAGATCAAGTGCTGGAGGCATGTATCTTGGAAGGAGGCTTTGAGCTCTCTCTCTGTCTCTCAGCTACTGTGAAGACAGAATGATCTCAAGCTTGCCACACACAGACAACAATAAAAGTATCATGGACATAGATTTGTCACGAAATTATGGAGTAGCATTTTGGAGTGATGCCAAGAGCTGTATTTCCATCCCACACTCAAAATTCAGGTGATCTACCTACATGCTATGCTCATATCCTTACCTTCTGAGTAAAGCATTGATTTAACAATCTCTCTACTTAGAGTCTTTTTATATTGTTACGCTATACCAAAGCGCATTTTCAATATATAGATTCTAGAGAGAAAAAAAATCCAATTCTGCTGGGTAATCAGGTTAGCAAAAACAACAGGGGGAAGTCAGGAACCAACAGGAAGAATACAAGACTCGGATTAAATCTAATTTTTTTCGCCTTCGAGGTTTTTGGGTTGTTTTTTTTTGTGCAACAGCAGCACTAAAGAATCACTTAATTGAATGAGCCATAATTATAGTAATTTCAACGTTAAAATCTTGCCACAAAATAGCAGGGAAAGGGAAAGAAGGAAATCTGGTGGCTTCACCTTGCTAAAGAAGAGAGAATTTTAAGTCGCTGATGCCAGGAGAAGAGAGGAAAGAAAGAAAAAAAATTAATACATAAGCACAACACCCCTTTGTTTACACACACACACACACACACATATATATATAGATACTGACACTTCAATACTGGCTGAAATGACTGCATCAAAACAGAGAACATGAGTCAGAAAGGAAAGGCACTCAGGCTGGCTCCATAACACAACTCAGTAATTACACACACGGCAAGGAAGCTGCTAGTTTAATGGGATGAACAACAAAACATGACACATGAAAGCTTTTGTCTTTCAGGCAACACATAAGAATTTGCACATAATATTCCAGGAAAATATCTTGCTGAACATAATGCAGAACAAAAGCACACACTTGGGATGGGGAAACTGAGATTTAAATATCCAACACCAGGATTAACTCCACTGAAGTCAGTAGAGTTAAACAGAGCAAAACTGATGTAAGCTAAAGGAGAATCAACCCTATTAATTGGGGGGGAAAAACTTCTGAAAAATAAGATATTAATATCCATTTCAGACACAAATGAAGCCTCCCTGGCTTTGCACGTTCGCAATGAAGATTCTGTTGCATCCACTATGCACATCACAGAAAGATCTGACAGTCAAACAAGATTATGTGAAGGATAAAATGGTCCACAGAACCAACTAAGAGAGCCATTGTCCCTATGGATTTCTGTCAGGTTAGCACTAATCTTAGCAAGTTCAACACCACAAAGTACTAGGTGGCACAAGACACACCTTTTTTCAAAATTCAGTGGAGTAGGGAGATCCTGGTTTCAGTACTTTTGTCAACCAACACAGTTAAAGCATAGTTCTGTGTTGCAGCAAACTGAATTTCATTATGCTTTAGCCATGTCCCCACTATGCTATAGATTTGGACACACCCTCTATACAGCTAAATATGTAGTGTAGACTGGAGTTTAAACTACATCCATACTACAGAGGAAACTCTCAACTGCTTGCTAGGACAGTTCCCCGATCAGTGCACGTTGCAATCTTTTGCCCTGATAACTAATCAGTAAATGATGCTATTGACAAAACAAGCCTCTTCTCCACTTCAGTCTATAGAAGCAATCCAGATCATGAGGGGCCTACTGGGCTCTGAGTTAAAAGACCTGGACCTATTCCCAGTTCTGCTACTCATCCAAAGTACTCTTAACAGCTCAGTGCCTCATTTTCCCCATGCTCGAAACGGGGATAATTCCACCAATTACCCTCCCTTGTAAAACACTTTTAGGCTATGTCTACACTTGCAGAGTTTTTGCACTGTCAGTTTCACCAGTGATAGTGAACCAATGGAAGAAAAGTGCTGGTTTGTGTACTCACTCACTTCCACAGGCCTCAGAGAGTGTTTACATTTGCAGTACTTCCCCCATGAGAGCAGTGCACTGACAGCAGCTATCCCACAGTACAGATCTTTCCATTTTGACAGATAAGTCTTGTGGGAAAGGGGGAGGAGGGTGATCGCAGGACATCCTGGGTCACTGCACAGCCTCCTCCCCAAACCCTGATCAGCTCCAGTACCTCAGCATTGCTCTAAGCAGGGGATCTTTGGTACCTAGAGCAGCCATTGTCACCTGGCCAGATGATAAGTGAGCACTTGCCAAGAAAACAGGAAGGGAAGTTTCAAAGTTCCAGGGGCTTTACAGGGAGAGGGGTGATTGTCTGTTTACCTGGCATCAGAGCAGCACAGCTACTGGCCAAAGTGGTCACCTAGGCACTGTGGGATAGGCTCCATAGGCTAAAAGCTCTGTAAACAGGAAGAATATGTCTCCACTTGCACATCACCACAAAAGCACCACCGATAAGAGCTGTATACCTCTCACGGAGGTGGTTTTCTTTCTGCAGTGAAACTTCTGAGTTTCGCTGCAAAAAGTCACTGTCAAGTATAGAAGCGCCCACAGTTTTTGAGCAAAAAAGGGACTTTTCTCGCTTTAAATGGCAAATGTTGACATTTCCTTAGTCTCTTGGGTTAAAGGTACATAGGGTAAAGGCACTACATAAGCATTAATTATAGCAGTTTTTAGGACGGAAAGTTTTCCTAAAGGTGTTCGGAAACAGAACAGGATTCTCCTTAGCAACTAACCTTGTTTATACTGGATAGTGGAGCTGTGGTGCAGAGGAGGAATGGTGAGGAGCCTGAGCTGCCACCCCAACTGAGGCAGGCGTACCCAATCCATGCACTCTGGCCTGTGATGGCAACTCCCCCCGAGACCTGGGGGTGGACCAGGGCTGGATGTAAGAAGGGGGAGCAGTGCTAAAAAAATCTGCTCCAGCCCCAAGAAGTATTATCTGAACTAGCACCGTTACCCCTTGGGGCCATGTTAACAGAGGTGAGCTCAAAGGTGGTCACAGCATGAAAGACTTCAGGACCCACTGAGATAAATGATTTTTCTAAAAGACACAGGAACATATTCTGCTTTCAGTTATACACAAGCAAATACAACACTGCAGACTTTACTCGAGATTTACTCGGGCATGACTGACAATGGGATCTGACCTCAAGTTTATAAATGTGTTTTCTAAAATGGTATTAAAATGCTACTGGAGAGGCCATATGGTCCAGTGGATAAGGAACTGGACTGGGACCCAGGAGACCCAAGTTCTTTGCCTAGCTTTGTGACCTTGAGCAACCGAGTTCCCCTTTCTGTTTCTTGTCCCATCCTTTGTCTCATCTATTTGGATCATAAAGCACTCAGGGCACGGACTACATACACACAGGATCCACATTCTCAGATTTTACCTAATCTATACCAACCACAATTTAAAAAAAATCTGTTTTAAAACTGTTTTAACTAACACACCCAGTCGTAATTAGACATCCACCATTAGTTTTATAAAACAGCTGCTCATTTGCATTTTATGTTTAAAAAAAAATTAAAAACCTCCAGCAACTGCACTTTTCATTAAAAATAATTAAATTCTGTGCTCATGTTACAAGTGGATAACTTGATACTTATATTTTGCTTGCTTTTAGACTGAACTAAGACCAGAAAATGTACAAAAAGTCACACACAGATCAGAAGAATGGGGAGGGTTAGGAGGATGTTTGGCTTGGTCATCCATTATTTAAAAGTACATTACTACAATAACCTACAGCAGTAATCCAGGTACACTGGCGCAACATTCTGGTTCAGTGTAGCATTTGGTCCTGGGGATACTAACCTCCTTTTGTAAAGTGCTTTGAGATCTAGTAATGAAAAACACTATATAAAAGAGATATTCTATATTTTTGAGTTACCTTAAGAGCTTATAAGGAATGTCATCACAATTATAGACAATCACCACCTCTGTCAAGGCCTACCATCCTTATCCTACTGACCACAAAACCTCTTCAATTTAAACCCTGCATTCTGGCTGGCTGAATCACCATGATTTTTCAAGTACAGTTTTTAAAACAGCACTTTTGCTCTTTCACACCATGTTTATCAAGAATATGAAGGGAGCTGGCCCTTTTCACACACACTGGTGAGGTTAGGAAGCTGTAACCCTTACCCTGAGGGCAGTCTTGCAGCCATGCCTCTCGTACCTTCTCTTATTGCTAAAGTTGAGAAAGGTGGGGGGGAGAGGCTGCTTGTGCTCCCATATAGATCCCTCTGGAAAGAGAAGCTGTAACCCTTATTCTAGCCTGAGCCTTGTGGAGGACCCTGTTCCCCACCACAGCTCTATAAACGGGGAGCTGTCTTCTTCCCTGCTATTCTTGGCAGTGCCCTGAGGAGGATAGTCCTCCCTTCCTCATGCTATAAGCGGGGGGTTTGCTCCCCCCATTCCCTCTCCCAGGGACTCTATTGAGACATCCTGTGAGGGTGGCCTCCTCCCCCTATTCCCACCCCCAGAGGCCGCAAGGGGTCCCTGCTCCTCCCCGCTCCGCCCGAGGAGCCGGGATCTGAGAAACTTTGCACCTAACAATGAAAGCCCCAGAGCCGGAGCCCCCCGCGCCACCGCCGTTCCGGGTCACTTAGATTCTCCCGAGGGGAGGGAGCCCAGCCGGGGCCCAGGCTGCTCCGCTGCGTGCTTGGGGGGCAGGAAAGCGGGGGAGAGGGCGAACCACTCACAGCTTCACCACATTCTGTACCACCGCCGCCATCTTCCCTCCGTCGCCTGGGCCCGTGTGGCCGTTCAGTGCGCACGCGCCGAGCGCAGGAAAGCTGCTACCGGCTCACTCCGCCTACCCTATGTTGCGCAAGCGCCACGGGCCTCTTGTCCGCCCTATTCCTTCCATCCCCTTCCCTCCGCCGCTTGACAATAATTGCGCATGCGTTGAGGAAAAATACGAGCCTTCCCCTGCGCCGTGTCACCAATGCGCATGCGCTACCGCAGAGGCGTACACCCCGCAATACCCATACGGCAGAGAACGCCCGACCTTGTCGCGACCATATCACGCAGAGCTGGGCTGGGGCGCATGCGCGGTAGCAGAAAATAGCGGGAAAGTTGAGGAGAGGAGAAAAAATTAGGGAGAAATGAAGGAGGGGTGGAGGGGAGGGAGGTGTCGCTGTTCAGTCTCCAAGAGGCCCGCCGGGCTCTTTCACTGCACCAACTAACTGCAGCTGCACCTGGCACTGACCGGTGCTGTCCTTGGGCTTTCCTGCCTCACCAGAGTGGCCGAAGAGGTTGATCTTTTTTCTCACCTCTGGAGCATGCTGGGCATGGGGTGTATGTTGGGAAGAAACGTTCCCAGCTGCTCTGTGTAAACATGGGCGGGTCAGTGACTGAGAGGGTGGGGATATTGTGAGGTAGGATCTTAAATGTTGCCTTATAAAAATCAAACACCATATCTATAATTCCCTAATGTAAATCATCGTCCCAGGGGATCGGGCACCATCCAGGCCGTGTGCACGCATTCCCCCATCCATTCAGAATAAGTCTGATGGGAACCAGCGTGCTGAGTTTTAGATCAAGGAGCGACGTTATGGGAAATCTCTGTCAAATAGGGAAGAGGCAAGTTGTGCCCACAACGGACAAGACTCTTGTTCTGCTCATCACTGTCTGCTGGGTAATGCCTTGCCTCCATTTACCCCTCGTGCAGGGTGGCCAGACAGCAAATGTGAAAAATCAGGATAAGGGTAATAGGAGCCTATACAAGAAAAAGACCCCAAAATTGGGACTGTCCCTATAAAATTGGGACATCAGGTCACCCTGCCGTCGTGTGCTGGAATAAGACTGCAGGACTGCTGCTTCTTGGGATGTTTATGGCTTGGAAGACATCTCATTAATCTATGCTGCACTGAAACAGAAAAAATTATTTGCCAGCTCACCTGCATTTCAAGAGGCTTACACCCTCTGATTTAACCTCATAAAATGCTAATTGCCTATATTTGGAAGGTAAGCACCCTTAACACAATCAGAAACACAAATGGAAGTGGGGGGAATGGGAGAGATTACTCAAATGTGTGTATTTTTAGGGTAAAACAAACCATTGAATGGATAAGGCATTGGACTAGGATTCAATAAAGCTGGGTTTAGTTCCTACTTCAGCCATAGGTTCCCTGGGTAAATCACTTAATCTGCCCTGTAGTTCTGTTTGGCATTGTTTAAAAAAATGGGGGTAATGGTTTCCCACCTCATAGGAATGTTGTGAAATTTAATCTGTGAATTGCTCAGATAGTGTGGGACTAGAATAAGTACCTACATGGATAGATTTAGGTCTAAATTCCCCCTCTCAATGTATGGGGTCAAAAAAAATTGTAGGTGAAAGTGTATTGCTTTATTTTGAGTCTGTTCTCACACTGTTTTTTTGCAGCGCAACTGCACTAAGCATCTTCCTGACACTTTCTTGGTTTGTGAACTAGGAAAGATGAGAGCAGCAACATTTTTGTTCTGCTTTTTTTTTCCTCCTCCATTACAAATTGCAGGTTCCTTTCCCCCCTGCAGCCTTTCCAAGACATAATTTAGCTCTTTGTTTAAAGCTTCCCCTTCCCAGTTCCCCAGTAATTAATTTTGCAGTTGGAGTCTAACGGAAGGGTCTGCACAACACACATTTCAACTTTTGTTCAGAAGGAGGTGCCCTTGCCAACCCCATACGAATTTCCCTTGCTGAGGTGCCAGTTTGGCTAGGTAGAGTTTCTCAGATTTCCCAGTGCTGGCCAGGAGGGCTAAAATGTTTCCACTGAACTCTCTTTATTTCCCTGAAACACATTGGCTGCTCATTATTTTTGCACAATAGGGTTAACCAGAGATCTGAAAGTACCCAACTCTTATCCAGGAGTTGTATAAGCCATTTGGCCCTTAAAATAAGTTGTCTGAATAATTCCCTTTCTCCAAGTATTTCCCTCAAGTATTTCCTAGGTCCTAGAGTATTTTACTATAGTTGCCCAGCAGACCTCCAAGTGATACAAAAAGGAATGTTTGCTGAAATTCCCACAGTAGATGTTGGTGGTAAATGATGGGTGTGGCTGTGCCTATGCAAATCCCAGTGCAAATCACTCTAAGGATGACATTGACCTATGCAGTTTAGCTCTTCCCTTGCTGTTTGCTTGTTGAAACCAAAGTAAACATCAGAGATGCAAATAGCAGTTTTGCTTGTTAACCACTAGTGTTTTGCAATGCTAATCGGGACAAGTATCCCCTATAGACAAGGGCTATTTTGAAATTCTGTGTGTGATCTGTAAGGAAAGCAACATTGCAGGAACCTGTGCACCGATGTCAGATCTCTCCACTGTCCAGCCTGGATGGGATTATTTTTCCTGTTGGGACAAAGTAAGAAGAACAAGACATGGTTTCCATATCAACTCTAGGAAATCTTGGATGCCCGACCAACAAAGTGCATCCCCCAATTTATTTCCTTTTTCTATTTGCACAATTCCTGCATTCTTTTTTGCCTCTCACTTCCTCCTGGCCCCTTCCCAGCTCTCACATCCCACTGCTAGTAATTTGTCTCATAGGTAGCTTGCATCCTACCTCCAAGAGCATATGGAGAGTCAAAAGCACAGCTAGGATTAGAATGCAGGAGATCTCTATGTGATCTACCCACTAGATCCAGGAACAGAATTCAGGGGTCTCGATTTTGTTGCTCGCTCAAACCTTTAAGCCACAATCCTAGAGCTGGAATAGAACCCAGGAGTCTTCGCTCAGGTTCCCTCACTCAAATCTCCAGATGACTCTCCTCCCTCCCAGTGAGGTAGAAAACTCTTCATCCCAGAAAGAGAGAAAACCAAAGGGGACTTGATTTAATTCTGCCATCCTGGGCTCAGACACAATATTGGATAGGTTGGAACTAGTAACTTTCTTGGCAGAATGATCCACTCTTTTTAAAACTAAGGTAAAAAATTGTATGTGTGGAGCTTTGGAATGCTCATTTAGGTTATTCTCTGATTTGAGAAGGGAACAATCAAGAAAAGCTAGTTAAAAATTAAACAAAACAGAACTAAACAGGTTTAAAAGGATCAGGGAGCAAAAGGAAGTTGTTGTCACTAGCGCTGTGAGAAATTTCTGAGGTGGGCCAGATTTATTCAGTGTTTTTTTCTGACTTTGTAAGAGAGGAATAAGGCAATAATTATTGCAACATTTTAAATGGGCAGGAAGCCAGGGAGAAAACTCAAGAAGAAATGTGGGATAGCTTAGCTAAATTTAGTCTGAATACAGCTTCCATCAAAGACACTGTCAGCTTGACAGGAAGAGTAATTTACAAACAATCAGAAGATGAGAAAGCAGGCCAGCTTGCTGTGAGAGAGTGAGAAGCAAGTTATCACCATGATCTAAACTGTAGTGGGTGGGTTCTAGCCCACAAAAGCTTATGCCCAAATAAATTTGTTAGGGTACATCTACACTGGAAACTTCAAAGCACTGCTGCGGGAGCATTCCCCCGGCAGCGCTTTGAAGTGCAAGTGTGGTCGCATGTGAGTGCTGGGAGAAATCTCTCCCAGTTCCATGAGGGGATTAGCTCCAAGTACTGGGAGCATGGCTGCCACTCGCAGCACTCGGAGCCTGTCTACACTAGCACTTTAAAGCACTCAGACTTGCTGCGCTGGGGGGGCGGGGTGATTTTTCACCCCCCTGAGCCAGCAAGTTAGTGTGTTATAAAATGCAAGTGTAGAAAAGCCCAATCTCTAAGGTGCCACAAGGAATCCTTGTTGTTTTTGCTGATATAGACTAACACAGATACCGCTCTGAAACCATTGTATATATTATGTTGGAAAGTGTTAATTGGCTACTATCAAGTAGGTATTTTAACTGTAGATAATCAAAAACCTGGTTAGAGCTGATAGATGAACACAGCACACTTTTTTCACCCTAAGGGCTTGGTTACACTGGCACTTTATAGCGCTATAAAGCCCTCACGAGCGCTATAACCTCCTCCCCGTCCACACTGGCAAGGCACATAGAGCGCTATAACTGCTGAGTTATAGCGCTATTGTTAATCCACCTCCGCATGGAGAATAAGGGCTGTAGCGCAGCTGCTGTAGCGCTACAGCAAGAATGTGGACACCCACTGCGCTGCAAGTGATCTCTTGAGATGCCTAGAGCCATTTAAGGCAATTGACGTCTCTTCCCTTTGTTTTGAACTCGGCTGAAGGAATGTGGAAGTACCTCTTTAGAGTTTCTCTCTTAACTCAGCAGATAAGCAGTGCAAATGTTTAAGGAGGGAGCCTGTGTGAAAACAAAGCCTTCTGTGAACGGAGGCTCGCTGACAGGCTTTCAGAAGAACGGAAAAATCACTATCTCTCTCCCTCTGCATACACACAATGTGTCCCCCCTCACCCCCCTCGTTTAAAAAGCACGTTGCACCCAGCTGAATGCTGGGATACATGCCCTAATGCGCTGCTCTTAATGCTGCATTAAGTGCCCCAAATGTGGCCATGCTATACCGCTGGCGCATCTGAGTGTTGACATACAATAGCGCTATACATATTACTGTATAAGGGGACCGCTATAACCAATAGCGCTATAATCTTGTAAGTGTAACCATACCCTAACTGATAGAGGCAGTTAAGCCTCTTGAGCAGGAAACAGTAAAAATCACCCCCCAAAACAATGGGCCATGTGGCCAGGGCAAGGTCTGATCTGAAATTGAGCCAGATGGGCTAAGAGGTTCCCTGATTTCAAATGCAGGGGGTAGAGGATGGTTTGGCAGATGTAGGACAGAAAAAGCCAGCAGATAGCTTAGCAAAAGAAATAGTGAGCGTGGCCCTGAGAGGGAGCAGATGGACAGAGCTTCTTGTGCACAGAACTGCCTGGGAAATAATGAGCCAGGAGACTGCCTGTTTTTCATTTTCACCCTGTGTTCAAGGAAATAGGTCTTTGTGGACATTCTTTGTAACTAAACTAGATGGCACTAAAGAATATACCAAACTGGTATCCTCAATTTCATCTCCTAACAGAAACAACCCTGTAAGGCCACAAATATTGGCAAATTGCTTGGGCCAGAGGGACAACTATTGGTTTTTACACTGCCCTCAACACTAATATTAGAGAACTCTCCAATAGTGCATTAAGTGACCTGATTAATAGCTGTTCAGTAACACTGTTCAGCCCTTGGGAGCACAAGTGGGGGATAAATTCACCCACTGATTTCAGTAGTTACACCAACAATGAATTTGACCCATTGATTTTTGTGTTAGTCCTACACAAATCCTGGCTGGTATTTCTTGTTTTAAATCAGGGGTCGGCAGCCTTTCAGAGGTGGTATGCCGAGTCTCCATTTATTCACTCTAATTTAAGGTTTCGCATGCCAGTAATACATTTTAACGTTTTTAGAAGGTCTCTTTCTATGTCTATAATATAGAACTAAACTGTTGTTGTATGTAAAGTAAATAAAGTTTTTAAAATGTTTAAGAAGCTTCATTTAAAATTAAATTAAAATGCAGAGCTCCCCAGACCAGTGGCCAGGACCTGTGCAGTGTGAGTGCCACTGAAAATCAGCTCACGTGTCGCCTTTGGCATGCGTGCCATAGGTTGCCTACCCCTGTTTTAAATTGTAGTGGCTTGTGTGGCTATTTTTTATTTGTATTGCAGTAACATAGAGAGGCTTCAGTTGAGATTGGGGCCCTTTGTGTTGAATGCTGCACGTACACATAGGAAGAGACTGTCTCTGCTCCAAAGGGTTTATATTTTAAATAGATAGAAAAAGGTTGGGAGAAAGGAAGAATCATTGGAGCTTTGTTTACACCAGCTGAGTTTCTGGCCCATTGTACCCATTTTAGAGATGAGGAACGGAGGCCAAAGTCTCTTTGTAAAATGGGACTTAATCAGATAGGTGCTTTTGAAAATTTTACCTTATGTGACTCATCCAAGGTCACATAGGAAGTCCATGCCAAAGCAGGAATCAAAACCAGACTAAAGAATCCCAGGCCAGTGTCTTAACCACAGGACCTGACTTCATTTGATTTACAGCAGGAATGAACTTGTCTTGTTTTAATGTAGGCCTAATGCAAATCATGGTTGATATTTATTGTTTTTAATTGTTATCAAAGTGTGGCTGTGTAGTTAACAAAAATTAATATTTACAGCGCAAAGTACCAATTATACCAAGCCAAGTTTTTTTCTCTTAGTTATTAGCAGGATTCCTTTAAGTTGGTCATTATTTTTACTGATGGATAATTTCAAAATGGTTAAACATTTTTCTATAGCTAAGACTTAAATATCTGAAAATGGAAGTTTCTAATGAAATAATCATAGCAGGAGTCAGAAGGGATTCCATGCCTTCCAGTCCTCCACATGTAATAGAACATTATACAAGAGGCACGCTGGGTTTCCCTTCTTCACAAGCATCAACTAATGGGCTTTTCTGGCAACAGGATACAAAACTAGATGGACCAATGGTTTGGTCCGGGGTGACAAGGAGACCAGACGAGATGGACCCATTGGTCTGACCTGAGATGGGGATACGAGGATATTTTGGACCCGGGTCTGATCCAGTCTAGCAGGGAGTGATGAAGCTGTTAAGCTAGATGGATCATTGATTTGATACAGTATAACACAAGGTTGGATACCAGACATGATATACTAATGCTATAAATTCTATATTCCTAACTCATCACTAACAATGGAAGGAATTAATTTTAACAGTGAAGCAACTTTAAGACTGACTGCAAAAAGTCATATGCTATTTGGAATTGTAATTTGTGTCTGTTCAAGAGGTTTTAACACGGGACAGACAATTCTGACAACTGTGAAGACTGATGCTCAGAGTCTGATCCTGCGTGCTAGTATGTCCTTCTTGGTAAGGGTTAATTTGTACCAGTCAGTGCAGATTTCTGATGCGTACAAGGATGGGGTGTGGTGGGGGAGGTGGATTCCAAACACTTTAGTTTCAGGCTGAAATCTGTTTGTGCACTCACTCTGATGTGCCAGCTAAGGTGAAATCCATGGAAACAAATGCCACTGTGCTGTCGCCATGGACACAAAACCCCCACGAGGATTATGGGCAGCAATAGAAAAGCAGAGCTGCCCATTAGCAGATCTGCTCTGCACTCAAAAACATGGTCCGTTCCAGAATTTTTCTTGGAATTGTTTGGCTGAACATCAGCTTTAATATGTTAGAAAATAAAGTTAACCTCGTGAGAGAGGGAGGAGAGACAGACTGATGGACAGGGATTGATCTTGGATTAAGCAAGTTATTGCAAAGGTAAAATTGTAGAAGCCTGCATTCTAAATCTGAATTCATCCCCCCTTCCTCCTCCAGAATCTCAAAAGTTAATTGTCATCCATACCCTCTAGTGTCTGGAAATTCCTGCAGTGATGCCTAATTGAATATATCCTGTATAAGAAGGATGTATATCCTAATTGAACATATTCTGTATAAGAAGGATGATGTAAACAGAAGAGATGGAGTCCAGATACTATGATGATAGGCACATAAGCATACTAAACAGGATTCTGTGTTGCCTGCAACCTGTGTAGTCTTTTGTACCAATGCAAAGCAGGTATAACATATTTCCTCAGAGCACTAACAGTTTGTACTTATGTTTATGTAGGACAATATCAGAAAAAGTGGGTTGGCCCCAGACTGAGACAGACAGACCATACCCTAATACACCCTGATGTGGGTTAACATGTGAAGCATGAACTCTGCAAGTGTGTCAGGGGATCTCTGTTTCTTCTTTTGGCTGCACCATTTGTAGTGACCGCCTACCCTAAAGGCTCAATGTGAGCCTGGAAACTGGTGGGAACCAAAAGAGATCAGAATGTAGTAGGCAGCTTGCTGAGATGTTTTCCCATCTGAAAATAAACAGGATGGTTGTAGGGAAGGATGGTTTAATCACTTGAATAAGGACCGTAGACTGGGATGCAGAAGACCTGGATTCAATTCTTGGCTCAGCCACAGACATGACCTTGGCCAAGTCACTTAATTTACTCTGTGAGTTAGTTACCCCACTATAAAATGGGGATAATATTTCTTTCTCTCACAGGATATGAGGATAAACATTCACTAATGACTGGGAGGTGCTCAGATACTCTGGAGATGTGGGCCATCTATGTACCAACATAGGATAGGATGAACAGTATGCTGCATGGAGCACAGGGAGCCAGATTCAACAGTGGTATAAATCACACATAGGGACAGATCCCTGACAGATGTAAGCCAGTGTTGTTCCATTGTCTTTAATGGATCCATGCCACTTTATACCAGCTATGGATTTGACATGGCATATAAGGTATCCTGAGAACAGCAGTGCAATTACACCCCTTTCTGATCCCTGGACGTGTAAGTCATATTTGTTTTCCATCCCATGGAATTCCAACTCTTAAGACTTCTGACAGATTTACACCACAGTGGCCAGCCTCTCCATTGCTCTGCACTTTGTGTAGTTATTTACACCCACTGAGATTGCAAGCTCTTTTGGACAGGGACAATCTTTTTGATAGATAGTCATACGGCACCTTGGGGCCCAGATCCTGGTAACCCTTAAGCACTGCCAGGAAACTCCCCCAGCTTTTATCCCCATTTAATTAGTCACAGAGGACCTGCTTCTGGTCCCCATTACACCACTGTAAATCAGAAGTAACTCCACTGCAGACAGAGGTCTAGATTCTCCACTGATAAATCAGGGGAGTTCTGTTGACTTCACCAGTTCAGAATCTGGCCCCCTGGACATAAAACTGGTGTAAAGTCAGACCAGAATGAAATCCAGAGACAGCCATGAGAGTGTTCCCACATACTCCAGGCTGAATTTGCTCCAGTGTATCTGTTTTGCAGCCTGAAGGCTAGAAAAGATGTCAAAACACTTATTTAAACCAAAATTGCTGCTTCTCTCAGGCAGCATTGCCTTATAAGGCACCTTAATCACATACACATTTGTCTCCTTTGTAAAGCCTCCCAACAGAAACAGATGGGCAGCATAAACAAGAGCTGAGACAGTTGTGCAGTGACAAGATGAGAGCTTGTTAGTTTAATGAGTCATTATTTATGCCCCTCTAGAAAGGATTAAACAAAATAATACACTCTGTACAAACGGCAAATCAGTGACGTTGAGATGTTGTAAGAAAAACATATTCCGATGTGGAGGGAGGAACAGAAGGTCAGTGCACCTTAATTCCTTATGGGTACACATCAAACTGTGAATTGAGGCTGCCAGAAATGCCCTTGAATGATGATGCTTTGAATTTAATTACTGCCTTTAAGGCAGTGGGTTCTTATATACTTTACATACATCAAACCTTGATATCTGTGTGATGAAGGGAAGGCATTTTTTTATCCCTACTTTATAGATGGGGAAACTGAGGAAGAGAGTTGTGACTTGCCCAAGAACACAGAGTAAATCAGTGATAGAGCTAGGAACAGTGCTGAGTCCTCTAAGCACAAGACAACACCCTCCTCCCAGAGCTGGGAATAGAACCCATGAGTCCTGACTCCCAGTTCCCTTGTCCTAAGCATTCAACTACATTCCCCTCCCAGAGACATGACTGGAACCCTGGAGTCAAGGAGATCTGATAGGTGCTTATACTATGTCCTCTCTCATATCCCAAGTCTAGGCATGTGAAAACATTTAAGGGAGTCAGGCACCCAATTCTTATTAAATTTCAGACAGATTTGGGTGTCCAACTCCAGCAGGCTCTTTTTACAGACCTAGCCCAAAAACTATACAAGTTTGAATTACTCCGTATTGTTCCAGCAAGACATTCCCCACAGACTAGATAAGCAGTCTTTTAAGTCCCCTCCTTATATCCTACCTCTGCCAGGACACCCACAAATCATTCTTGTCTGACACTGGTTAGGTTAATGACAAGTGGAGACTACTATTTCTCTGTTACATGCTGTTTCTTTTATTATTATTATCCAGTCCTTACAGAAGTGGTCTTTTGTATTAAAATGTTTGTCTAATAACTAGCATCATGGGCCTTGATATTTGACTGGGTAGAAGAATGGCGACTAGACTGGGACTCTGGAGTGTTAGGTTCAATTCCTGGCTTAGCCCTGGATTCTCTGTATGACCTTGCCCAAGGAACTTAAATGCCTTTAAAATGATGTCTGCCCTTTGAGCTATTCTTTGCCTCAGTTCCTCCAGCTATAAAATGGGAACAATGTTCCCCTACAGCACAGGAATGCTACAAGGATAAAGTCCATTAATGATGAGTGACACACAAGTACTGAGATAGACTGGAGTTCCTACCTAGGAAATAAAGTATTATAAATAATATAAGATCAAGGGCTGACATTTAAAAACCACCTAGGAAATTTTAATGGGAATTGGGAGTCCAAATCTTTTAGGCAACTTTGAAAATATGACCCACATGAGCAAATGGAACCATCTGTTGTCTTGGTTATTTCTGCAGTTCTAATGCCAGCAGAATTTAGATTTCCATCAGTTTTGAGGCCAGAAGGGACCATCATCATTCTGAATAACACAGGCTAAAAAATGTCCCCACAAGTTCCTGCATCAAGCAATTGTGGCTGAATTAGAGTGTCTCAGTTTGTAGACTCCAAGTGATGGAGAATTTACCACATCCCTTGGTAATCTATTCCGGTGGTTAATTATCTTTGCTATTGAAAAGTTTCATCTTATTTCCAGCTTGAAGTATGACGACTTCAACTTCCAACCATTGAATCTAGTTATGCCTATGTCTGCTAAAATATAGTCCACTCATTTTTACGCCTACCTTTTTTATAAAGAAGGATCATCATCAAAGCCAAATGGATTTTTTTCCTAGTTGCTTTACTAGTAAAATGGCAGATTCTTTTAAAAATCCATTTAAGAGATTTTAAAAAATTGCTTACAGTCCATTTGACAATTCAAGTTATCTGGCAAACAGCAAGTGATCAGGTTTTCAAACAGTAAATACAGATAGGAAGACAGTTTGATTTAGAACAGCATGGGTCAACTTGATTGAATTGTACTACCTCTGTGGGCGAGTTACATGACTAATGTGGACAGTAAATCTTGATTACAATCCTAATGAGAAATCCCCTAAATATATGTGGTTATGTTCCAGTCTACATATGTTTTTCCTTCAACAAGGACCTCAGCAATATGGCATCTCTCACAGGCTCTACTTTAACAAAGTTCTATGTAAAAAAGTCTCTCAATCTGAACCAAGATCCTTTTGAATTAAACTCTTGATATTTCATAGCATCATTCACACCACACCCACTACAAATAGTTTAAAATGACACAGTCCTTTTAAAAAAAAAAGTCATATCCCTTAAAATGTATTCATCAGTAAAGTTAGAGGACTTATTGCTAAGCGGCAATTTATTGCTGCTGCTGAACTGAGCTTAGTTTCATACATTTTTCAGTACTGATCAGCATTCAAAGGCCTGCAGAAAGCAACATAAAAAAAATTGGCATGATGGGCATTGGGGAAAGTAAGCAACACACTTCTAAAAGCTTAATACCTTATTACTATAAAATGCACAGTTAGTGAATTTTATCCTGTGTGAAATCCCAATTCAAACTGGCCCAGTTAACCACATTCCACACTGGGAGAAAAATTCTTATCTACAAAATGCTACATTTTAAAGTCTTTCCCCATGGAAGTCCCTTTAGTTTTCACGTCAGGATTTCTTGCCTGCCAGAATCTTGTATCACTTTCCCAGCTTGGTGTTTATCCATGACCTGAAGAACATCCTCCAAGATAGAAGGCCCCAGATCCACGTGGAGGGAGAGCAGGGAACCAGCATGGGACATAAAGGACTCATCCTTATTTTTCTCTTCAACAAACCCATTCTGAGGGATGGCAAACAGTTCATTGGGGCTGCAGAGATGAGAGATAGGTTTGGAAGTTCTGCTGTCCTTGGATGAAGTCAGTTCTGCCACAGCTTCCTTGCCTTGCAGAGCTGGTTGAACTTTGTCATCAAGGTGGAGCCTTGGTGGCTTTGGTGGGGCCTGGGTAGAAGGCAACATTAGAGCCTGTGGACCCCCAATGACAGGCAGTGAGATGGCATTCTTTAAGAGGGGTGAGGGAGCTTCAGGAGATGGTTGTTCATGACCAGAGATAGTAGCAGTCCTTGAGAACTCAAATGGCACTCCACAGTGGCTACTCCTGTCAGAATCTAGGCTACCTTCAGTCCTTGGTAAAAGGTGGAATTTCCCTTGCAAGAAAGAAATATCCCCAAACATATCATTCTCCCCACCACTCCCTATGTGAATAGTGTGTCTGAAGTCTCCCAACGGAGGGCTGATCATATCAGAAGAAAGGATATCTCTGAGTTTTTCCTTCTTGCCCTTCCTACTGCCTCTTTTCAGGTAGATTGGGACCTTAGTGGACATCTTGCTAATTATTAAAGCGTTTACTATTCAGAGCTGGCCTGGCAAAGTCCATCAAAATAATCCCTCAGATGAGGGTATCTTTTTGGATCCTGAAAAACAGGTTTAAAAATAATCTAAATGTTTTCTGACATTTTTTATAAAGAGATGTTTGGAAATGGAGTAGTAACATGTAGGGGAAAGTTCTCACTGCCAAAATGCTTCAGGGAATTAATTCCAGCCACTCACAGTTTCTTTTACTAAAGTTTGCTGGATATGTCAGCGATAACAAAATGACCCAAGTAATTCATTCCAGGCACTTGTGATGTCTTTTGAGAGTTCATGAGTATATCTGTTGCCTTAGAAAAATCAACTTAAACTCTTAATGTGGGAATCAACAAAACGTATTAAATCCAGGGTGATTCATATTTGATGGGGCTGAATGGAGACATGGTAAGAAGTTTGACAAGTGACATGTTCCCAGTGGAGGCTGAGATTAGGAACACACAGCTTCACAAGACAGTTTGTTCTCTTCTAAATTTTCTTGAAGATGAAACTTGTCAACTCAATAGAGGAATATGAACTTCTATTCCTTGACTCTGCCATTCATAATCCAGGTTTTACAACACTGCCAGTCAAACACTCTATAAAACAGATTAATAAAAAACATTAGTTTGTTTTTAATCTTAGTCAAGATCAGTCATTTTTAATTATGCTGGAGAAGTTCAGTACGTATCTCGAGGATCACTAGTAACCTTTAAAATTATCACTGCTTTTGAAATGAATTCTGCTTTTCCATGATTGGCACTAAGTTCCACAAGTCAATGTGTATGCTTGAGTCACAGAGATCAGAAGGATAAAAAAAAAAAAAGACATTTATGCAAACAAGAATATAATCCATAGTTACGCTAATGAGGATAAATAATTGTAAATTAGACCAACCTTCATGTCTTAAACCAAGCACTAAGTGCCTCAGATTGGGAAGAAACATCAAGTGAGATTTTCCAAGTGCCTAAGTGATTTAGGAGCTTCCACATAGGTACTTTTGAAAATCTCACCCTTCCTCCATAAGTATGCTCCTGCAGAACTGCCTATTACATGGAATTTATACCTTTTTCTGATCCATCTGGTACTGGACACTGGTCAGTCATTTGACCAGTGATTTGAGCTGACATAGCAAAGTGGTGGGAATACCATGTTAAATGGACTGTTAATCTGATGGAAGGAGGCCAGGATACTGGACTTCTTAGGCCCACTGGTCTGATAAAGCATGAAGTATGGAAATACAGAGTTAGATGAATTCATTGGACTGATCTAGTATGGCAATTTTTATGTTCCTAAGTTTCAAAAAAATTCCCATCTCCTCATCCATCTTTCAGATGGATGAATGACAACTAACCAGTGATTGATACTACTTGAAAGAAAGATACAATACAACTACAGGACTGGGAGACAGTAATTTCTGGATTCTTGGCTCTGCTACTGACTCCCCCTGCATAACCTTGGACGAATCTCTTCATCTTTCTGTGCCTCAGCTTCCCTAAACTATAAAATAGGAACCATAACACTGCCCTAAGTCACAGGAGTGTTGGGCGGGTTAAATAGTTCATGCACGTAAAGTTCTTTGAAGACAAATATTATGAGCTCTTCAGGGAAGGGACTGCCTATTGCTACATGTCCACAGCACATTGCACAATGAGCCTCTGCTCAGTTGAGGCCTTTAGGCACTACCATAAGGCAAACAACTGAAGAAACACAAAATACTACTGACCACAGGCCTGTTTACACTCCAGTCAAATAACCAACTATTCAGAGCAAGCAGACCTCTTTACTCAGTATATGCAGCACTTCTGGAAAGAAAAGAAGAGTGTCTGCCAAGCAGCTGAGATACTGTAGGCCAGTTCTTCCTCCTCCAGACAATCCCAAGCCATGATGAATTTTGCAAGAGAGCCACTCAGCATTCCAAAGTGAACCACATTTGCAATGTTCCATTTGCAGCCACTTAAAAACAAATACAAGGCAACCAGCTGAAAGCTCTCTTTGGACTCCGGGAGTTTGTTTTACCTTCTATTTTAAAGCCCCCAAAAAATCTCAGCAAAACCACATTTAAAAAGAAACAACTTTGTGCCAAAGGTAAAGGGGATGCCATGTCATGTGCACACCCTGCAGTAAAGAGAGGGGGAGTCGCCAGCGAATATCAGTGTTGTTAAAAACTCAAGAGCCTTTTGAAATTCAGGATGGTTTTTAAATGTCAGTCTGTTCAAATGAATTAAGCAGGATTCCCTTTGGGACAGCTCTTCTCACAGTAACATTTCAAGTGTTAGCACTGTTGTGAGCTGGGTGGAACTTTGTTAGAGACTGAGATAAAACCTCCACCTAAAACAAAAAGTCCATGAACCCACCCCAGGGCTTTTGGCCAATTATTCTTTCTGGGGGGTGGGGGACTGAGGGAGGAAGGCAGTTCAGAAAAACTGAGGAAGTCAGAGAGAGCCTAAAGGAGCAGCTGAAAGAAACCTGGGGAGAAGTTTTTGGGTCGGGGAGCAGGCTGAAAAGCAGGCTCTAATGCTGTGAGCGAAGAAGCTGTTTCCTGCTATTCGATTCCTTCTGGGTTCAGAGTCTTAGGACTTTGTCCATTCTTTATAAATAAACAAAAGTGCATCAAAGAAAATACTAGACTCCATCAATTTCTATTTCCAACTGGAACATCCCCAGGGTCCTAAAACTTTGGCTAGCTGCTCAGGTCAAAGAGAGACGACACTGAGGTCAAGAGTGGGGTTCAGTCTCCAAGGAGAAAAATTGTGCGCTGGTATTCCTGGTGAACCAAGATGATCAAAAGGAACTGAAACAGGACCTTGAAACTTCACAACAGAAAGTAAAGCAGCATCGGGAAGAATCCACAAAGGGCAGGGGGTTAATTTTCAGGCAGAGGTCAAATTAGTGTGGGAGCAACAACTCCTTATGTTCAGACAGGTTGGGAAGCCCAGCTACAAAGCTCCAGACTGGAATGACAGGACGGGTCAAAGAGGTGACCAGCAACCTGAGTGTCATAGACCAGACGTTTTGTCCATTGATTAGTGGAGGCCAGGCAAGCTTTAGCCAACTTGAAACTTGCTGACAGAGAGAAGAGCTACAAAGACTAGGAGCTGAAAATTCAGTTCCAAAAGAAAACCAAAGGACCACAGATCACAGTGGAAGACAGCTGCCTGGATAAGAAATTGAGCCAGCCAGAGGACTTTGGTAGGATCAGACATTTACACAGTCGTCTACCCTGTTTGTAACCCACAGAGTCCTTCAGGGGCAAGCTCCAGTGATGCAAAACCTACTCTCTTTGAGGGAAAACTCCCTGGGAGTTTTATTTGGCTCAATTCAACATTCTAACTCAAATCAGTGCTGTGAGATGGAGGTTACAAGCATCCAACTTGAGTGGCCCAGCTCTGATAGTGCTGCAGAACTTACCCCCAGAAAAGAGATGGAGTTATCCAGACCTGGTACAAGCCCTTGATATGCAGTCTAGAGTGAATAAGATGAGGAACACTTTGTAGCATCTTAGAGACTAACCAGTTTATTTCAGCATAAGCTTTCGTGGGCTATAGCCCACTTCATCGGATGCACGAAAGCTTATGCTGAAATAAACTGGTTAGTCTCTAAGGTGCTACAAAGTCTTCCTCATCTTATTTACGGATTCAGACTAACACGGCTGCTAATCTTAAATCTGGAGTAAGCCATCCATTGGAGCAAGCCAGGGCACAGCTAAGATCTGGAAAAAAAAGGAAAGAAGGAACCCCACTTGAACTGGCAGAGGACCTCAAAGACATGTTCCTGATATATCTGGATACTACAAAAGACTTCCAGGATAGATGGGCAATGGATCAATGTGTAGATGATCAGCTGGACCCTGACTTACAGATCAGTATCAGCAAAAGGGGGTGAAAGTCATTCTGAGAGGCTGTGGAATTTGCTACCGAACTTGAATCTTGAAGAGGAAGCAGCTGTTAGTGAGGAAGATGGAAGCTGATGATCTTGAGCCCTGTAACTACAATTCTGTGTCTAATACATATAATGTATTACAATGAAAGGGGGATTCTAATCTGGATCACAATCATATTAAATGATTGGAACAAATGATAAATATTGTTTGTACAAGGGAAATTGACAATCATTAAAAGAAACCCATTCAGTTAGATGCCGTTACTGTGACAAAACTAGCCACAAAAAGGAGTGTTATAAATTTAAGCAAGGCCAAGACAGAATGTCACAAGTGTCTAGTGAAAGCTTCTTTCCTAGTGTGAGAAATGTGGGGACATTAAGCTGCAGGGAAAAAGCTTGGGATACAAGGATCAGCCCCAGTTTTTGTTTAGTTGCCCAGATCTAATTGGAGTTTGGCTATTGAGTGTGTATAGGATCGGTGATGTTATTCTCAGGGGAATCTTAGCTCCTAAAATTCTTGTAGTTCTGAAACAAGAACTGATCCCATTTCCTTTGCTGAATGTCTCTGACAAACAGCAAATAGTGAGAAAAGGCACTGCAGTTGTGAAATGTGAGCTGGGTATCTGGTAAATACTGCTATAGAAGAAAACTACATGGGGGAAACTGAGCTCCCAGAATTGGATTTGTTCCTGCACAGTACTGTACACTGACACAGGGAACAGCAGAACAATCTAAGGGCTGGTCTACACTAACTCTGTAAATTGATCTACCTAACGCTAGTTCAGTTATGTAAGTGTGATGTCTACACTGCGCTATGTGGACAGGAGATGCTCTCCCATCAAAACAGCTTTCACCTCTCCCATTGGTTTAGCATGTCTTCACCAGACCTGCTAAACCAGCACTGCTGCATCGATCCCAGCAATGCCAGTTAGCCAGTAGTGTAGACATGGTTTAAGACTTTCTGGTTAGAAATTAAAAATTGTTCTCCTTATCCACCAAAGATATAGGTTCCACTCCACTGGTCCAACACAAGATTGATACTGGGGGAAACCAACCCATTAAACAGCCATCTCACCGGTTACCAGAGGCTAAAGGGAATAGGCACTACAGGCCATTGAGGAATGGAAGGCATATCAAGTCTTCAGCCAGTCTTTAGGGCTCACCCTTAGTTCTGGTTAAGAAAAAAGATGGCAGCACCAGATTCTGTGTGGACTGTGGAAAATTAAATGATAACCTGGATGCTGTAAAAAGTGGGTGTGGCAAGCGGAAGTGGATCCAAAAGAGAGGGGAGAAACCGGTATCAAAGCAGGACAAGGCTTGTGGCAATTTCAAGTGGTGGCTTTCGGGTTGTGCAATGACAGGCTAATGGAGAAGGTATTATGTGGGACGACCTCTCAGCCTGTTTATTATACTTACATTATGTTCTGGTATATGCTTAGAGAGTTGAGCAGGAACTAAAATATTCACAAATGGTCTGAAAGTGGCCAAACTGAAACGTAACCCGAAGAAATGTGAGTTGTTCCAAAAAGAGGTAATCTGCAGTGGCCAGACATGCCAAACCTGCAAAAAAAATCCACAGGAATTGGGCTTGTTTTGGCTTAATTGGCTTGTGAGCTGCTTGCTGGCGAATTTTTGGCTTGTTGCTGTTTGGCTTGTAGCTTCTTTTTTTTGGATTGGCTCCTAGCGAGCAGGGAAAAGGGGGGAGAGATTCAGGGGTGCACAGCGGGCATCACAGTCCCAGACTGCACGCAGGTGGGATATAGTTACATGGTGTTGAGTTACTTAGGGATCAGCTTGTTTTGGCCTTGTTTTGAAATGGGATTAGCTTGATTTTTGTAAAAATTATTATTATGAAAGTCGGGGTGCTTATTTACCACCTGACAGTTGGCAACTGTGCAGTGGGCACACAATTAGCAAGGGGAGAATTTCCACTGACAAAAAGAAAACTGAGGCTATACAGAGCTGGTCAATTCCCCAGACACTCTCAGGTGTGCAGTGTTTTACACGGCTCTGCTCCTGTTACCGAAAGTTTATCTGTGGATTTGCCAATATTGCAAAACAACTCCACAGGTTGGGTGAGAAAGAGAAACCACTTCACTGGTCAGGAGAGTATGATGTAGCATTTTCAGGTTGACAAAGGCTCTTCTGACCACTCCTGTCTTGGCCCACCCATGATTCAAAACCCCTTTTGTACTGGACACGGATGCTAGTGCTTTCAGATTGGGGGCAGTTCTGAGAAAAATTATTGCACCACCCAAAAAGAACTTCTAGCTGTGGTTAAATCTATAGAACATTTTCATCACTATTTGTGTGCAAGGAAGATTATTGTCAGGACTGACCTGCAACGGCTCTTTAGATTCAGGAATCTTGAGGGACAGCTCGCCGCGGGGTGGGGGGGTGTTGGAGGGTTGGAGAAACTGCAGTGCTACAATTTTGCAATCACAGAGAGGCCTGGCCATAAGCATGGTAATGCTGATGCTGTGTCCAGACAGGTCTCTTGCGAAGCTAATTGCAAACACTGCCCCAAGCAGGAGACCAAGGAATTAGCTGCTCAAGGGATGGGGAGCGCCTCCAGTCCCTTCCTCTAGTCTAATTCACAGAAATGCAGAGTGCTTGGTTCATCCACCAAAAAGAATGGGGATGGGATAGCAGAAATGGACTCCGGTGCAACTAAAAACGTTCCCAAGAGTATCCTGATACAGGATAGGGCATATTGGAAAATCAGCTGGAAAATGTATCCATCCTGGAATTAAGTGTCTCCTCGCAGTAAAATCTTTCTGGTCACAGTGGGAAAGCTTGGATTTTGAAAATGAAATATTTTAGAAGTGATGGGAGAAACCAGAAGGTGATGGGTACTGGTACATTGAAAAAGGAGGTCCTAACATTCTGTCATGATCTTATAATTTTGGGGTTGCAAAAACCTTAGACAAATTAAGAGACAAGTTCTACTGGGTAAAAAGCAGCCAAGAAATTTGCTGTTTGCATTGCGAAGATGGCCCCCCTAAAACAGGGAGAACCCTTTGGAGTAGTATCTTGAGAGGATACCAATGGAATGCATTGTCATTGATGTTCTTGGGACCCTTGCCTGAGACAGAGGCTGATAATCAATACCTGCTGGTAGCTATTAGCTAATAGACTACTTCACAAAATGATCTAAGATTTACCCAATAAAAAAAAAATCAAGAGGCTGTGACAATAGCAGGGATCCTAATGAATTAATTGTTCTATAGATCTGCAGTCTTGGGTGAGTTACACACAGATCAAGGGAGAGCCTTTGAATCCAAAGTGTTTCAGCAGGTTTGTGAGATTCTAGAAATCCACAAAACTCACACGTACAACCGGATGGGATGGTGGAAAGTTTCAGTATGTTTTGGCCGACCAGGCTGTTAAAAGTCCTGTCAGGAGGTGCTGCCCGGATAAGGCAGGCTAGTCCCTTCCTGGTCCAACACCGAGTTGTGCCCCAAAAGAGACCAGCAGCAGGTCTGACTCCTAGGCAGGGGGCCATGGGGCTCCACATGCTGACCCCATCCCGAGCACCGGCTCTGCACTCTCATTGGTCAGGAGCTGAGGGACGGTGCCTGCAGGCAAGAGCCACACAGAGATACTTGCATGTCTCTGCTTAGGAACTGGACTGGCTGCTTTCGGGGCACAGCACGGGCCAGGGTGCCAGGACAGGCGGGAAACCTGCCTCTGCACCCTGGCTACACTGCTGACTGGGAGATGCCGGAGATAAGCCTGTGCCCTAATCCCCTGCCCCAGCCCTGAGCCCCCGCCCTCAAATTCGGAGCCTCTTCCTGTACCCAAAAATCCTTATCCCCTGCCCCCCAGAGCCTGCACCCCCAGCCCAGAGCCCTGACCCCCTCCCACACCCCAATCCCCAGCCCAAAGTACCCTTCCACACCCTGAACCCCTCATTTCCAGCCCCACCCCTCAGCCCTTACCCCTGTATCCCAAACCTCTGTCCCAGCGCTAAGCCCCTCCCACACTCCTAACCCCTCATCCCCACCTCTGTTGGGTTGTGAGCATCAACCATTTTCTTCAACTGGGTCACTAGAAAAAAAATGTTTGAAAACCATAGACAGCAGTAGGTCAACAGAAAAATTCTTCCATCAACCTAGCTACCACCTACATCAAACAAAAGAAACTCTCCATTAGCATAGGTAATGTCTACACTTGAAATGCTACCCGCTGCAGCTGCACCATTGTCAAGTGTAGACAAGCCCTATAGAACAGCAGTCAATGAGAGTACAAAGTCAAAGTGTACCCCACACCCCTTGTGTTTGGGCAGGAGCTAAAGCAATCTCTTATATGGAGTGGCTTTTTGAAGTGGAACAAAGGGATTTGAATCATTTGGACTGTGTGGAAACCCTACAACCCAACACTGAAAAAGTTCACATCTTTGCCAAGGAAAATTAGAGGCCTCTGACAAAATGAAAAGGCTCTATGAAAAAAAGGCATATGCAGAAACTTTTAAAAGAAGAGACGTGTGGTCTGGCTCCACAATCCTCGAAGGAGGAAGGACAGAAGCCCTAAACTGGAAGAATTTTGGGACGGACCATATACAATCTTGACAAATAAATGAAGTGGTGTCCATGATCCAGTGAGATCCCAGGAGTAAGCCCAGAAGTTATCCATCAGGACCATCTGAGAAGGTATCGTGGACAGAATTTCAGCTTGGCTACCCCCTGAATCTGAGAATGTAGCTGTGGAAATTGAAGCTGGAAAAGTTGTTACAGAGGTGAATTCCTCACTAGAACAAAATGACTAGGCTCTGCCTCAGCCATCAAATTCCACAGAAACAAAAGGATTGAGAAAAGGCAGGGAAAAGGCAGAAAAAAGCCCCAAAGGGATTTGGGTGGGAATAAAATTGTTTGGGGCTGGTGATATGAAACCATCTCAACAGAAAGACACTGTTTATGTGTAAATAGTTAACCTTGTATCATTTTAAATGTATTTTAAAAAATTCTTTCTGTTTGGGATGGGCTCTTAAGAGCCACCATTAAAGGCTTCACTGGGACAAGGAGCAAACCTGGGAGTGGATATTGTTATGGACTGGGTGGAATCTTGTTATGGGTTGAGTTAAAACCCCAACCTAAGACAAAAGAAATGTGTGAAGTGTGAACCTGCCAGAGGCTTTTGGCTGGGTATTATTTTGGTGTAGGGGATTGTGGGGGAGGCCGAATACAAAAACTGGGAAAGACAGAGGCCTGGTCTACACCTAAAACAGGGGTCTCAAACTCAAACAACCATGAGGGCCGCATGAGGACTAGTTAATTGGCCTGAGAGCCGCATCACTGACACGCTCCCTCTCCCTTCCCCCGGCCCGGCCCCGCCCCTGCCCCACCTCCTCCCCTGAGCATCCAGCTCCCCGCTCCTCCCCCTCCCTCCTGGAAAGTGCTAAGCGCCTGGAGGTAGGCAGGGAGGAGGCGGGGGGGGGGGGGCCTGAGGGAGCTTAGCAGGGGACCGTGGGGAGCTTGGCAGAGGGCCGGGGAGGTCTCGGGGAGCTTGGCGGGGGACTGTGGGGAGCTTGGCGGGGGGCCACGGGGGTCGCAGGGAACTTGGTGGGAGACCATGGGGACCCTGGCAGAGGGGGCGGGAGGGCCACGTGGAGCTTGGTGGGGGGAGCATCGCGGGCCGCAGGGAAGGGCTTGATGGGCCGCATGTGGCCCGTGGGCTGCGTGTTTGAGACCCGTAGACCACATACCCCTGAGAAACATAGTTAAGATGACAGAAGCCTCAACATAGACACCAGTAGGTCCATGGAAGAATTTCTCTGTCAACCTTGCTACTGCTTCTCCAGGTAGGGTGACCAGACAGCAAATGTGAAAAATCGGGACAGGGATGGGGGGTAATAGGAGCCTATACAAGAAAAAGACCTAAAAATCAGGACTGTCCCTATAAAATTGGGACATCTGGTCACCCTATCTCCAGGGGATGGATTTACTGCTGCTGCAAAATTGGGAAAAACCCTTCCATTGCTCTACCTGTCTACCAAGTATCTGTCTATATTACATCACCACAGCAGTGTAGCTGAATGTTGCAGTTGTGCTACTGTAGCACTTGCAGGGTAGACATATCCACAGAGAGCAAGAGTCTAAAGGAGCAGCTGAAAGTGTGTGTGGCTGTCCCTGGAAGAAACCTGGGGAGAAGTTTTTGGGTCAGGGTAGCAGACTGAAAAGCAGGATCTTAGTTCTGTGAGCAAAGGAAGCTGTTTCCTGCTATTCGATTCCTTCTAGGTTCAGAGACTCAGGACTGTGTCCATTCTTTGTCAATGTAAATAAACAAAATGGTATCAAGGAAAATACCAGACTCCATCAATTTATGCTTCCCACTGGAACATCCTCAGGGCCCTAAAACTTTGACTAACTGTTTGGGTCAAAAAGGAGCAACAGTACTATTGGAGGAGTGTGCATGGCTATTCCAGGAGTTTTTGCCCCAAGATTTCACTTACGTACCTTAAAAGCACAAGGGCAGATCCTCAATCCGTATAGCTGCATTCACTTTAATAGAGCTATGTCAATTTACACCAGCTGCAGCTCTCATACACCCATAAGGCATAGCTCTTATTCTGGAATAGTGGTAGAGACACTGTCCAAGCACGGCCCTGAGGCTGTGAGAAGAACGCCTTCGATGGAGCAAATTGTTTTTCTGTGCCTCAGTTTCCCCTTCTGTCAAATAAGACCCATTATTGGCTGCTTTTGACCTAATGTACATTGATGTAAGTAAGGAGTGGCTCCATTGAAGTCAATGGAGTTACATACTGGGCCTCATTTTGATCTCACATTAGTTTTACACTAAAGCAACTATATTGACTTCAGTGGTGTTACTCCTGATTTACAGCACCACAAGTGAAAGCAGAGTCAGGCCGAGTAAGTGCTAATTTTTAGTATTAGATAAGACTGATCTCTGGAATGATTTACATATGAAGATCCTTCTGAGCTCTAGCTGGCGGAGCTGGGGGTGGACTGGAGGGGAGCTGGATGCTGCCCAGTCTAGCAACACTAGAAAGGAAACAGCAACAACAGAAACAAACAAGCTTTGCAGAACTCGACTTGCTAAGCAAAAATGCTGATTTCTCACTGAGCTCAGACTCCCAAGAGAAGCGGGAGAAGGAATAGAACATGCAACACAATATTATCACCTCCTGCTGCTACTATGTCACTGGCCGGACTATACAGTTATAGTTATGATATAGGAAGACTGGGGCTGATGGAACCTGAGTTCAATTCCTGGCTCTGCCACTGGCCTGCTGGCAAACCTTGGGCAAGTGACCTCCCAAGCTTTGGTTTCCCTATCTGTAAAATGGGAATGATACTGATGCACTTTGAGACATCTGGATGAAGAGCTTTATAAGAGCTAGATATTAATTAATTATTACTATGCTAGGGTCACCAGTCCTCGTCTGTTTTTGTAAGGAGAGGGCAAGGTATGTATAAAACTGCAGTGTTTTATTACTGGATAAAATCAGAAAGGAAACCTCCAACCCAACATGGCTGCACACAAGAGAGCCATGGAAATGTCTGGCAATCATTTAGACTGGGATTTTTAAAGGAGCCTAAGGAACCTAACTTCCCTGAACTCTTTTAAAGATTCTACCCTGAAACATTAACATGCTCAGATTAGAACTCTGTATTTCAAAGGCCACTGAAACAAAAGAGAGCAGCTCTGTAACCCCCCTCCCAACCCCCACAGGGAATGACATCATATTCCTTTCTGTAATGTGCATCACACCCTTTTCTTTACAAAAATAGCAGCCTAGCCCTGTTTGTGCCTGTTACTGGCAAACCGTTTCCCTTTTGTGTCTTTCCTTCCTGGGGCAGCCTTCGAGGTTCAGTTTAACGGCTCCTTGCAGCACCTGCTCTGACAGGCTAATAAAAACCCCTCCCATCAGAGATTCAATGGCCTCAGTGCCCCCCTCCCACCTCCCCGGCCTCCCAAACAAAGACATCCTGTGATTGAGGCCCTCCCCTGAGAGAGGTGACGCACATAGCACTCTGGCTATTCAAGGGGCAGTGGTTAGTAGTGTGATGCTGTGTCCATTGAAATAGTTGGTAAAGCTCCCAATGACATCATGATGCACGATCAAGCCAATTCTCATTTACACTAATAAGACTCTGGCAGCGCAAAAGGGTCCTTTGCATTCACTTTAGGGCCCCTTCACTTTATCAGAGTGGTGTAAAGGGACTTTAGTGTAAGTGAGAATCAGACCCTATTAGTCTAGACAAACCAAACAAAGGTTCCATCACAGATGGTTATTAACTATTTTTATGACTGTACTGCCAAGAGACCCCAACTGGAATTAGGACCCCAGGGCTGCAAAGATCACTGTCACTTCAACAGTTCACCCCTCTTTGAATACCGCCACTGCATAAAGCATAAACTGCTTCTATTCACTTTCATGGCCCTTCTCGCTCAATCCCCAGCCCACCCTATTTATCATGTCTCATCTGCTGTTGAGCTGTCAGAGCTCATCTCTGACTGGCCCATGGTGCAAGTATTACCCACTTGTTATACTTTCAAAAAAGCCCCTTTGTGCTCTCTCTCCCATGTTGCCTCTTATGTTTGGGAGACGCTCCCCATAAACATCCACCAACCCACCTCAGTGTCAACTTCAAACCCCTCCTCAAATCTCTCTTTTGCTGGGAGGCCTATAAACAACTTGACAACAGTCAGGCCACTATTCTGCTGAGATCACTGCCCATGTATCATGCTCACCAATATTGTGTCATCGTTTCCTTGTATTCCTCTATCTGTTGTCTCTTGTATTAGATCTAAGCACTTGGGGGCAGGGACCAACTTTCTGTCCTGTGTTTGTACAGCACCTGGTCCATGACTGGGATTCCTGCTCACTCCGATAATACAAATAATAAATAATAATTGTACTAGGTACAGCACAGATACGAAGGCCTAGTCTGCACTTGAAAAGGTTTGCCAGTATAGCGATACAAATACAGTTAAGCAAGCAATCCTTCCTAATGTAGATGCATCTTATACTGGCAAGTGTGCTTTTGCTGGTATAGTTTACACCAATTAACTAAATAAGCTGGGGAGAGGGGAAATCACACACACTCCTAACTGACATTACAGTACTGGCAACAGTTTCTAGCATAGACCTGGCTATAGTATGAGACAGACCCTACTCCAAAGAGTTTATAATCTAGACAGGCAAGATAGACAAAGGGCAGGAGGGGAAACCGAGGGGAACATGCCAAAGCAAGTCAGCACAGAACTGGGAATAGAACCCAGATTCTCTTGATCACACTCCAGGAGTTCCCTTCCCAAATTTATGAAATGAGATTCCGGTGTATGTACCAGGAGAGAGATGGAAAAAATAAAGAGAAAAGTACGACTTGGAAAATGTGCCTCACAGTCCGTAAGAAGGTGAGATGGACCATCTGGGATTGGGTGGGGACCAAGTTCTGGTGCAATTCCAGCTATCCGGATACTTGGTCCTACTGGACATAGAAATAAAGAAAAGGCAGGGGTCTTAATGCAGGACTTTTATGGTCTACAGGATAGGAAGCTAAAGTACTGGGGGCCTAGTTGTGATCTCACCTCGGGATAAACCAAGAGTTAACACCACTGAAGTCAATGTGTAAAACTGTTGTGTGAGGTGGGAGTCAGGACAGTTGGATTCTAATCCCAGCTATGCCACCAATTCAGCAGATGGCCTTGGATAAGGCACTCCCTTTACCTACCACCAGGAGTCATGCCAGGCTAAAATTCATTAACCTTTAGTAAGGGAGAAGCAATGTGGCCTAGTGGATAAAGCATTGGACTAGGATCTAGGGGTCCTGGATTCAACTCCTGGTTCTGCCACTGCTTTGCTGGGTGACCTTGAGGAAGTCCCTTCCTCTCTCTGTGCCTTAGTTCCCCCATCTGTAAAATGGTGATAAGGATTCTGCCCTCTTTTGTAAAGCACTTTGAAATCCACTGATAAAAAGCACTGTGTATGTGTGAAGAATTATTATTTGTATTGCAGCAGCACCTTGGAGCCCGGGTCATGCAGCAGGACCCCAATGTGCTACGTGCTGATCAAACATAGAACAATGAGACAGTCCTGCTCGAAAGACTTTACAGTATTGTGTGCAATATTCTTCATCCCATCCTACTGCAGGATCAGGGCCTTCACAGTACAGGGATCAGAGTAATAGTGAGAGATTGATTCCTTGGTACATGCTCCAGTGTTGGTGTTGTAAGTGATGCAAGGGAATGCTTATTTATTAGCCTGGGGATTAAACAAAAAAAAAAAGTCATGGAAACATTTTTGGTTGTTTAAGTAGCTTGATTTTGCAAAATCTTAAAAAAATAAAGATAATCTCTGGCTCTTATGACCTGTAGATCTCAGAGCACTTCACAAAGGATCCCAGGATCATTACCCTCCTCTTATCAATGGGGAAACACAAAGAGGGGGAAGAGACTGCCTCAAGGTCACCCAGCAAGCCAGGGCAAAGCCAGGAATAGAACCCACTTCTCCTAAATCCCAGTCCAGTGCTCAAGCCACTAGGCCCACGTCTCTTTTACCTCTAGCCCTCTCCTCACCTGGTGATTTTGTATAGTCATTTATACTTACGCAGGGTGGATACAAGCCATTACCCAAATCAGAGTTTTCCAGTCATTCACACTAATGCTGATTAGCCACAGCATTACCCCAGGTTTATGCCAGTGTGACTCCATTTTCAGTTAAATTACACTGATATAGAACAGGAGTAACACAGTGGTGAACCATAGTAGTTAGCAGTAGAGTTTTGCACCCACTCTGCACAGGTGTTAAATGACTCCATGATGTGCATACAAGGGAGGAATCAGCCCTGTTTCGTTCCCCCTTCCCCATCCTTCAGCTTCTGAGACTAAGGCCTTGTCTACATACTGAACTTACATACACTGGTGCAAAGCCAGAGTGTTACACCTATTCCTTTAGCAGAGCTGCTCCTGAACGACACTAGCATAAGCAAGATCAGAATCAGAATCTGCATCAGTCCAAACTCCTAGGGCCAGGTTCCCTACTGACCTGCAGCTAGGGGGGTCATTTACGTCAGTCAAAGTGAAGGCAGCAAACGTCTGAGTAAAAAAGTTACTAAGTCAGAGCAGTAAATGATTTGTGACACTATAAATGACCACACCTGGTGAAATGCAACAAGGAGACTGACTCCTTGTGTAGACACTATATACATCGGTGCAGCTTATCCTCAGGGTAAACTGCCCTGGTGGAAATCCTATTACAATCAGGTAAAACACATCTACACCAGGGGTTTGCACCAATGGCTAACATCCCAATGTAAACAAGGCCGTAGATTAAAACATTCCTTTTTTCCTCCCAAAGGAATAGCAAGTCTTGTGCGGGCTGGTTTTCTTATACATGTAAGCACCCAGAAGCATGCTAAGGGACATTCCTTAGCAGAGAATCCACCTGGTTCTCCCATACATCCACTAGATGGCTGTATCTATCAGGGATCATCATCTTAAAGGAAGTTTCACCTTTCCAGCCCCACAAAGGTCTCTGAGTTACATGGAGGGTCATTTCCCTCACCCCACTCACAGAAAACTATTGTTTAGTGCTCCAGGGAAAACTTTTGCCCTGAAGAGGAATGTTTTAAAAATACCCAAGATAGATTTATCTGTGTTCTGTGTCTCCTCCCTTCACTGGCTTGCCCTGCTGTTGACTCCAAGCTAGTCTAGCCCACAAAGGAGTTGGACAGCGAAATGTATGTGCAAGTCCCACAAGGGAGATGAAATACTCAGAACTACCCTTCTCCTGGCAGATTGCTAGTCAGAAAGATGCCAAGAGACATCATATTAGCCCACCAGGGCGTTGGGAAGGGATTGATATAGCAAGGCAGGCAGGCTTTGGGAGCAAAGCCAATCCTAAGAAGTTATTTATTCCAGGATGCCCAAGGTGAGCTGGTATCCAGTAACATAGTATGCCAGCCACCTGAGCTATCTAGCAACCAGGCAGCTCAGGACGCTGGGGAGTGACAGCTATTCCCACTGCAAGCACCTCCTGCTGGCCAAATTACAGAATGCCAATGACATTGTAAAGCACTGGAACCTGCTTTCTGGGAGGATGAATGCAACTGTAATGGTCACCTTCCTTAGAGAGGGGAGAATCATCCAAGGATGGGGGGAAACTATGAAGACAGCGAAGTTAGCCCAGACTTCAGATTGGGTGAGGGAAACCCATAAAACATGCCTAACGATAAGATACATGAAACAAAAAATAATGCAGTCTAGTGGCTAGGATGCTGGGCTGAGTATCAGGAGAGATGGGTTCTAGGCTCTTTGCCACTTGGCTGTTTCCACTTCCACCTTTTGTCTGTCCTCCCTATTTACATGGTATGCTTTCTGGGGCAGGGGCCATTTATCAAAATCTGTCTGTACAGTGACAGGCACAGTAGGGCCCCAACCTCTTTGGGTCTCAAGTTGCTACTGAAATACAAAGAACAACATAATAATATAACAAATGAATACTTCAAGAGGACAAGAGACAGTGGGCTTAATTTGCAGGTTGGACATGAGGCAAAACTTCCTGTCACGGTAATTAAACACTGGAATAAATTGCCTGGGGAGGTTGTAGAATCTCCATCATTGGAGATTTTTAAGAGTAGGTTAGACAAACACCTGTCAGGGATGGTCTAGATACTTAGTTCTGCCATGAGTGCAGGGGACCAGACCAGATGACCTCTTGAGGTCCCTTCCAGTCCTACAGTTCTATTACTCTAGAAGAGGGGTTCTCCTGAAACTAGCAACACCCTGACTTACTGGGCACCTACTAGTGACAATCATTAATAAGATATAAACCAACCTCTAACCATTAGAGTGAAAAGAAAGTTTCCCCTTGGGTCAAGTAATCCCATTATTTCCTTCTACAGATTTCTTGCATCTTCCTGTGAAGCAGCTGGTACTGGGCAATATTGGAGGCAGGATCCTGGACTGGATGGTAATTTCAATATTCTTGTATTGGGGTGGATTTTACTCTCAGTAACACAAGTGTAAACAGGCCCCTATGGAATTATTTCAGATTTACACAGAGGGAACTAAGTGGAACATCTGCATGGTTCCCCAGCTATCCCCATACTATGTCACTTATTTAAGATCCATAAGGCCTGCTTCTCATTTACCCCAAGGCCCTTTACACTGCTCTGCCAGTGGCAAGAGGTCTTAAAGTAAGAATCAGTCCTTTATCCCATCATTCGAACATGATATCTAGTTCAAGTATCTCAATTTGCCAAAGTTAATCTAAAGATAGTTACACACTTCACAGCTGGTTTCTAAAATTATATAAGGCAGTTTGCTGTATGTAGATAGTGCTAGATGTAACATAGGTGTAAAAAAAATCATCCTGGGAGACACCCAGAGCTTTATATAGAAGAGGATGGGTAAGTGATACCCTGAAGTCCTGTTCTAAATTTAAAAGGCAGTTACTAAGTACCACGGCTTGATTTAAAATGGGAGAGAATTAATTTCTTCCTCCACCCCTCTTTTGCAGGTAGGAAGAGCCAATTTAAGAAGCTTTACTGATTACAGATTTCACTCCCCTAAAAACAAACCCCATGGAAAGCCCGCCAGGGCTGTTAACAGATGGAATGAGACAGAAGGAGAGAGATCTCATTTCAGTGCCAGGCCCACTGCCCTCGACCAGGAAGAAAAGTGGTAGCAGCTCCTAACTGGCTGCAGGAAAATACTGTCCTCCTGGCTCGGAAAGACGCTGTCCTCGTCCTAGGACCTCAAAGCAACTCTCAAACATTCCTGGCCTCGTGCACACCCTGGCAGCAGAAACTCTCCCCATTTTACAAACAGGGAAATGGAGGCAAAGAAAATATTCCCCTATCAACCCCCCACCCCTCCCCATAACACAGGGAGTCACTGCAGAGCCACGAATAAAACCCAGCAGTCCTGACTTCCAGCCCTACTCGGCTCTAACCACTTGACCACACTCCCCCACCATAAGTGAGAGCAGAGCCCACGCGTCCCGACCCCCGCTCTCCTCTCAGAGCTGGGAACCGAACCCAGGAGTCCTGATTCCCAGCATGGCTCTGGGGCTATTTCAAAACTCCAGGCTCGGGCTCCGTGGCAAGTGAAATTGCTGCACGCACGAGCCGGCACTGCCCAGTACCGTCACACGCACCCTCCTTCCGAGAGCTACCCAGGAACCGAACCGCCAGCCCCGCTCCCACCTCCCCAGGACTCACCCTTCGTCCCAGACGCTGCTGAGGCTCCTGCTCCGAGCTGCAGCCAGCAACTGAGTGAGGAGCAGCGGGTTTTTCCTTCCCCTGTTCCCCACCCTGCTTCTTGAGCCAATGCACCGTGCGCTGCCTGCAGTGTATTCAGCGAGGGCAGCTCCCTCCTCCCTGCCCCCAGAGAGCCAATGCTGAAGCTACAATGTAGCTAGCCGGAGAAATAACATGCAAACTCCTCCCCAGGCCAAGTGCACGAGCCAGCCAGCCCCAGCCTGCTCTGTCGCACGATTTCCCCCGGCTCCACGGCTCGCAGTTAGACTGATGGAGCAGTTTAGGGGAGGCCTTGGGCAGTCCTTTCAGAAGGGGCTACAAACAGGGGCAGACTTTGACTTGCAACCTTCTTTCCTAAACTTTCAGAGGGAGGTGTCCTCTGCAGGCAGAAAATTCCCAGATCCCCCGGGGGCAAAAGAGGACTGATTGTTCATACAATTTAGGATGTTTGGTACATTGAATATATGGGTTCTCTGTGATTTAAGGAGTGTTTTCCTTATGCCTAAAATGCATGGCTTATCTGTGCATAATAATCATAGATCTTCTGTGCATAAAATGCGTGGACACGAGGGTGCATAATAGGCCTAGATAAAAGCTAACATTTTCAAAAGCACCTAAGTGATTTAGGAGCACATATGCTTTTGACATTCAATAGGACTTTGCTGCTAAGTGATTTAGATACTTTTGAAAATTCTACCAAAATACATGGACTCCGTGCATAAAATGCAGATTGCCTGGGAATTAAGGGAAAAGATGTTCCTGGTACCTAAACAGTTCATCAAATTATGGATTCCCTGTGTATAAAATGCATGGATTGTACATAAAAGATGGAACTTTCAAAAGCCCCTAAGTAATTTAGAAACATGATCCCATTGCCATTCAGTAGAACTTCTGCTCCTAAATCTCTTAGGTGTTCAGAAATTATGAGCCAGGACCCTCAAATCATGAGATTGTCTTACAAATTCTGAGATTGCTTTTTAAATTAATTATTGCCATTTCTTTTAATTTGCCTTCTGGTTTCTGAATCTTTAGGATACTCTCGTGTCATGTTTTTCAACTTCCGTCTGCAGCCATTGGGGCTAGAAATGTACCTTTTTAATGTTTTTATTTTTAATGGAAGCTGAGATTCTCATGCATTCTCTTGATTCCAGTAGCTGTGGCTTTAGGGAAAACAACAAAATCACAGATTCATGATCAAATCACAAGAGTTTTTCAGCAATGCAAAATGAATATGCTCTCTGTGAACAAAATGCACAGATTGCCTCAGCATAAAGGGCGTTGATTCTCAAAGAACATAATGTATGGTTTATGCATAAAGTGCCTGACCCAACACGCCTGCTGAGTCTTTCCAATGACTTCAATGGGCTTTGGAGCAGACCCAAAGTGCATGGATTCTTTAGAGATCCAGTGCACAAAGCTAAGCACATTAGTCATCCATCTAAATAAAAAATATAAATCAGTATGCCTGCAGCTTGACATCTCTGTACCTTCTCAGCCAACTTTCACTGGACAAGCTACTCACAAGATTATGTTTCAGTTGAGCCTTTGCTAACCCTGACTGGAAATAGCCTGGGGATTTACTTATATATTAAAACTCTTGTTGTATCTCCATCTTCATTAGAATTAAAGGGTTTAATCTACATAAAGAAGATGCATTGATTTAACTAAAGGTGTGGTTGTGTTACACCCATTTAGTTAAACTGGTGCAACTTTGTGAGTTGAACTAGGCCTAAGAGGAACTCTGTGGGGATGTCTACCTGGCGGGTAGTGATCGATTTATTGGGGATTGATTTATCGAGTCTAAAGTATAGATGTGATAAATCAATCCCTGAGCGCTCTCCCCGTCGACTCCAGAACTCTGCTACCGCGAGAGGCGGAGATGGAGTCAACGTGGTCGACTCGCCACCTGAGGAGCCCAGGTAAGTTGACCTAAGATACGTTGACTTCCGTTCCCCAGTATAGATCTGGCCTGTGAGATTAAAACTCTCTGGACCAGATCCTTAGTTAATGTAAATTATAAAGCAGGTCAATGGTGGCTGATCTACAATTGCTGAGGCTCTGACTCCATATATTTTAAGCAGAATATTCTTAGCCAACAACACTTTAGGTTATTATAGGAAAGCCGAAGTGCCCAAAATGGATGGAGTATAAGAATCTGAGCAGAAGAGAAACTTAACATGTATCATCTACACTGGAATTTTCATAGATTCATAGAGTTCTGAGTCTGACCTCCTGTACATCACAGGCCATTCAATTTCACTCACCTCTGCTGTTAAGACCAGTAATTTATTTTTGACAAAAGCACAATTTGTATTAAGCTTTGATATCTTCCAGGAAGGCATCTAGTCTGGATCTGCAGACACCAAGAGACGGAGAATCCCCAACTTCCCCTAGGAGTTTGTTCCAATGGTTAATCACCCATGCTGAGAAAAAAATGTGCTTAATTTCTAATTTGAATTTATTTGAATTCAGCTTCCAGCCTTGGTTCATGTTCTGTCTTTCTCCACTAGGCTAAGGAGCCCCTGGTGTTTTCTCCCTGTGAAACACTGTAATCAAGCCACTTCTCAATCTCTTTTTGATAAACTAAACACATTGAGCTCTTCTGGTCTCTTACTGTCAGGAATTTTCTACAGCCCACCAATTATTATTGTCTCTCTTTTCTGGACCTCCAATTTTCTAACTTCCTTTTTTAAATGTGGGCTCTAGAATTGAGATAACTAAGAGTTGCCAACTCTTATAATTTTATTGCAAAACTTGCAAAATGGGATGTTTTCCTTATAGCCCAGCTTCTCTAGACATGTGATTGCACAAGAGTCTCATATTTCGTTTTAAAAAAAAAAAGTACGTTTCTAACGCTCCTAGTTCCCTCCTTGAAAACTACCCCTAAAATAGCCCCAAACCACATTATTTACGCAGGGCCACAAATCACTCCGGGGAGAAGGTGCCGTTTGCTTTCCCCTTGGCAAACATGACACTTTTCAGAAGAGATAAAGGCATCAGAAAGTTGGCAAATGGACACATCGCACAGTCCCAAGGTACCCTGTCTTGCTGGATTTCCTACAGCTCTGCTGGTTCACACGGTGCAAACAACACTTTTGAGGTTTCTGCGATGTTGGTATCAGCCACTCCACTCAATTAAACATTTGTTACAAATGCTGCCTGTGTGCCAATCAAGCAAGCCAGGTCATCTTAAAAAAGCCTGTAAAAGAGATTATGTGAATGAGTTTGTGTCTCTATCCAAACCAACATACAGTGCTGCCAAAGAAAGTCGCAGGCTTACCTATCCCTTTGCAAAGCTTATATTGCTACAAAACATTGACTATAGGTGCCAACTGCAGCAGCAAAGCCAATGCTTAGTATAGCTCCTGGGACAGGGACCAGAGTGTCTGCTGCTGCAAATAATGGTACTTTGTCTGCCTGAGGCACTATCATGCAAGGATCTCAGAGCATTTCACTTGGTGTTTAAATATTGTCCACACTGGGAAAATTGAGGTGCTTTTTCATAACTCACCAGTCTGTCAGGCTCTGTCTACACTGCAGTTGAACAACCCTGGCAGGCCCGTTTCAGCTGACTCAGGCTCCCAAGGCTCATGGGCTGTTTAAATACAATGTAGCCATTTGGGCAGAAACCAGGCTCTTGGCCTCTCCCGCCTCATAGGTCCCAGAGTCCAGGCTACAACCGAAGCCTGAATATCTAGACTGCAGTTAAACAGCTCCATACCCTGAACCCCATGCACCCAAGACATCTTACATAGGCTAGCTATGGGGGTTTAATTGCAGTGTAGACATGCCCTCACTGAGAGTTGGGAATAGAACTCAGGAGTCCTGGCACCTAATCCCCTGCTCTAACCACTCCCAGCCATGTAGCTTGCTTGCTGTAGGGTCCACATTGCCAATGAGTCTTATTTATTTTGCCAGCACTTCACATGGCCAGTGATAAATTTGAGAACAAATAAACACATAATGGATTTCAAAGGAATTGGAGGCAGGAAGTGAGAACACCATAATATAAACCCAGTCCATGCACTCATCCACTCTCTGCTGTCTAAGCTTTGAAAGCAGTTTTTTAATAATCTGGCTGCTTGACATTCCTCAGGCTTGGGAGAAAATTAGCCTCTTAAACCCAGCACCAAATTTAAGTGCAAAATAAATTGTTCCACAGTTGAGTCATTTGGTGAAGATTCTTCTTTCAGTACAAGTAAAGGGTAATCTGCCACAGATGTGCAGCTGGGTTTGTCTGATTTTATCAGCCCAGAGACTGGAAAGCTGAGCTCTGTGGAACGGAACAACTGGCAAACAATCCCTTTCTTTAGTAAAAGTAGTGTTTATGATAGAGGAGAGAAAATTTGTCTGTATATCAGCAAGGACTGCAGAGCAGTGAATGCAAGGAAAGGGAGGAGTAGAATCAACACACAGAGTAGAACACACACACATTGCTTTGCCCGTTGTGGAAATGCAGCCACCTCTAGGGAGAATCATGGTACAGCAACAGCATACAACAATTTAGGATAGGACGTGAAGGAGAATGCCATGTATGACTTGGGTTGTCGGGGGAATTTTAGAGAGTGGTAATTACCAGAGTTAGAATTTGGCTTGGTCCCCTGACTTACCACATAGAGGGTGTTTTTTAATAGTCACATGTTCAAGGAACATCTGTTTTACAGCAACTCCAGCAGCTAAGGTATGGGTCAGTAATGACTCCAAATGGCACCTACCGAGTCACCCACCCTGCTTCCTGCAGCATAGACACCCTTAGCAACTCACTAAGGCACCAGAGTCAGTACTGACTGAGGGGAGAGCATCTCCACACTTCTCCTTGAAACGCAGTGCCCCCTAGCACTGCGGAGGATCACTGAGCTTAGCAGCAAGTCAGAAGGGAGAGCACCCCTAACTGAATCACCCACCCCACTTCATGGAAGCACATGAACCCCTAGGATGGCACCGTGTCTTTGGGATTCCCTGGTAGTAACTCCTGTCACTGTCTGCAGCACCTGGGCTTGCTCACTACATGCTACGCAACTTGATTCCCTGAGGCTGCTGCTTAGAACTGGCACTTCATTCTCTAGTACGTGTAGCATCATTATTCTAATTGTTATTTATTTGTATGACAGTAGCACCTAGAGACTCATCAGGCCACTGTGCCAGGTGCTGTAAATACACATCATGAAAACACAGTCCCTGTCCTAGAGTATGTACAATCCCACTGATAAAGAAAGCTATAGCCAGGACGTTCTAAAGACACAAAGCTCTAGCAGGTTAGCAAGGGGGATGGTAGTTGAAGAGAGAAAAGTAACAGAAGGGAAGAGGATGCACAAAGGTAGGATAAGCCAAGTAGTAGCAGGGGACTGGATCCTTTTTTTGAATATTGTCCAAATCCAGGATTTATGGACTCATCAAAACCAACTGGATTAGAGAAAAGCTGCACAGTTAGACAAGGTGCATAGGAAAACCACACTGCTAGGTAGTGAGAGATATGAGTTACCCTGCACAGGCTGGAGTAGCACTGGAAGGAAAGGGATCAATAGCACGTCAGCCTGACTGTGTATAATAATATTTGACACTGCTCTAGTGAGTATTCATTTGATGTTCTCAGACATCACTCAGATACTACGGTCACAGGGCATAAGAACCTATGTAGATCAAAGTGTGTCAGTATTCTTATCCTAATGTCACAACATGGAAACTGAGTCATGAAGAAAGGAAGTGGTTTGTCCCCAAGGGCACACACAAATCAGTGACAGAGCTGGATGCTGAGCCCAGGTGATCTGACTTCCATCCTGCAGCTCTACCCTCTAGAGAAGACCATATTCCCCTCCCACAGCCAAAAATAGAACCCAGGAGTCTTGATTCCCCATATGCTACGCCAACCCCTAGACCAATATGCTCTTTTGGAGCTAGGAAGAGAACCCAGGAGTCCTGACCCTCAGCCCAACCACTAGATATCATTCCCTTCCAAAGCTATTAAGAGAAACTCAGGAGCCTTGATCTGTAGTCCCTTGCTGTAACCACTGAGAAATATACCCTCTTCCAAAGGCATCAGTGGAACTCAGGAGTCCTGTCCCTTACCATTCAGATCCCTTAACTCCAGTAAACCCTGCTCTGTACCCACCCACCTTCATAGCAACTCCACTTTTCTATCTGGTTTGATCAGCACTGCCAGCTGGACAGGGGCCAAAGACTGACTCTTCCAGTTCTGAAATGCATTCCAGATGGAATCTAAACAAACACGAATAACAATGAACATGCTGCCCCAGATTGCTGGGGGGAAAGCAGTTAAATAAACCACTGTCAGAGGAAACCTCAAACATTTCCTCCCATCACTGACTTGACCCTACGCCTGCACTGGGTGGAGCGGGTTTTTATTTTGGGCTCCAGATGGGAACCATTAAATCCGATCTGATCTTCAGGCTGGGCTGGATCAAGGCACACAGCTACAGGCCCATGCCACCCCTCCCTCTCTGGCTGAGGCACGAGGAGAGGGACACCTGTTACAGCTCCTGCTACTCCTAAGAGTTTCTACTGTTGCCTCTTCCTCTCTAGGGGAAGAACCGTGGGGGCCATATGTTGTGGGATGCCCAGGACGACACATTGCCTTAATCCAGTCCTGGTGCTGGGAGCTCTGAGCAGCAAAATCTATTGCCAATGTGTTCTGGTAGGAGTCCTATCATACACCTCACCTGTGTCCTGCCAGGCCAGGTGTGTGATCATTACCAACCACTTGAAGGAGCAGGATGCACTGGGGAGAGGTTTTATACTAAAATCCTACATTACCAAGTGTCTCACAGCTGATTCCCACATACGTGGCTGGCTGGCAGCTTTTTGCATCACTTCATTATTATTCATGAGGCACAGCCCCATAAAACATACAACACTGTACACAAAACAGAAGGGTAGATGGCCCTGAAGTGGATCTTGGAAGACGTGGTTTCAATTCCCAGCTCTGCCAGACTCCTCGGATGACTTTAATGAAGTAATTTAACCTCAGTGTTCCCACCTAAAATGGGCTAACAATCCTTCTTTTGTCTATGTGGATTGTAAGCTCTTAAACTCTTATGATGGCTGTACAGTGCCTAGCCCCAGAAAAGCCCTGAGCTTGGTTGGAGCCTTTGAGAGCCAGTCCAGTGCCTTACCCACAAGACCATCATTCCTCCCAGTTGACACACTGCTGGATTAACCCCTCTTCCTTCTGAGCAGGGTCAAATGTCCTGGTGGTTGAAATGCCACCCCCTCACCGACACAAGTGCCCCAGAAATTGCAGCTGATGGCAGCTTTCCTGGGGCAGACACAGATCCTGCGCTTTCACAGTCTGTGTAGAGAGCTAGGGAAATGAAGTAATCCCATGCGGGCACAGAGGGAGCTTAAAGGAAAGGATGACAGGGATGGAAAGGAATCTGGAGCCATCCTTTTCAGAGGGGGCGGAAGGGAGAATCCCTATAAGGGAGGGGAATCAGATTTCCACTCTGAGACTTGGTGATTAGAGACAACGCTTGGGCTCATTATAAATGCAGAAAAATGAAGACTCAGCAGAAGAGGAAGCAGCACTCCCTACACGCCAGGGAGTAGGAGAGAAGTCGAACGCTTGCTTCTTACTAATGAGCTGGCTAGGGCTGTTCTAGTAAAAATATGACTCAACTTGCTAGGTAGTGGATAGCTTATCATATGCTGCAGCTGGGATTTGACAACTCTTACAAGTCGCTGCATTTCTGACAATGCTTGGTGTGTGCAGCAGCAGTAGTGTTATGACAGCCCCAGTTGAGATCAGGGCTCCCTTCTGCAAGGTGCTGTACAGAAACATAGGGAGAGACACTCCCAGAGTCAAAGAACTCACAATTCAAGTAGACAAGGCAGAATGATTATCCCCATTTCAGAGATTGGGAGGTGAGGCCCAGAGAGAAAGTAGGTCTTGGGTTTTAAATGGCCCATTTGGGAGTTTGCCACACAGCTTCCACTGAATTAAGTGACTTGTCCAAGGTCACACATCGAGGCTGTGGCAGAGTGGGAAATGAACACAGATCTCCTGAAGACCAGCGAAGTGCCTTGACCACAAGACCACCCCCCCACCACTTTCTTCCCTGAAGTTAAATGGAAGCTCGGTACATCCCTCCAGCTTTTGCTGAGCCATGACCACAATGGCACAGAGGTGAGCTAGGAAAAGCTCATTCATCTGGAGAGAGGAGTTCTGACTCAGTGATGATGAAAGGGAGGCTGTTTCCAGCAAGTTTTACATCTAGTAGTTCCCTCCCAGACCAAGCAATGGCCTTCCTGCCCTGCTAGCAAAAGCTCCGCAAGTACTCAACCCACTTCAAAGGCGGACGAGCTTTAATCACTGCTGGCAGCAACCAAAGATGCCAACCATGGTAGCAAATAGCTCTAGAATCCTCTGCAAGGCTGCTCTAGGAAAACCATGTTTACTAATTAAGTTAATCAGGCATGGCCACAGCAAAGCTGCTAGCTCCATTGATAATTTTCAGTCCTCTCCTTCCCCTGTGCCTTTATTACTATTCATCATGTTTATTATGGTGGTCTCTAAGGACCAACTGAGAATGGGGCCCCAGTGTATAAGTCACTGCAGTTGACAGCCCCTGCCTGGAAAAGCTCACAGTCTACAGACTATGCTTTTGCTTTTTACCCTTGCTTTCCTTGAGCTGCTAGTAAAGCTAATCTGGACCCTTTTTAAAGCTCTGATATTTCCCTCTTTGTGATTTGTAAGCTCCAACAGAGAACAGGGTCCTATAATAAGAGACAGTCCCCTAGACTGCTTTGTCTGTCTAGACTAGATGCTAAGAGTGGGAGGGGAAACGGAGGCAGAGAAGAGACTTGTCTAAGGTCACAGAGCAGAGTTAGGAATAGAACCCAGGTCTCCTGAGTCACTACCCGAGCCACTCAGCCACACTGCCTCCTATACTGCTTTGCCTTAATTGGAGTGTCTTTTGGGACACCAGTTATTGTTTAAAGAAAATTTGTTGGTGATTTTTTCTGCACTGTTGAACTGTGTATTTATTTAAAAGGGCACATCAGAAATAGCTGTCCACTCTGATATCAACCTTACGAGGAGGCTGTGAAGAGCTTCATTCATTCATACTTACTTAGGTATTTCAGGTTTTAACAACTCTCATGATTTTATCATGCATCTCGTGGTATGTGACTTAAGGAGGAGGCAGTGGGACCTAGTGGACTTTGAGTCAGGAAACTTGTTCTCTATTCCCTGCCCTGCTACTAGCCAACTAGCGATCTTGAGCAAGTTATTTCACCTTTCTCTGTCTCAGTTTTCCCATCAGTAAAAATGGGAATAAGGATACTAACCTCCTTTGTAAAGCACTTTACAATTTACTGAGAAGAGCTACACATTTTTCTATCACTTATAACTCCAGCTTGTGGATATGAGACCTTATGTGGGAATCTCAGTTTTAATTTACAAAAAATATGTATGTTTCTTGCCTTCACAGCTGTGGTGAAAAGCCTGGAAGTGTGATCTGACTGCACATTAATGGCTGAAATAAAAATAACCAATGATATAAAAAATAAAATCTCCTTGTTTTTGAGCCAGTCTCATAATTTTGTGGGGTCTGACTTATGAATATGCAGGTTGGTAATTCAGGCATTTGCATGATCCCCCACTACCATAGCATCTGAGACATGGAATCATCCTCACAACCCCTCCCAAGGCAGGGAAGCAGCATAGTCCTCCATACATATAGATGAGGCAACTGAGGCACACAGAGATGAAGTGACTTGCCTGAGGTCACACAGGGTGTCTATGGCAGAGCCAGATCTCCAGAGGCCCAGGGCAGTCCCTTAGCCATGTGATCATCTTTCTGCTAGCATGAAGTGTTTTGCAATCCTGGGATGGAATGTGCTACAAAAGTGCAGTGTATTGTTAATAGCCTAATATTATGCTCAAAACAGTCATCTAAATAGTATTGGTCCAAATTTTCTCTGTGATAAGCGACTTGAGTACACAGTGACAGACAGGCAATGACATTAGAGCTGCCTTGGCTGCTAAATGACAGCCACCAAGGCAGCAGCTAGTGACAGATCCATTTCCTCCCTTAAAAAAAAACAACTCCAGTTACCTGAAGGCAGCCTACTCAAAGGCCAGCAGATCTCAAGGGGTTATGAGTAGAACTTGAAATCAGGGAGAACCAGCCCAATGAAACCATTCCTCCAGGAAAGCCAGCCAGTTCTACCCACCACTGTCCGTTAGCAAACCTGCCAGACATTCCCAAGAAATTGCAAGTCAGAACCACGGTGCTTTGTTCTTTGGGCCAGACAATGTTCAGTCTGAGGTGGTTTGCTAAGTAAAGGTTACAAGCTGGCATGACAGGCTAGGGTTTTCCAGCTATGCTGCATATCTACCAATTTAGGACTCCTATGCTAATTATCCAGAAGAATCAAAGTCACCAAATCCCCACACAAACAACTGGACGACAAACCCCTCATGTTGTTTTGACCGGGGTCAGATCAATACAATACACATCAATAATTCCTTTCCTGCGTACAAACGGACACCTCAACTCAGCCCCCTTTCCCAGCTTTGCTGTTCAACCCCGGCCCTTGATTGGATTTTGGGCTATTGGAATTCTCCCCACGTAGCAGCTAACAGCCCGGGAACAAAAGCAACACTCAGTTCAAAATGTGTAGGACCAGCACTGGCTGCTGAGCGCTGAATCTAAACTCTACTTGAATGACTGAGGGATCTAGAGGGTGGGGGCAGGGGTGATAGTGGGGAAGGGGTGACCCATTCTTCCTCTTTAATTGCTGTCCCCCTCCTTCAAGAATTCTGAACAGCAATTTTATAGAAAATTCTTGATTGCTTTGTGTCTCTTCTAGGACAATGAAGCAGCTAAACAACTCTCAGCTCTGCAAACTAGGCTTGATCGACCCATCCTTGAATCTACAGTGGCAGTCTGATTTAGTTATAATCATATTTGCATGTTACATGTTTAATGGTGGGGGGATTCAAAGCATTTTAAAAACATATTGTTTGTATTGCAATAGGACTTCAAGGCCCTAAATGAGGTCAGAGCCCCAAAGATGCATAGATTTAAGGCCAGAAGGGATCATTAGATCATCTAGTCTCACCTCCTGCATAATACACGCCAGAAGATTTCATTCCCGTCCCAACTGCACTGAGCCCAATAACTTGTGTTTGGCTAAGCCATGCTGTTCGCAAACCACCTTCTTAACAACTGGTTGTGAAGTAAAGGGATGGAACATCAAGTTCCTGTACTACACTATGGAAACCTTTGGACTAAAACATATCGTTCAGGAAGGCATCCAAGGCTTGGTTTGGAGACTTTAAAGGCTGGAGAACCCACCACTTCCCTTAGTAGACTGTCCTAATGGTTAATCGTCCTCACTGTTAAAAATGAGTACCTTATTTCCATTAGCACTAGGCACTGCACATACTCATAGAGATAGAATCAGAGGGGTAGCTGTGTTAGTCTGGAATTGCAGAAGTGACAAAGAGTCCTGTGGCACCTTAAAGACTAACTAAAAGTATTAAAGCATAAGCTTTCGTGGGCTAATACCCACTTCACCGGATGCATCCGATGAAGTGGGTATTAACCCACAAAAGCTTATGCTTTAATACTTTTAGTTAGTCTTTAAGGTGCCACAGGATTCTTTGTCACTCACAGAGATAGTCCCTGTCCCAAACATCCTACAAATCTAAATAAAGGATTATTATACCCATTTTACAGATGAAAGAGAGATTTAGTCCCAGTCTACACCAAAAAGTTGGCCCAATTTAGCTATATCACTATATTTTAAAAGGTACAATCCCCCTACCCCTGTAGAGACAGTTGTATCAGTATAAAGGTCCCTAACTCTAACCACCATAGTTATACAGGAACCAAATTTGTGAACATATCAGGCCCAAGTAACTCGGCTCTTTAGGCATTTTCTAGCTTCCTTATAGGCCCTTTGTGAAGAAGCATTATCATCCCTTTTACAGGAGGGAAACTGAGGCACAGAGCCAGCTAGCATCCAGGGTCATGCTGCAGAGCTGAGCTGAAGCTCTGAGAGGCCTGGAATCCAATCTGATTTTCCCATGCCCAATGGACTTTCAAAAATTGGGGGCAGAAAATAACTAAGGGCCAGATCCTGAGCTGGTGTAAATCAGGGTAGCCCACTGATGTTCAAAGAGCTCGATTTACATCAGCTGAGGATCTCACCCTGGGATTTTTGTTATGCCTGAGTTGCAGCTCAGAGGGACTAGGCTGGTGGGCTGTGGGGACAACAAAAAGCTCTGAGGAACTAGAGTGAGAATATTAAGCATGAGAAGCAGACACCATTCAGATACAGCATTTGCTGTCTATTAGTTCCAGCCGTAAGTAGGACGGAGCGGAAGTTTCCCAGCATGGGCTCAGTTTGCGCACTGGCTCTGGGACAGGCTGCGTTTGCTCTTGCAGCACAATTTGAATTTGAAAAGTCTTCTCTAACCGCCTGTTTGTTCCCCCCAGCAATTGCATTTGAATCATCTCCAGGCAACGGCCCTCAACTCTCGTTAGTCCTGGAGCACTCTGCAAAAGGATTACAGTGGCTTTATAGCCACACACCACTATTAAGAGAATCTGCAGAAAACACGGCCTAGAACAGCAGAATTAACGCTGTCACAGATTGCAGACCCTCCTGTAAGGGATCAGGAACATCTATCATGGGTAGCATGCAAACATCATCCAGCTAATTAATGCTTTACTATGCATGCCAAGGCTACCGTACCTGGCTTCTCAAGATCCCTTCAGGCTAATAGCCTTTCAGAAAATGCAAATATTGTGCAAGAAAGATGCTGGTCTGACTGTTTATGTATGTAGAGATCAGGGACCCATTGTGCGAGGTGATGTGCCTATATAATGGGAGAGTCCCTGCCTCAAAGCATGTGCAATTTATATAGTAAATGAAATAGACAAGTCACTTCATGTCTATGGCTCAGTGGCCCGCTCTTTGCCATAGGGATAATAGCCTTGCCCTGCCTCATGAGGGGGGATGTAAGAATAAATGCACTGAAGATTGTGAGGTGCTCAGCTACTATGGTAATGGGGGTAATAAGCACTTCAGGTAGAATAGCAGTTAGTGTTTTTCCTAGAGTACGTGGCCAGAAGGACACACTGTGATCATGTATTATTGCAGGAGGTCAGACCACAGGCCACAGAACTTCCCCACAATCATTCCTAGAGCAGATCTTTTAGAAAAACATCCACTCTTGTTTTAAAAATGGTTAGCGATGAAAATTGCCTGCTGGGAAGCTGCTCTCTCTCTCTCAAAAAAAATTATACCTTATTTCCAGTCTGAATTTGTGTTGCTTCAACCTCCAGCCATTGGATTGGGTTATAGCTCTGTCTGCTAGATTGAGGAGTCCATTATTAAATATTTGTTCCCCAGGTCCATACTTAGAGCCTGTGATCAAGTCATCCTTTAACTGTCTCTGTTGAGAATTATGATTAAGGCCTGGGATGGGGACTCAGGAGCTGCTATCATCACTGTGTGACTTTAGGGAAGGCATTTCATCTCTCTCTGACTCATTCTCCATCTGCAAATTAGGAATAACCCGCTTCCTTTGTCTACTTTTACTCAATATCCTCAGGGCAGGGACTTTCTCCCTCTGTGTTGGTGTATCATGTAGTACTACAGTGCCCTGACCTCAGTTGAAGACTCCAGGCACTACGATGATATAAACAATAATAAAAAGTTTTAAGGGGGCCTTCCAAAAACAGGAACACGTGCCTTGAGTTCACATTAGTTAGAAATCAGCACTTGGGTTGATCTCCCAACAACTCTAGGTAAAAGCAGTTAATCATTTCAGTTTAGAGAGACATGGGAGATGAAGTAACTTTTTTAATAGATCAACTTCTGTTGAAGGAGACAAGCTTTTGAGTTACACAGAGCTCTTCTGGAGGTTCAGGAGATTAGCTGCAGAAGGGATAGTGACCTTGCCTGCCCACTCTGCAGGACCCCAAATGACCTTACTTAGGTAACTTCCACTTTGCAGTGTCTGTGCTTGGCCAGCCCAATATCTGCGCCTAGCATCAGTAACACCAGAAACAAAGAACAGGGGTGCAGCCGAGAGGGTCAGCAGATTACCAACCTCAGAGAAAACCACGCTGCTCTTGCATTTGGGAGTTGTATTTGTGTTGGGGAAGGGGATCCAGTCTAGAGTAAGCAGGGGAAAGAATAGGGAGACAATTTACACAGAATCCAAACATAGGCAGCCTCTAATCTTTCCCAATAAGTCACTCTGAGCTGCTAGTTGATTTCTAATAGTGGAGGTAAAACAGATGCTTGTTGTGTGTGTTAGAGAGAGAACTCCATGCGTATACGTACATTGTTCAACAGGATTTTAAAAGTTACACATGGCCATACGACCCACTATTACTAGTCAAGTCCTGTTTTTTCATTGGTAGGAGACCCAAATCAGGCCAGATTTAGGAGCAGTGAATGCACAGTGTTCATCACTTGGAAGCTCACACAGCTAGACATGTATTTGTGCCAGTACCTTGGCATTAAGGAAAAATAATTTGAGCAACAGAAGGGAATAGCACGTGGTTAAAGCATTCGTCTGGAACTCAGGAAAATCTGTCTGTATTCTGCCAGAAAATTCCTGTGTAACCTTAGCCAAGTCCCTCTGATCTGTGCCTCAGATTCTCCATTTATACACTGAGAATAGTAACCTTTCCTTTGTTTGTCTTGTCTGTTTAGACAGCAAGCTCTTTGGGGCAGGGATTCTCTCTCACTCTGGGTCCGAATACAACGAGTTTCCCATGTTGGTTAGGGTTTCTACCTGCTTCTGTAACATAATAAAAAGAAATGGGAGGTAGGATTGAAATGATTCACATATAGTAGATTATATAGTACCAGCTCAGAAGTCTCCTAGTGAAGATCCAAGTGCCTTGGTCCAATGGGATATCAGCATTTTGATTAACATATAATAGAAATGCAGATCACATGGCACTTAACCACCCACACAAGCCGGTTTAAAGCAATCCAAGTCCAACCAAAGACCTTTGGAATTAACCAGTGTAAGGATCAGAGTTTAAATTCCTCCAGTTGATAGTTGCATGGAAGAACTGCAAAAATTGTTCTAAAAAAATCCCCGTACACTTTGCTTTAAACTGAGAAATGTCCACAGGTTTGGACAAGTAACACTGCCTTTCCAAGTCAGACAGGCCTAACAATGCTGCTGCAATGCATACATTACATAAAGTATGACGGATGCCACAGGGCTACCCAAGGGAGAGAATCCGAGTGTAATGTAGAAAAAACAAGGTTACTTTCCCAGCTCTGTTGGGATCAATTTAATTTTAATTTGCTGTAACTTTATGGTGCCAGAGATTGAAACATATCACTCTGCTTGGTTCCAGGCAGAGATCCAGGAAGTGTGGATATTAACTAAGAAAGGAAGAGCGATATAATGGAGAAGGGAATGAGATTCAGGAGAACTGGGTTCTCTTCCTGACTCTATGTGCTGTGTGAACTTGGGTAAATCACAGTATTCCCTATCTGTGAAACAGGGAGATGACTGTGATAATATGCCCCTCAGCACCAGAGTGTATCTAATAAGTCAGACAAAAACCCAGCAGGATATGAAAATATAACACCCAGGTCACCTTGAGCAGAAGTCACTGATGAAACTAAAGGGACAGCCTGGAAACAGAGCTGAAAGCATGAACTTTTAGAAAACTCAGGGTGTCTTTTAATCGCAGCTCACTTCCATGAGCTGACAACTTCCCCCTTGGCAAATTAGAGTGGAAGACAAGCTGATCCAAGTCAGGGCTCCCGGTACACATTTGCATTGACAAGGTTTGCATTCCTGATTGCAGCAGGTCAAAGAACCTTAAAAAACTCTTAATACAATCTCTGATTTTCTGCAAAAATCTATGCACAAGATTCTCAAAAGCATTAGTCCTGAGAAAGGGAAGGTATTACACGGCTCTCAGAGCCCCTTCACCAGATCATCCTTGCATCTTTTGACCAAATCTAACAGATATCCGACCAGATTGGATTTGAACCCGTACTGCACTCAAGACCAGCATCTCTGTCTTAAGGGTAGGGTGCAGAGAATCTGTTTAGATTTTGACAACTTGAGCAGCAATGCAGGGACTCTTTCGCTCTTCCTCTGTATCCTGCCTCTGTATGTACAGACGGCTGTAGGTCCCCCCAACCTGGCCTTTGGTGAGCCGTCCTGGGTTCACACACACACAGCCTAAGATGTCCTGCAGAAAGATAGGGATCACATATTAAAAAGGACTATAGAGCAGGTAAGCATTCTGGCACAAGCAATCACAGCAAGTTTCAAAACTATCAGTTTGTTTGAAATGGTTTCCACTAGGAATGTCAAGTGATTAAAAAAATTAATAGCGCAATTAATCGTGCGATTAAACAATAACAGAATACCATTTATTTAAATAGTTTGGAATATTTTCTACATTTTCAAATATAAAGATTTCAATTACAAAGTGTACAGAGCTCACTTAATATTTATTTTTTATTACAAATATTTGCACTGTAAAAACAAAATAGTATTTTTCAATTAACCTAAGTACTGTAATCTCTTTATCATGAAAGTTGAACTTACAAATGTAGAGTTAAGGGAAAAAAATTGTAGAATGTAAAAAAAAAACAAAAAACGAAACAATGTAAAGCTTTAGAGTGCACAAGTCCACTCAGTTCTACTTCTTGTTCAGCCAATCGCTCAGACAAACAAGTTGGTTTACATTTGCAGGAGATAATGTTGCCTGCTTTTTGTTTGCAATATCACCTGAAAGTAAGAACAGGCATTTGCATGACACTGTTGTAGCTGGCATCGCAAGATATTTATGTCCCACATGCACTAAAGATTCTTATGTCTCTTCATGCTTCAACCACCATTCTAGAAGACGTGTCCATGCTGATGATGGGTTCTACTCAACCATCCAAAGTAGCGCGGACAGATGCACGTTCATTTTCATCATCTGAGTCAGATGCCACCAGCAGAAGGTTGATTTTCCTTTTTGGTGGTTCAGGTTCTGTAATTTCCGCATTGGTGTATTGCTCTTTTAAGACTTCTGAAAGCATGCTCCATACCTCGTCCCTCTCAGATTTTGGAAGGCATTTCAGATTCTTAAACTTTGGGTCGAGTGATGTAGCTATTTTTAGAAATCTCACATTGGTACCTTTTTTTTGTGTTTTGTCAAATCTGCAGTGAAAGTGTTCTTAAAATGAACATGTGACTGCTATAACATGAAATATATGGCAGAATGTGGGTAAAAAAAGAGTAGGAGACATACAATTCTCCATCAAGGAGTTCAGCCACAAAATTTAATTAATGCATTTTTTTTTAATGGGTACCATCGGTATGGAAGCACGTCCTCTGGAATGGTGGCTGAATGCATGAAGGGGGAGGCATATGAACGTTTAGCATATCTGGCACATCAATATCTTGCAATGCCGCCTACAAAAGTGCTATGCAATAGCCCATTCTCACTTTCAGGTAACATTGTAAATAAAAAGCCGGCAACATTATCTCCCATAAATGTAAACAAAAATTTGTTTGTCTTAGGAATTGGCTCAACAAGAAGTAGGACTGAGTGGACTTTTAGGCTTTAAAGTTTTATATTGCTTTGTTTTTGAGTGCAGTTATGTAACAAATTATATGTGTGTACACAAACACACACACTGTAATTTGCGCTTTCACCATAAAGAGATTGCACTACAGTAATTGTATGAGCTGAATTGAAGAATACTATTTCTTTTGTTTGCCATTTTTACAGTGCAAATATTTGTAATAAAAAAACAATACAAAATGAGCAGTCTACTTTGTACACTGCATTGTAGTTGAAATCAATATATTTGAAAATGTAGAAAAACATCCAATTAATTTTTTCAAGTTAATTGTGTGAGTTAACTGCGCTCAATCAACAACCCTAGTTTCCAACTCTTCAGGTGCTATTGTAATATGAATTATAATAGTAAAACCCCAACAGAGTGAGGCCCCATTGTGCCGAGTTCTGCAGAAACGTGTAGTGAGAAACAGTCCCTGACCCAAACAGCTCACAGTCTAAATAAAAGATGGGAGATGGAACAGAGGCAGAGGGGGGAAAATAACTTCCCTAGGGTCAATGTGTCAGTAGCAGAGCCAGGAATAGAACTCAGGGTTCCTGATTCAAAGTCCTAGCCACGGAACTATACTGCCTCATAATATAGCAGGTTCCCAGTTGGGCTGATGCATTCCAAAAATATTTTGACAATTTTAGCCCTACAGCAGCTGCAAACCACAATGCTGAGTTTGTGCTTTTAACAGCTCCTCTAGAAACACAGACATTGACAGACTGGATCAAGATCAGTGTATCCATCCAGCCTAGTATCCAATCTCTGACAGTGCAAATCCCAAATGCTTCAGAGAAAGGTGAAAGAAACCCTGTAGTTAAGGCATAAGCTGTCCATAAGGGGAGTTAGAGATTGTTTTATGTTCTGCTGCAGGAGATTTACTATCCCTTCCAAAACTCTTGGTTATGTTTGACCCTTACTAGTGTAACTCTAGAGATTCCTGTTATCCACATAAATGCCTTAATCCTTTTGGAATCTTGCTAAGCTCTTTAATGTCTCTACAGGTTAATTTCAGTGGCAAGGAGGCAACGAGACTCATTGCTCCCACTGTAACTCTTTAAAAGTTACTTCACATCCTCAAACATTTACAATGAAGATTCGGGATTCTGCTGTGACCTCTAACCCCTTGGCTACAATGAGAGAGGGAGTTACAGTAATAGTTTCCCTCAGCTAGGGATGGGAAAAAAACTAGCTCACCAAATGAAAGAGGAAGATCAGCATGGGCGCAGCCTTCACTATCTGAAACATGGGGAAGTCTAGTCATGCAGGTTAGCGGAATAAACTTTTAAAAAGCAATTAAGTAATTTAGGATCTTAAAACCCATTTTTCAAGTGACTTAGACACTTCAGTGTCCTGGATACTTCTGAAAACCAGTGCAACTTCAGCACCTAGGTCACTTCTGAAAATGGATCTTCGGTACTGTTGAAAATTGTATCCAATGTTTGTGGTATTGAGAGTACCATTGAGAAATGGCATTAACAGAGCAGAGCCCCATTCTTACCACTCATCTTGCTCTTCCGGTAGGCTGAATTCTATACTGAGGCTGGGATTCTCAAAGGCAGCCACTTCCCACTGAATTCCCAGCGAGCGATGTGTGCCACTGAAAATCTCAGACAAAACATTTACATGCTCCTAGCTTACCTTAACAAAATATCTCAGCTCAGATGGAGCAATGAAGACATCCGGGGTGACTGGCAAAGGCACGTAATTATAGAACTTCTCATAATCGACATTCATCTCTTCCGTGGGAGGGTAGAGTGGATAATAACTGCATAAATCAATATTTAATTGTTGATTATACTTAAATACAGCCACTTTTGCATCATCCTACCCACACACCTTGCTGTCAGGTGAACAAGTATCAGTCCCACTCCTCCAGCAGCTTAAGGCTTGTGCATTGTGCTATCAGCAGTGCCTCTATTTACAGAAGCAGAAAGTTGTTCAAAAATGAAACTGAAGGCCTGATTCTCCAGTACCATGCACCAGGCAGAACAAAATCCAGTGGCTGGAAACTGAAGCTAGACAAATGCAGACTACAAATATGATACACATTTTCAACAGTGACAGAAATAACCTACTGAAATAATTTAGCATTCTCCATCACTTGGAATAGTCTTTCAATCAAGACTGGATGTTTTTCTAAAAAGATATACTTTAACTCAAAAGTACAGGATAAATGCAGAAATTACTGGGTGAGATTCTTTGGTCTGTGTTAAGCAGGAGGTCAGACTAGATGATCATAACGGCCCTTTCTGGCCTTAATATCTATGACTCTCATGGGGTCATCTACACCAGCGCAGGGCAGTGTAAAATACTACCGAGTCAGGATGATGGCACTTTTATACCCCTTTCCACATGTTAAGTGATTACACAAAGTGCTGGCAACGGAGTATAAGGCCCAATATATCAGTGGCAGACAGTGTCACGTTAGACAAGGAAATGTGATGAACTCTAAATCCAGAAATTGATCTTACCTCCTCTGTGTCAGGACATGCTTAAGGATTCGGGTGAACCGGTCTGAGACACCAGAAGAGCTGTTTTAAGAGAAACATCCAAAATTTAGCTCTAAAAACCAGGCAGGGGAAACACGTCTCTTAAGACTAAGGTAATTTCTTTACTTTCTAATGAGTGGATGGTCTTGTGGTTAAGGCACTGGACTAGAACTCAGGACATCTAGGTTCAGTTCTCAGCTCTGCCCCAAACTCCTGGTGTAACCGTGGGCAAGTCACGTGGCCTCTCTATGCCTCAGTTCACCATCTTTAAAATGGGGATAATAAATTTTCCCTTCTGTCAGTCTTATCTTCTTAGACTGTAAAATTCTTCAGGGCCCAGGATGGTATAGTAAGATTTTGTGCAACACCCAAAAAACAGGGCCCTGATCTTTGCTGGGGCCTCTAGGTGTTACACTGCTACAAAATAATAATAGTCATTCAACCAGCTAACACAATAAGTCTGACTTTGTTTTTACATTCTGTTAAGAGCCTCAGACTCTTACTAGAATAAAATTCTCTAATTTAAAACAAACACTTGACTTGTGAACACATCTTAACATGCTGCAGCTAGGAGAAAAACGCCTTGAGAGAAAATGCCATCCAAGTTTTATTTGGCAGGCAGGACGCCAATGAAACCGAGTCGGCAAGGAAACAAGGAGTGCATGCTTAATTAAAATAACCCTGAGGACAATGAAGGTGTTTTGCAGTAGCTCATTCTAGCCCCAAATTTCTAAAGTTTTGCTAAGATTTGTATAATTGTAGTTCCTAGAAGCCCCAACAGAGACTAGAGTTCCAGTGTATGAGGCACTGTACCCTGTAAGCATAAAAGTCAGTCTCTGCCCCCAAAGAGTTTACAGTCTAAATAGACAAAGTGGGAGTTGAAAATGGAGGCACAGAGAGGGAAAGGGATTTGCTCAAGGTCATTGGTAAAGCCATGGTTAAAACATAGGTCTCCTCCTGTCCAGTGCCCTATCCATTATGCCCCACTAGCTCTGATCAAGTCATCTTTATGCCAAGAGGTTCTCTCTTGCTAGAGTTTTTCAAAAATCCTCTCCTCAGAACAAAAACTCCACAACTTTATAACCAGGGGCCAATGGAGATGGATGCTCTAGTCAAGGTTAGATTTGATCAAGATGCTTTGGGGATGCATTTGCAGAGGTATCACCTCATGGACTGGATACCGCACAAACCCAGAGTCCTGTATTGGGTTTCTAACCCAACAAGACAACAGTTAAGTGGCAGGAATTCGGAGAGAAGCAAGCAAAGGGCTGAAAGGAATGATTTATGAGGGATGATTCACAAGAAAATATGCAGGTCTTGACTAGACAATGACTATAGGGGTAGAGGAGATAAGGATAAACGCTGCCAAGTATTTATAAACACCAAGGTGGGTGTGGAGTTGTTTAAGATGGTCAGGGAAGTACATGCGTGTGTGGTGCACACACAGAGAATGCACTCCGAACTGCAGAGCTTGTCTATGTGCTCAGTCATACCAGTTTAATTTAAGGAATCATTTTAAAAACCCATTTAGTCAAACTGATACAAAAAAGTGTGTTTGGACACACTTCAAGTTTAAATCAGACTTAATTTCTTTTAGCTATGTCTTCACTGACAAAAAGAGGTATGTTTTTACCATGGGATAAATAATGGGGGTTAGTTTCCTGCTGCAAAAACATAGCAGAGACAAAGCACTTAGTTAATGGACAGAACGCTGGACTAGAGCTTAGAACACCTGAGGTTTTTTCTAGCTTGGCCACGAGCCTGCTGGGTGACCTTGGGTAAATCACTTCTCTCTGCCTCAGTTTCCCCATCTGTAAAATGGGGATAACAACACTTTTTAATATTCTTTGAGATCTGCTAATGCAAAGCACCATATAAGAGCTAGGAGTTAACTAAAGCAAAATAATCTGCTCTTAAAATAAGTATTCAAACAGTGGTTTGCACTAGGCTTAACTAAACTGGTACCAGGCAGGTCATAGATAAGGCCTCTGAGGAAGGTCTACACTGCAGTTAGGACTGAGCCTCCCTGGGTAGGCTGACTTGTGCTAGCAAGGCTCAAGCTACCCTTAGCAGAGTTCAAGCTAGAGAGTGCTAAAAACTGCAACTTGGACATACTGGCTCGGGCTGGAGCTCAGGCTCTGAAGCTAGGGGGCCGGCTGGGCTTGAGAGCCCAACTCAACATCCACATTGCTATTTTTAGTGCACTACCCCTAGCTCCTTTAGCACAAGCCTTTCTACCTGGGTGGGGAGTCCCAGCGGCAGTGTAGGCACATACCCTACAGCTGCTAAAGCCATTGTCCTATTGAAGTGAGGCAGCCTGGAATGCCTAATGTTATCCAAGAAGGCTCCCAGTTTCCTTGTGTACCTGCACAGGGAAGAAAACATAGGCCCCTATATGGCTCCTTCTGGCTGTCTCTTCTCAGCACTCACACACCCCTATAAGCAATATTGTGGGAGATTAACAGGATAAAAAGAAAAACCACTGAATTGTGCAAGAGAACTGAAACTCCAGATAAGACTGTGAGTCAAGCATTTCACTCCTATGACCCCAGCGTGTGAATGGCCCTGGCCAGCAGGCACACACATCCAATTTAACATGTGAATCCCTTCAAATGTTCCTTCCCTCCATTCTGTGTCACAGGAGTTCAACCACCAAATCCAAACAAAAATCCCTTGCTACAGCCAATAACATTCCCTCCCTTCCCCAAGAACAACTGTACTCCAGCAAAATACCATGAGGTCTGGAATCTTGCTCTCTGGTCAATCATGACTACATAGATGGGACTTCATGCAACATCACAGACACAGAATTAAAAGGACACAAGTGAGTTTAGGCTTTGTCTAGCCTGGGATTCACTAAATCACAGATATATTATTAGTCTCTGTAGCAGAGTAGAGCCAAGAGGCCAGGGCCTCGTTGTGCTGGGCACTGCACAGACAGAGAGAGTTGGTCCAGGCCCCAAAGAGCTTAGAATTGAAAACTATAGGGTGGGAGGAGAAACAGAAGCACAGAAAGGGGAAGTGACTTGCCTGAGGTCACAAGGCAGGTCAAGGGCAGAGTTAGGAACAGAAGCCAGCTCTTCCAAGTCCCAGTGCCCTAAGCACAGGTGCAGCTGCACCACTTCAAACCCAGAACAGACAGATAATATTCCACTGAAGATCAAAAGGCTTTGCAAACAGGAATTAAGCCTCTCTGCAAGATATAATCCTTATTTCACAGACAGGCAAAGCAGCTGTTCAGTATCACTAGCACATCAATGAGTGTTACTCAGATCTTGATTCCCTTGCATGCAATTACTGCAATACTATGCAGGAGAATCCAGAAGCATAACAGACAACAAAGGGGCTACACAATAACGTGTAGCCCTATTTTAACTGGCTGCTTAGTAAGGTGCTAGAGATTAAACAAAATGTATAAGTGTTTCTTTAAAAAAACAACAACTAGTTTGTTTATTAAGACTTTTTTGGCTTAAAATGAGAATCTTTCAGATATAGGCCCTGACCCACTGGTAATGTAAGTCAGTGTACACCTGCATTGATTTCAATAGGGCTACACCAACTGTCACTGGCCGCTGATGACCCATGACTTTTTCAACTCAATATCCCTGTAACACAGTGTACTTTATTTTCTCTGCCAGCTTCTGCTGTGTTATGGCCTGGGAGAGGTGACCAAATGTTTTCAATCAAATTACACGAGCATTGGGCCCCACAGCTGGTCTCTGTTTAAACTAGGAAGGACTTTTCCAAGGATCTGTTTACCCTAAAGTTTCACAGCTTGTTCTAAAATCACATACCTGCTAATCTCTTCAGCACCCATATGGAAGAGCAGGTCTGTGGAAGTCAGGCCAAAAATGACTCCATTTATTGCCAGCGTGCAGGGGTCAGACACAAAGTGTACTCGCTGAAATGAGAAAAGAAAGGGCAAAGTGCACTTTGGATTCAGCTGTTACCAACATCCTCCAGCTTGATTAATGAGTTTATGAAAAGAGTGAGCTGGGCCTTTGAGGGGAGTTGTGTCCCATCCGTCATCCAGTTCCAGGTGATGATTTTGGGTTTGGGCCCATGGTTAGGTCAGGTGATCAGGCATCACCTGATGGTAGCTGGGAAGGGGGATGTTCCATCTGAGAGGGGGAGATCAAGGGCTAGGAAAGACCCATGGGAGGTCTCTCCAGAGACCAGAATGGGCCTGGCAGAACTCTGCTCAAAGAGTATAGAGACCCAAAGGAGAGCCAGGGTTAGGGAGCATTGAGGAAGAGGCTTTCCACAGCAGCCAGAGGGAAAGACCTGGCTGGAGCTACCTGCAGTGATGGCCTGGAGAAAACATCTTAAGAGGGGATTAGGAGCAAGGAAGAGACACACTGGAGCCCCAAGGAAGAAAATTGGGAGATTCTGGCTTAGAGTTGAACTGCTATTTTATGTTAATAAACGAGAACCCAGAATGGTTAGACTACTTCAAAAGCACCAGTTGTGGCAGTTTGACGGGGGAAGGAGGAAAACTGAGGCAGTAGGGGGGTCTGATTCCACATGAGGCAAGACCATATCAAACCTACAAAAGAAGTTTAGTGAGGACAGGTTGTGAAAGGCACTATTCAAGACATTTTTTAGCTTAGCAGACTGCTTCCTTCTTTGGACTGAATGGAGGGAGGTGTTTGGGGAATTCAAAGGGGAAGACTAGTTCTTTCATTTTATGAAAGCAACAACCTCTTCCACTGGGAAACTTTTCTAAATCTTTAGTGATTGTCATGGGGTTTAATCGAGCGATAACTGTGCCTATGGATACACTGCAGAGGTTCTTACCTCTTTATGGTCTCATCTACACAGGAAAAATTACCAGAATAGCCATTGTAGAAAAGCGCACTGTATGGGCACTCCGATTCCGAAACAAGAGTGTCTTTTTCCAATTTAGCTTAATCCAATTTTAAAAGTGGATTTCACTAAATCAGAAAAAGGCATCCATATCCCAGAACAGGAGTGCCCATACAGGGAGCTAAGCTATAATAGGGTGTGAATTTAAACCACAATAGCTATCTTATTCTGCAATAATTTTCCCATATAGGCAAACTAAGCAGAAACGTTCTCAGTATGACTAACATACAGCTCATTGCAGTTTCACAGCTGTATGCTTGATGTCACAATTCCCCACTTCCCCAGTCACGCAGAGTTAAGGGATCTGGAGTTTCTGGAACAGGCACAGAGATAGTTTGTCACCTTGTATTTCATTTCCCACCCATTTCCTCATGGGGTATCCGAGTGTTTTAAAAAGCCACATGGTGTACGGTCTTGGATAGAGGGCAAAGAGCCAACATGGCCTGAGTTCTGTTTTCAGGTTGGTCTCCAACTAAAATTTCAGCTCTGCATTTACACGAGGACAAATGATGTGATACAACTTTTCCCATTTCTAGCTTCTATGAATTTCTGTTCTGGGCTTTCAATTGTTCTGTGCACCTCCCCCCAAAAGACTTAAATCTTTCATTTTTGCTGCACATTGATTGTACCAGGCCATGGAATGAGTGAAATGACCAGCTTTTTAGCACCCAGGCCAGAGTAAGTATCCCACCAAGGATCAGCACTGTGAGTGATCACACTCTATTTAGAGAAGAGAAACAATAAAACTGAGCAAGGTTTATCCCAAAAGTGACTAGATTTTCAGAATGTGTGAGCACTTACTTCCAGGTGGTGGCGTTGCATAGTCTTCCAAGAGTGAACAAGTTTTGACACTTGTAGAGAAGCATTATGTTTTGGGTTATACAAGGGTTTTTTGTTTGTTTGTTTGTTTTTGTTTTTTGTTTTTGTTTTTTTTAAGAGCATCAGCTTCAGGTGAAAGGGAGCTTCAGGAGAGTTTGCTCTCTGTCTTGGACTCTGCTTAAGAGTTAATTAGTTGCTCCCTGGGAACCAGGGATTGGTGGTGAGCTGAGTTTCCTGAAGGAAGGAATTGCCATGCATGCTGCTTAACAATCTCACATCAGGACTGGTGTACGCGTGTAAATAAATATACCTGGACTAGATTTCTCCTCCACTGGAAAGGAGACTTCCAAGGCCTCCCGAAATCTGCTATTACTCAGCAGAGGGACAATGTATCAGAAGTGGGGAAAATGTTTCAGATTGGGCACCCAAAAAACCATACAGAGGCTCCCTGGGTTACGCAATTTTGAGCTTTCTATCTGCAAGATAGAAATAGCAGGGTTTGCGGGGCTGGGGGGCTTTGGGTGTAATGGTCAGAGATGTGTCTCTGACTTATGGAAGGCGTTCTGGAACGGAACGCTTTTGTAGCTTGGGGAGTGTCTGTTCCTTTTGGAAGTCTTGGCTTGTGCCAAAGGTTACATTATAAGGAGTCCAAAGGATTTCTAGTTTTAAACTTTGATTAAGCAGGCTGTGTAGCAACTAATCAAATCCACTTTGCTCTTAGTCATTTTCCTGTTTGGGTTGAAATATGAGACTTTTCTTTCAGGCTCCCAACCTGCCAGTCCAGCAAACAACCTGTCAGTCAATTTATCTCTCTTAAGTGAGCTAGTCAAAGGAAAAGTAAACAAACTAGGTGGTTAACTATAGGAAGTTACCTGTTTGTCACCTTTAGCCAGCTCATAGCAGCTGAAAGGCGGCTGAGGATATATGTAGTCATGGTGCACGTCTCTCAGCGATGGTACAAACACGAGCTGGGAACCAGCACTGTTGGCAGAAGAAAGAGAAGCATTCTAAGAGGGAGACCAGGAACCTAAGAACCCAATACTTGACAAACCAAGCACATCAATACAACAAGTTTAGAGTCCTCCACCTCCTACTGTGGAAAGCCTTTGACATTCATTACATAGGATATTGCAATAATGGATCAGATCTTCCAAAAAGTTGATCTGGACAAGTACCAAAATTTCCGGAGTACAATACCCAAGTCTTTTACAGGCTCCCTGTGTGAGTTTGGGGCAAGTCACTAAGCCAAAATTTTTAGAAGTGATTAATTAATTTTGGCTGCCCCAATCTGAAACACCTTAAAAGGGCCTGATTTTTTCAGTAAGAGGATGCTCAGCACTCTCTGAAATCCAGGCCACTTAAGGGGTCCAGCTGTGCATCCCCAAAAAAGTCATTAGTTGCTTGTAAGCCTTTGATTTAAATTGTTGACTCAGTTACCCATCTATAAAATGGGGACAGCTGTCTTTCCTTTTTCCATTTTGTCTGTGTAGACTGTAAACTCTTTGGATCAGGGACTGTATTACCGTATGTCTTCGCTGCAGTTAGCCCAGATGATAGGAATCTGGGTTAGCCTAGCTTGGGGGTGTCAGCCGAGCCTGTTGTGAACAAACTGCAAGCCATACCCAAGTCATTCTCTCCTCACTGGTCCTGCACCGGTCCTGTGAGTGTTGATAGAATTTCTGGGGGCATGTCCCATGGTTCTTTGTGTTGCCTTAAGATCAGCCACTCTATGATTCTTTCCCAGTGAACTGTGAGAGAACTTGTCTGTCCTTCTGGCAAACAGGGAGAATTGTGGGAGGACCATCACCATAATCAGTGATTTAGCTTGCATCCTCACTGCAAAGTGGGCAGATTACTAGTTCAAGAGAGTGGAACCTGAGCTCTAACCAAATCCCCAGCTGAGCTAGCTAGTTACATTTTTTACAGTGTCTAAGGACAGATCATAAGTGGAGGCTCTGTCTTGACTGGGGCCCATAATACAAAGAACCAGCAAACTAGTTTGAATAAAATAGTCTATCCCTGCTGAAATTGCAGCCTGAGGTACAAGGGAACCCTTCAAACCCCAGCAGTTCGGATCACACCAAGAAAAGGGATTGCTGTGCATTCATCAGGAGATAAGTAAACTAAGAAGAAATGCCTGTTTACTAATGAAGAACTAAGATTGCCCTACGATTCCTGGAAATGGCTATATGGCCACAAACCTGATCTTGGAACCAGATCTATAGTTATTTCTTTAACCATCAGAGGACTCATCCATTCAAGCGATCTGTTGCAATAATGAGGTCATGAGAGAATTACGCGATGGATACAAGAAAGCTCAATAGAAGCAAATGAGAACGGGTGACGGGGATGGATCACTTGATGATTACCTGTTCTGCTGTTTCCCTCTGAGGCACGTGGCTATGGCCACTGTTGGAAGACAGGATACTGGGCTAGATGGATCTTTGGTCGGACCCAGTATGGCCGTACTTATGTTCTTAATGGCCCGTTATAAGCCTGAACTTTAAAAATCAGGGTGTTTGGGTTCCCATTGCACAGGCAGCTACAATTCTACTGGGAGTCTGGTTTAATTGCCATTGCTACAGAAGAGGAAAAATAATGTCTACTTCAGAAACACCGTAACGCACAACACTCGTAGGAGGCTGCTGATTGGTTTCAGGGCCTTACTGGCAGATACTTACCCATCTCTTCCTTGCCAACCACAGGAACACATGAATTGTCACACTGGATCAGGTCAAGTGATCCAGGTAGCCCAGTATTCAGAACCTTCTACTTCTAGGGAAGAGCTCATCTGCACAGGAGACAGAGCTTTCTCAGAGGCCAGTCCGAGACTGGGAACAAATTCACCCCAGAAGTAAGGGCCATCCAGAACTTCCATCTTTGACTCCAAGTGCAAGGCATGCAGCTCTGAGATGCCTTCTCCAGCTCACCCAGGCCAGTACACACATTTTAAAAAGAAAAACAAAACAAAAACACAACAAAAAGGGAAACTTATCCCATCCAGACAAAACAATGTCCTGCACACAATACTCCTCTTAGAGAAAGGATGGGAGAGACAATCACATAGGACAGATTTAGACATGTCACTTAACGCATGTATTCAGATACTACAGTGATGAGGGTGGAAGACCATCTAATTCAAGGGTTCTCAAACTGGAGGCTGGAACCTCTCAGGAGGTCATGAGGTTCTCACATGGGGAGTTGCGAGCTGTCAGGCTCTACCCCAAAGCCCGATTTGCCTCCAGCACTTATAATGGTATTAAATATATTAAAAAGTGTTTTTAGTGGGGAGGGGCGGGTCACACTCAGAGGCTTGCTATGTGAAAGGGGTCACCAGTAAAAAAGTTTGAGAACCACTGATCTAGTTCTTATTTAGCACTTTTCATCTCAAAGCGCTTCAGTTTTGAATGTATTTATCTATCTGCACAATATACCTGTGAGATAGGGAAGATAGATAAGGACCTATATAGAACAGAATCCTATTTCCAGTAGTACCGAGCTGTTTCAGAGAAAGATGAAAAAAGCACTGCAGTAGGTAGATGTGGGATAATCTGCCCCCAGGGAAAATTTCTTCCTAACCCTATCAGAGGTTGGGCTATGCCCTGAACCATCTGTTGGTATTGTAGTACCCCCTTTACAAATCCCACCTTCCGTGAGAATTAAAAAAAAAAAATTCAGAACAAGAGCAAACTCTTCATGTTTCAGTGTATTAGCTGATCACCAACGGAGAATTAAAAACTTCCCCTGTTCCATAGTACACATAGATGCATTCAGGGAGTGGAATTACACCTTCCTCTGAAGCAACCTGCAACAGCTGCTATCAGAGGATAATGGACTAAATTGGCCACTACTCTTGTATGGCATTTCTATGCTCAGTTGGAAGATATGAACAGGTGCAAAGAGCGGAGCAAATTTTTTTTTTTTAATTAACCCCAATATACGAAGCAGCTTTGGTAGTAAATGCTGATGGACAGAATCAGGTCAGTAGCTACTTAAATATTCCTCTCTCAAAATCCACATTCAAATACAATTCGTATTGTGCTCTTTAAAAAGGGGAGGTATTGACCCGATACCAGCGTATGACAGACTCTGGCAGCAGATGAAAGAACCTGGTGGCGCGCAGCGCTCACCCCAAGGAAAGAATGTCTTGTTTGTTCTTTGTTTTCTCCACTCCTTCTTCCCCAACCCTCACCCAGGACCACAAGAGAGGGAGATCAGAGAGGATGAAAGCCAACAGCAGATACTATGAGGCCCCCATCCCAAGTCATCTGGGTTTAATACAAGGGCTTGGGTGAGAGAAGCTGGGGAGGGGACAGGAAAGGCACTACCATCACTAGAGGTAAATTGGCCAAACAACAAGTCATCTTTAACCATACAGCTACACTGCTATAGAAAGCCTTAGCTGAGTCTACACAAACTTTTGCCGTCAAACTTTTCATACTGAAAAAAATTGTATTAAAAAGTGTTTTTGCCATTATAGCTTTTTTCTCCCCCAGGGAACTGGTATAAGCTATACTAGTAAAAGCACTCTTTAATCCGCATAAGCTGTGTATGCTCTAGGAGGGTTTAGCAGTATAGCTATCAGCAAACCTTTTCCAGCTTAGACTAGGCCTTGGAATTCCAGTTTACACCCTCTTACAGTATAACTCTGCTTATGTGAAAGTCTCTGGGTTGGGAAGTAGGAGGGAAAAAGAGGGTCAAGAGAAGGCAACACTACAATTTATCACAGCAGCATATAAGTGCTCCAACTATGATCAGGGCCCCACTGTGCTAGGCAAAGCAAGATCACCCCTGCCCCAAAGAGCTTACAGTCTAAACAGACAAGACACAGAGGCCTTCTCTACATCCATAATTCAAAGAAAAAAAAAGCAGATACTAATCCCCAGCTCCTCTTGATGTGAGTATAGCTATACCGATACTGCTTATTTCCCTTCCTGTACAGGAGTAAGATATAAAGAGAGAAGCACATTTACACTGGTGTAACTGCATCCATACTAGGGGAGTTGTACCACGTTAACTATACCGATATAGTTAAGCAGTACAACGTGGGTGTTAAGACAAGCCCAGAAAATGAGTGGGGAAACAGAAGCAGAGAGGGGAAGTGACTTGCCCATGGTCACACAGCAGGTCAGTGGCAGAGCTTGGAATAGGACCCAGGTTTCCTTACTCTCAGTTCACCGCCCTCTCCTGGGGAAAGACTGGAACTGCAGGTCAAGTTACAGCATAACTGAGGGCTGATCTTCACTGGGAGTGTGGGGGGGCGGGAAATCTACTGAAGATCACATAACTGAAGTTGCGTGAATCACGTAGCTGAAGTCGACATACATTCAGCCGACTTACCTGCCGTCCTCATGGTGGCAGCCGGCGGTGCGCTCCCCCGTCGACTCCAGCTTGCATCTCGCGGCAAGCTGGAGTTACGGAGTCAACAGGGGCACTGCTAGCGATCGATTTCTCACGTCTTAATGAGATGCGAGAAATCGATCGCTACCCGCCGATCTGGTGGGTAGTGAAAACCTACCCTATTATCAAGAGACCTAGTTACACAGGCTGACTCTGAAACACAGTTAAAGGGCAGCCCATCCCATGAAATGGGGCGACAATACTAGAATCAGGACAGAGGACTACTGTATCCCTATTCCCTCTTGTGTACAATAGCACTTGGAAGACCAGCTAGCTGGTTCTTCAATTTGTTTGGTGTTAAGATCAGTTATGTTTCCAGACAAGATGGGAACAGCCAGATGTGTGTCAAACTAACCAAATAATTTAGCTGCTGGTCTGAATTCAAGAAAGCTATTTCCTTTACATCATGCTTCCTGCTTCCCCTCTATTCAAACTTGAGGAGAGATGAACAGGCCGAGCTCATCTCCTCCAGTCAGAGGGTATAGCTTTATTGGTGTCAGTCTGGAGTACAGTTGCTTAATGAACTGATTAGCATCTCACTGCTGAAGATGCACCAACAACATACCAATGCTGATTAAAAGGCAGGCTGCTGGCAGGAAGTGGCTGTTGCCAGGGGATGATCAAAAGGTGGGGCTTGCATGCTGATTCACTGATAAATGCAAAAGGAGGCTGGTTTATCAGATGGTTAACTGGGAGTAAATTAAAGTTGTAGGGGACAACTTCTCCTCTATTATTCAGGGAAGGCAAATGCCCCCAAAATTCCCTCTACAAGATAGGGTGGAAGCAGGCACTTTGATCTGAAGTTTCAGTGTGTGTATCTCTTTATAAGTCTACCACAAAGGAGACTAGGACAAAAAAAATTAGGCCTAATAGTCTACATTCGAGATGCCTCTACATGCGATGGGGCCTGTACATGCTATGAACCACAATCTACATCGTATCTGTGCCAATCACAGCTTTTCCCTCGTCTATGTCAATATAACGACGATGCTCAGGGGTGTGGAAAATCATAATTATACCGACCTATAAACAATGCAATGTTGATGGAAGGGCTTCTTCTGTAGACACAGCTACTACCTCTCAGAGAGGTGAAGTACTTACGCCAATAGGAGAAGCTCTCCCATCCCAATAGAGAGCATCTTCACTAGGGCTGTCGATTAATTGCAGTTAACTCACGTGATTAACTCAAAAAAATAAAATGTGATTAAAAGAGATTAATTGCTCTGTTAAATAGAATACCAACTGAAATTAAATATTTTTGAATGTTTCTATTTTTTCAAATACACTGATTTCTATTATATCAGTGAATATAGAAGTGTGTAGTACTCATTTTATATTTTTTGTTACAAATATTTACACTGTAAAAATAAGCAAAAGAAATAGTATTTTTCAGTTCACCTCATACAAATGCAGTAGTGCAATCTCTATTGTGAAAGTGCAACTTACAAATGTAGATATTTGTTACATAACTGCACTCGAAAACAAAAATGTAAAACTTTATAGAGACTATAGTCCACTCAGTCCTACTTCTTGTTCAGCCAATTACCAAGACAAATAAGGGATAGCTCAGCGGTTTCAGCATTAACCTGCTAAATCCATGGTTGTGAGTTCAACCCTTGAGGGGGCCATTTAGGGATATGGGGCAAAAATCTGTTGGATGATTTAATTGGGGATTGGTCCTGAGTAGGGGATTAGACTAGATGATTTCCTAAGGTCCCTTCCAACCCTGATATTCTATGATCTAAATTTGTTTACATTTATGGGAGATACTGCTTCTTACTTCCAATGTCACCTGAAAGTGAAAACAGGTGTTTTGTAGCTGGCATTGCAAGGTATTTAGGTGCCAAATATGCTAAACATTTGTATGCCTCTTTATGTTTCAACTACCATTCTGGAGGACACGCCTCCATGCTGATGATGTTCATTAAAAAAAAAAAAAAAAAAAAAAGTGCTTTAATTAAATTTGTGACTGAACTCCTTCAGGGAGAACTGTATGTTTCCTGTTCTGTTTTACTCACATTCTGCCATATATTTCATGTTATGGCAGTCTCAGCCGATGACCCAGCACATGTTCATTTTAAGAACACTTTCACAGCAGATTTGATAAAATGTAAAGAAGGTATCAATGTGATATTTCTAAAAATACCTACAGCACTCGACCCAAGGTTTAAGAATCTAAAGTGTCTTCCAAAATCTGAGAGAGATGAGGTGTACAGCATGCTTTCAGAAGTCTTAAAAAGAGCAACACTCCAATGCAGAAACTACAGAACCCAAACCACCAAAAAAGAAAATTGACCTTCTACTAGCGGCATCTGACTTAGATGATGAAATGTCAGTCAGCTCTGCTTTGGATGGTTATCAAGCAGAACCTGTTATCATGGATACATGTCCTCTGGAATGGTGGTTGAAAAATGAAGGGACATATGAATCTTTAGTGCATCTGGCACACAAATCTCTTGCGACGCCAATTATAACAGTGCCACATGAATGCCTGTTCTCACTTTCAGGTGACATTGTAAACAAAAAGTGGGCAGCATTATCTCCTGCAAATGTAACCAAACGTGTTTGTCTGAACAATTGCCTGAAATAGGACTGAGTGGACTTGTGTGCTCTAAAGTTTTAGTTTTATTTTTGAACGCAGTTTTTTGTACACAATTCCCCATTTAAGTTCAACTTTACTGTAATGCAATCTCTTTACCATGAATTAGATGAATTAAAATATACGCTCTTTTTTTTACAACTATTTGTAATAAAAAATAAATATAAAAGTGAGCACCGTACACTTTGTATTCTGTGTTGTAATTGAAATCAATATATTTGAAAATGTAGAAAACAATATTTAAATAAACGGTATTCTATTATTAAATAGAGCAATTAATCATATGATTAATCTCAATTTTTTAAATTGCTTGACAGCATTAGTCTTCACTAAGTTCTACAGTGGTGCAGTTGCTGCAGAACTGTAAGTACAGACAAGCGCTTGCTGTGTAACATTAAGGATTTGTATACTATGTTATAGCCCTAGGTGGCTAAAACCAAGACAAGGCCTTAATCCCAAAATGTGTATGAGCCAGCAAGTCAAGACAGTCCTTCTCCAGGACCTCTACCATGTTTTACTTCTAAAGTAATCTCTCCCCGAGTAATCAAGGATGTTTGCTGCTGGCTACACAGCCAAAAATAGATGGAGTTTCTTTCTATGCTTCCTGAAATAGAAAGGCTCCCCTTTCTCATTAGTACCTGCCCTTCCTTTAGGCACATAGCTGACACGCTGTGTTCCCAGCCCTGTCTGTTTGGAAGAGAGTCAGGAACTCCACCCATACGTTACACTTTCACCAACACTATTTCTGGGTCTTAATAATTTGTGCTTTGGTCTGCAGCTATCTAAGGATTGGCAGCTTTAAGGAAGGGGGAAGAACTGTTTTTGGGGTGGGAGGAGAAATAGGATAAACTTTAGGAAGGGAAAACTCAGGTATGACATCAGGAAAGAGCTATGAACAGTTTTCCACTTCCCTTGGGAAGACTAATTGTAAGCACATAAATAAAACTATCACGTCATTTTATCCAGTATTTCTCAACCTCTTCTGGTTTGCAAAAGTAAAAATTGTTTAAATGATAGCAAACTACTACCACTACATTTAAGCTCAAGCTTAAAGGGTTTGGCTGCCCTGAAGTTATTTCTGAAAAGTTTTTTCTCTTGACTTTGGATTGTAATAAAATTTTCAATGCCTCCTGACCCTGCCCAAGCAGTTGCGACCCACCAGTTAAGAAATACAGATATAGTTCACCTCCGTGGCAATGCAGGATGGATTGTCCATTTATTAATTTTGCAGTCTACTTTTAAATGTCCGAAGTGATAGGCTATTCAGACTAGAGACAGAGGGGAACAGTCACACTAAAGACTTACACAATTATTCCGTTCCAGAAAGCCTTGCGTAATTCAAATTTTGCATAAATCGGAAACATATACCCATATGTCACGCAAAAGTTTCTGCAACTCGAAAATCCTCTTTCTGGTTTATGGAACCTTTTCCGTAAGTGTGAATTTGAGCAAGTTGGTCTTGCGTAACCCAGGGAGCGTCTGTATTATTAAAGTTATTTATATCACAGTAGAAACTAGAGGCCCCAAGATGAAGCCCCTCTCCCTTGTGTTGTATGTTGCACAATCACAAAGTAGGTTGTTGTGACAGAATTTGAGGGGTGATTGGCACGTAGGTCTAGGGTGATCAGGTAGCAAGAGAAAAAAAAAAGATTGGAGAGAGGGGGTGGGGGGTAATATGTGCTTATACAAGAAAAGCCCCCAAAATCGGGACTGTCCCTATAAAATCGGGACATCTGGTCACCCTACCTAGGTCTGAGCACGCACGTTAGCCTAACCCAGCTCCGAGTAGCCATACTGCAAGCCATACTGGAGTTACTCTCTTCTTACCATTGTTGCATTCTCCCACGAGGCTCACTGGATTTCTGGGGGAGTATCCTATCATTCTTTGTGCTGCAGTCAGATGAGCTCCTCTATGGATTCTTTCCCAGTGACTTGTGGGAGAACTTGAATGTTCTTCTGGGCACATGGGAGGAATTGTGGGAAGGCACTGGAAGACTATCAGCACTACATCCTCAGTACACAGTGGATGGGTTACAAGCCAAGAGTGGAACCTAGGTTGTTACTCACCCCGCACCAGTTAAGCCAGCTAGCCTGAGATAAAAGCACCACTCAACTCAGATGAGGAGTTTGCATGTGCGAATGAGAGGGCACTGGGGCAATACCCAGAGAAAAACCTCAACTAATTCTGCAGTGAATTTATACCCATAGGGAGAGAATCTCTACCCTAAATAGTTTATCTTAGCTAATAGTGAAATTTCCAAAAGCACTTAGTAATTTAGAAGCCTAAAGTCCCAATTAAAAAAAAAAAAACCAAACAACAAAAAACACACAAACACACACAACACACACTCAACACCACCACCACAATGGAGCTTAGGCTCTTAAGTCACTTAGGAGCTTTTGAAAATGTTACTGTTCATTTATACAATGGGGCATGACCTGATTGTAGTAGGACCTGCCTGCATCAAAGTGATAAATAATCTAAATGAATACGAGAAAAGAAGGATTATTACACTTATCTCACATGAGAAATTGAGGAAGAGAGAGATTGAGGGCTTGTCTACACTTGAAATTCTACAGCAGCACAGGTGCACCACTGCCATTCCGACAGGAAGGCTTGTCCCATCATCACAGTTAATTCACCTCCCCGAGAGGCAGCAGTTAGGTGGACAGATGAATTCTTCCATCGACTTAGCACTGTTAACACTGGAGGTTACGTTGGCTTAACTATGCTGCTCAAAGACTGCATTTTTTACACCCCGAGTGACGTAGCTAAGTTCACCTAATTTTTTAGTGGTGTAGAAGAGGCCACAAATGACTTGCTTGAGATCACACAGCCAGTTTCTGGCAGAAAACAAAATTGACATCCTTATCTCCACAATCCCAGTTTAATGCCCCAAACTACAAGGCCATCCTTCCTCTCAAAGGCAGACTAAAGAAATAGATTGGTTTAGGCTCTGTATTGTGAAAAGAGCCATTTTCTAGTAACCTAAGGGGGGACTGGGAATTGGAATTTGTGTGTTCTAGTCCCAGTATTGTCATACATTCACTCTGCGAATGTGGATGAACCATCTCATCTCTCAGCACCTCCCTGAGATACAGCACACACAAGGGATGGAAAATCTTAGTTCAGTCACATTTCCCAATGCTTTCAAATGCTTGGATGAAAGCTGACAAAAGAGCACAAAGACTATTTAATACTTGCCTTCTTGTTCCTTCAATTATCATCTTCAGACAATGTTTAAAGATATCTTCAAATGATCCAATGAGCTGACCGTTCTACAGACAAAGAAAGAACAACCTCAGTTGCAGGAAGGGTCTTTGTTTTCTCTGAGGAAAGTCACATAGACCATGCCACGAGCAGAGTTCAGCCAACAGACTGGGAAAGACTCCGGTAGCCTTCCCACACCCTCAAGGAACAATGGGGCAAGGCCAACCAAAGTTTGAAGGTCATCCATTAAAAGGATGCCTATAAAGTTAATAAATCCTGGTTTCATTTGGTAACATGGCGATAGCCCCTGAGGGAGGCCAGGATTCATCCACGTAAAGAAGTCATGGATATTTGAGTTGCCTGGCAATTCAAGGATTCTAATGGGTAGTAAATACTTCTGACAAGACTCATCTAAATTCTTGGGCAAAGTCAAGGAATATCCTTCCATTGTTACTGCACCGACATTGCCTTTGATGTGCCATCACTCAGAAGGGACATGCAGTGAGGGGTAGGAGAGCCTTCCAAGAACATGTTCCATAGCAGTCCCAAGAGGTTAGCATATGGTATTTACTAGACCGCAGAGAGGAAATGCTTGTGAATCTTCAGCGCCTTTGTGGGGCAACTTACCTCAACTTGCTCATGTTTAGCATCGAGAAAAGGACCAAGCTGGAACAAGAAAACAAGAAGTCAAGAAAGGAATTCAAAGAGAAAAATCTATCCCTTGCATCCTGCCTGCTCACTCACTGGTGCTCCAGCCCTGAACTGTGATCCAGGCTGCATTAAACATAGGTAGTATACAGATACAGCTGTGTGACGACATGGGGGTGTTTCCTTGTTTTCCTATGGGGTGCATGCAGAAGGGGTGGGACTCAGTTTCTTGGGGTGTTACTGATTTAACAAGGCAATGGGAGAGGGAGTTTGTTGTTGCAGAGGACCAGCAAAGGGACTTGGGACCCCAGCCACTGGTGTGGAGAATGGAGACCCTGGTGACCTGGAGGCCAGCTCAGGAGGCGCAGCCGGTTCCAGAGAGACGACCCCAGTGACCGTTCCAGCCAGAGGGGGCCAGAGGACGAAAAGGGAGAGGAGGCCCAGACGACCTGGTTTATGACCCTGTTTACCTGCAGACAAGACAATGGGCGGGACTTGGCGCTGATGATCTCAACTGCCCATCTGGGAAGCAGGGGGGGCTCTGGGGTGGAGAGAGGAAGCAGACAGGGCACTTGGATGCAGGGGACACTTGGTTGTGCTGTGCTGAGAGAGACCAGGCTGGAGTGCCCTGAGAGTTCCTGTGCTGTGTTCAACACTCAATAAGCCCTCTTGTGTTACACTGGCTGAGAGTCACTCCAGTCTAGAGAGCAGGGTTGCATCATCCCCTTCAGGGATGGAAGCCCCAAGGGTCCCAAGTGAGGGGACTCCCTGAGGGGGGTCCACGGCGAGAAACAGGTGCTAAGGCTCAGAGAAGTGCATCTCCAGGAGGTGGAGGGGCTGACCCTGAGAGGGAGTGATTCCCCGGAGAAGGGCGTTCTCACTGAAAGGGGCACCCACCGCGGACTGCACAGGGCCAAGAGTGGGCATGACCTGCGAGTCCGTGACAAGCTAGAAAGAAAGTTTTCTAGAGGCTAGAATAAAGACTGGGAGCCAAGACTCTCAGGTTCTATCTCCTGGCTCAGCGAAGGTTTGTGGTCATTTGGACAACAGAGGAAGGAGAGCCAAGATTCCTCCATGAAGGAAGGAGCATAACTTAGTGGATGATAGCAGGGGACCAGGAGTCAGGTCTACTGGGCGGAAGTGGACATAGAACAACTATGTCACTTTGCCCCTCTGTGCCTCAGTTTCCCCACCCAGGGGCAAACAGCTAATTTAATGGATGTCTTGTGGATTAGTGGGTAGAGCACTGGGCTGGAACCTGAGAGACCTGGGTTCTAGTCCCAGCTCAGCTACTGGCCTCTGAGTTATGTCAGGTAAGTCACTTTCCTCTCTCTGTATCTCAGTTTCCCCATCTATAAAAGAGGGATTATGTTACTTGCCTCCTTTGTAAAGCACTCTGAAAACTACAGATTAAAAGTGCAATCAGAGCAAGGGAAGCTGCATGATTGATCATATACTGGGAAAGTGCTTTGTGATCACCGAACATAGGTTTTGCAACACTGGATACAAATGGTCCTTTTAGCTCAGTCTATTGGCTATTATCATATGCTTTAGAAAGAGGAACCCCTTGGAGGACAATTATGGGGAAGTTTTCTTCTTAACCACAGACAGTGAATGGCTTCTAATCTAGAGAGGAGGGTTGTTTTTTCTTTTTTTTTTTTAAAAAAAAAAAAAGGGGGCAAAGTGACCCTATCTAATAAAAAATACCTTCTGACAATCGTCTTCTCTGTCTGCGAAGTTCAAGTCAAATCCATTGGTATTATCCCGTAATCTTAACTAATGCAACCAAAACCCCATGTCAATCTGAACATGAGTTTCCCCACTACTGAGTCCAAAGGTTCCATCAAGTCCCAATATCCCCACTGTATCTATTTTTTTATTTTTAAAAAAAGCAGCATAGCCTGTGGAGTGCCTTGTTCATGTCCATTCCAATCAGGTGTCTGCGTGCAGTAAACCTGCACAATAGCCAGAAGGTTTCCCTAGCAGCAACCATGGGTTCAGCCTGAGCGTCCCCTAAAGTTGCACCTTCATGGAGCCCAATAGCGAGCCCTGTCAACCCTACAGCCCCTGAGTTCCTTCCTAGTGCCAGTGACGGCAGCTGGAACTTCCCCTTGTTCTTCTCTTGCTTTGGCAAGTGGATTAGCAGTGCGTTATATGCTGTACATCAGGGGTCAGCAACTTTTCAGAAGTGGTGTGCCAAGTTTTCATTTATTCACTCTAATTTAAGGTTTCACGTGCCAATAATAGCATTTTTAGAAGGTTTTTTTTCTGTAAGTCTGTAATATAGAACTAAACTATTGTTGTATGTAAAGTAAATAAGGTTTTTAAAGTGTTTAAGAAGCTTTTTTTAAAATTAAATTAAAATGCAGAGCCCTCAGGACTAGTGGTCAGGACCTGGGCAGTGTGAGTGCCACTGAAAATCAGCTCGTGCGCCATCTTCAGCGCACGTGCCATAGGTTGCCTGCCTCTGCTGTAGAGGGTTGGTTTCCAGTAGTTACTATAGTTTAGTAGTTTCACACTACTACAGCCTCAGTTTCACACCACCACACCAAGAAACTGCCTGAAGCTTCTCGGACACAGGGCTGTCTGTACCTACGTGGTGCAGCATGCCAGACTCAGCCTTTGACCTCTTCAGTCATGGCTTGTGTCAACGTAATGCCTAGCCAGGGACAGTTTGGACAGGATTGTGACCCTGCCTCACTTGGTCCTGTACTCCCTCCAATGGGGTTTGACCCTCAGGAGGTATGCTATTGGATCCCCTTTGCCAGTCCGCAGCGGTCTCTGTCACTAGTGATGGATGCATCAGACTTGGGCTGGGGAGCACATCTAGTGGACCGCAGGACTCAGGGTCTCTGATCTCAGGCTGATCTGGCTCTTCACAGCAACAGAGAACGGAGAGCAGTGTGCCTGGCATGCCAGACCTTCCAGGCATACTTAATGGGACAATGTGTATCAGTCATGGCGGACAACACCACAGCAATGTTCTATACCCACAAACAGGGGGCGTGAATGCTCCTCTCCCCTATGCCTCATGCTGTGGGACTCCTGTGTAGAACATTCAATACACCTGCAAGCATCATACCTCCGCAGGGGAATGGTCCCTTTGCCCGGACATCTGGATTTCAACCTTTCAGAGATGGGGCTTTCCCCAGATAGACCTATTCACCGTGCAATACAAAAGGAAATGCCAACAGTTCTGCTCCTTCCAAAATAAAAAAAACCCCACACATCACAGCCTGGGCTCCAGCACAGATACATTCTTCCTCCATTGGTAAGATTGTCTCCTATATGCCTTTCCGCCCATACTGCTCATTCACAAGGTTCTGCTCAAGATCTGAAGGGAACAAGCTCAGGTCATATTTATAGCACCAGCCTGGCCCCATCAACACTGGTACACATCTCTCCTAGACATGTCCATGGAAACCCCGATCACCCTGCTGCTCTTCTTGGACCTTCTGACGGAAGATCATGATTGTCTTCAACATCCAAACCTCAAGTCGCTTCACCTCACAGTGTGGAAGCTCTATAGTTGAGCCCGATTGAGCTTTCCTGTTCAGGCTAGGTAAGATAGGGTTTTCTGCTGCCAAGAAGCACCTGTCTGAGACCCCATGTCTTACCAAGTGGAAGAGATTTTCAATCTGGTCAGTGCAATGCCATTTGTCCCCAACACTAGCATCAGTGCCGCTTATTCTGGACGGCCTTTTCCAACTGAAGCAGCAGGCGCTTTTGTTATCGGCAATAAGGGAGTACTTAGCCACCATCTTCAGCCTTTCATCCAGGCAAGGAGGGCCACTTTGTTTGCTAACCCAATGGCCAGGCAGTTCTTAAGAGGGCTCAACTGGCTATACCCTAACGTCTGTCAGCCTGTCCCAGAGTGGGACCTCAACCTGGTCCTTTCTAGACTCATGGGACCACCTTTTGAGCCCATGGCAACATGCTCCCTGCTCTACCTCTCTTACAAGGTGGCATTCCTGGTGGCAATAGCTTCAGCCAGGAGGGTGTCTGAACTCAAAGCCCTAACCTCAGAGTCCGCTTACACTGTGTTCCGTAAGCTGCAGGGAGAAGTCTCCACTCACTATATGTCCGCAGGGTGCTAGCCTTTTACATCAAGAGAATGAAGCCGTTCAGAAAAATTGGCTCAGTCATTTGTGGCAGACAGAATGAAAGGCCTAGCCGTGTGGTGACAACACGTTTAGTTGTGGATCACGTCCTGCATCAGTGAGTGCTACAGCCTGTGGGGGGGTTCCCGCACCCACCAAGGTGCAGGCTTCATCAACAGTGTTGCTGGCAGAGCTCCCTACTCAGGAAATCTGCAGAGCAGCGACATGATCCTCCATCTACACTTTCACCATGCGTGATGTGATTACGCAGCAGGCCCGAGACGACACAGCTTTTGGTTGAGTGGTGCTGCCATCAGTGGATGACGCCGACCCTGCCTCCTGAACTTGGGCTTGGAAGTCATCTGATTGGAATTGACATGAACAAGAACTTGAAGAAAAAAGTTACGAGAATGTGAGTAACCAGTTTGTCGAGATGTGTTGTTCATGTCCATTCCAATACTCACCCTCCTATCCTTCTGTCGGAGTAGTAGCAAGAAGGAACTGAGTAGGGGTGTAGAACTGGCAGGGATCTATACTGGGCGCCATGAAGACGCAACTCCAGGGGGCGCCCAGGCTGACCCTACCATTGCTGCTAGGGGAAAAAAAAAGTCTTCTGGCTACTGTGTACACACGCACACACCTGATTGAAATGGACATGGACACCACATCTCAAAGAACAACAGTTACAAGAAGGAGAGTAACTTTCTTTCACGGTGCCTTTCACCTTTTCTGAATAAAAGGGTAGATCACTGACTCCCAAGGGAATTTAATAACTGCCTGTATTTGTTGGACACTTTCACAGGGATTGAGAGGCTATGGATAACTTTACATAGTTACTGGACTTCATTTTTGGTTTAAATTCATTGTGCATTTATTAAAATATAAAAATGTTACTGCAACCAGTCTCTTTTGGGCAGACATGGCTTGGTTTTGAAGTCACACTAGGACCTCTAGTGGGCTGATAAACTCTATCCCTTATGTGGTACACAATCTAAAAGCTCTTCGGTTCACAGCTGGTATTGTTTAGAATTTAATTTAATTTAAAGAAAATCAAAGAAGAGGCAATGTGGGCTAATGGATAGAGCACTGGCCTAGAAGTCAGGAGACCCAAGTTCTATTCCCAGCTCTGCTACTGTTTGAATATGGGCAAGTCACTTCTCCTCTCTGTTTGTTTCACTTTCCTTCATTTTTCTTGCCTATTCGGAGCAGGGACTGTCTCATTGTATCTGTGCAACACCTTGGAACAACAAAGCCCTGAACTTATTTGGGGCTCTAGGCCAGGGGTCTTCAAGCTTCCCTCCGCGGAAAAGGGGCCGTGTGGGGAAAAAAGTCTGGCAGCCCCTGGATGGGTATGTCCACCGAAATACCACCGCAGAAAGTGGAAGCTTCTGCTTTCCGCGGCGGCATTTTGGCAGGACCAAAATAGCCTGCCCAGGAGTTCGGCAGCGGGTTTTGTGCACCCCTGAGTGGGCTCGTGCACCCCCAGGCGTGCACGTACCCCAGTTTGAAGACCACTGCTCTAGGCTATACTAGAATACAAAAGTTTCCTCTTAATACTACTGTGCACTCACTTCTGTAAATTACTGAGTTACTTCTCCCTCAGATGGGGAAGCCTGAGATAACTCACAGAACATGACAGTGGCAGAAACAGAGTTCCTGGCTTCCAGTCCTATGCTCAAGTCACTGGAAATCCTAGTGTAATCCCCTGGCCTAGGTGGCTGTGTCCCATGCTCTGTGCACCCAGTTCACAGTAGGTCGCAGACTTGCTCTGGACAGATGAACTTGAGAAGTCCTAGAATCTGAACTGCTGTAGACCTCACACACACTTTGGAATGAGCTTCCTCTGTCCCAAGGATACATGTAATCCATTAATCAGTGTCTCTGCCTCCATGCCCGATCCAGAGAGGATGTGAGCATGTTACAGCTCAGCTAGAGACAGATTCACATCTTTTATGGATTGGGCACAGAGAAAGGCATGTACTAACTCTAGGGCTATTCCTGTCAGTCAAGATGTGCACATTACAGCAAGATAGAATACAGCAAGGCAGAGAATTCAGAACTTCACACGGAGATAAAAAAAGCATTCATATATTATGGGCCTTGTAAGAGGAATTTGCAGCAATAAGCTTTGTCTAAGAATGGTCATCTTGCTTTTGGATTGTAGCCTAATTGATCACAGCTGAATTTTCACTTTTTTTAAGCCTAGTATTTTTATCTGGAAACAGTTTTCAGCTAGATGTTACACCATTTAGGTATAAAGCAACTGCATAAAAAAGGAAAATAAAACCAAAGTCCATGTTCATTAAATATCCCATAGCACTTTCCGTAAGAGCATTAACCTCAGTGTCCTAGCCAAACTCCAGCTTTGAGTAATTCCCCACCTCCAATTTTAATTAGATATGGAAATCTTCTTTCTAGTCCTGAACAGTTGGGTTGTGTTGCTATGCAGTCAAACAGCTGCAATGATTCTTAGAGGATTTGTGCTTTAGAATCCTATTATTGTGGACCAAGGCCACGACTGGAATCAGGACCTCGTTGTGCTAAGAACTGTACAAACATACAGGAAGACACAGACACTACGCTACAATGCTTACATTTTAAAGCCCCGATCCTGCAAAAAAAGTTATGCACATGCTTAACTTAAAGCATATGAACAATCCCCTTGATTTCAATGGCACTACTCATGTGCCTAAAGTTAAGCACCTTTGTGCTTCCTCCCATCCTGCCCCTCACACTGAGAGAAGCTCCCCAAAAACATCTTTAAAGCTAACTCATTATCCTCCTTCAAAAGCCTCCTCAAGACTTCTGTTCTGTGACACCTACAAAAAGCGACAATAGTTAGGCTGCTGGTGCGCTGAGACCACAGCCTAGCATGCTGGCCAATACTGTCTCTGTTTCCTTGTATGCCCCTGTCTGTCTGTATCCATCTGTTGTCTCTCTTGTCTTATACGTACAGTTTAAGCTCCTTAGTGCAGGTACCATTTTTTCGTTCTGTGTTTGTACAGCACCTAGTGCAACTGGGGGCCTTGGTCCATGACTAGAGCTCCTGGGTGCTATGGCAATATAAATAATAAAATCTGCTTAAGTTTGGAGATGGGAATGTAATTTATGTCCAGATGTAATAAGCGTAACAGTTACAAATAGAAAAGAACAGGTCCTACATAAACATAAGAAATATTTCAGGACAATTACTAGGGCAAAAGTCATTTCTCAGCAGACCCCTAGTAGGTACTGCAGCCCTAGTTCTGCCAGGAGCTCCATGTGGGAAGGCCCCTGCATGGAACCCCACTGAAGTCAATGGGCTCCATGCTGAGAAGGGGTCCATCTGCCTAAAACTCACTGCAGGATCCAAATCCAAACATGCAACTCTTCGCCTGAATAATCCAAAAAGGAACGAATCTGTTCTCTTACCAGGATGGAGACGTCTGGTTTGTCTTTGTTGATAATATCAATCAGATCTAACATCGGGTCATAGGTGATGCTGTCAGAAGTTGTGTAGGGCCCACAAGCAACCAAGACCATTTGTAGCTCCGAATCTAAAAAATGTATTACAAAAGTTTCAGCATATTGCCCATAGGGCATCCTCTATGCTGCCATCATACACGTGGGGGATTTTCTTTTGCTTGGTGCTGTTTGCTCTCTCTAAGATCTTGCTCTCAGATGTTGTACACAGAAGCATCCATCATATGGAAAGAGGCACTGGTGTGACACGCTTAATATCGGATACACACACACACACAAGCCCAGTGCTATTTCTTAGCAGTTAGATTTTTCTGGATTGGGTATGCAATACAAAAGAGCATCTCCCCTCCCTGCCACTTAAAAAAATATTTATCTTTATGGTTCTATCCACAGTGATTCCAGATGATTTTAGACTTTTTTTAAAAAAAACAAACAAAAAACACACTTTTCTGATGTGTCAGATTGCCTGTAATCCCTTGTAAGACTATCATGTAGAGCCATCATTGAGGGAAGAAGGTTAAAACCCAAAGTATTTACATAGGGAGGATGAGAAGTAGAAGGAAGAGAGACAATTCAGCATGAGTGATTCATACTGCCCTGTTCAGCTCACCCCCAAGTTTAGCCAGATGATTTGCTGTGCAATGAAGATACCAGTACAAGCCAGAGGTTCTCAATAAAAGGGACACATGAGACTGAGGGGGCTTGATGAGCCTTCTTATGGTTCAGTGGTTATGGTAGAAGTGAGGGACTGTCAAGTTCCAGGTTGAGGGGAAGGATAACTCAGTGGTTTGAGCCTTGGCCTGCTAAACCCAGGGTTGTGAGTTCAATCGGGGGGGGGATTTAGGGATCTGCGGGGAAAAAAAAAAGTCTGTTAGGGGACAGTATTTGGTCCTCCTAGTGTAGGTAGGGGGCTGGACTCCATGACCTCTCAAGATCCTTCCAGCTCTATGAGATAGGTAACAGCACCACTCAGGTTTGCCTTGTCTACCCCTCTGTCATGATCAGGGAGTGGGCCAAATTTAAGTGAGTGGTGTTGCCATCTGGCGCACAGGAGGGGATATGTGGCATCACCTCTCAGGTTTGGCTCAGCCACCCCTCCATCTGACAGAAACACTGGGCCAAATTTGAGTGGGTGCTGTTGCAACTTAGCATGTTCAACTGGGGAGGGGGTGTATTTTTGTAGTGGGGGGAACCTCCAAGTGCTAAGAGGGGCAGTGCTAAATTAGTACGTGGTTCAAGGGAGGTTGAGACTCTCTAAAACAGAAAGACTGGAGAGGTCAACAGTGACTTCTCAGCATGTGATGATCTAATCATTTTTCCTCTGGTTCCCTCCCCGGATTGCCCTTCCAACAGTTGGAAAGCTCCTGAAATATGTATATCTGGGCCTGTCTTCAAAATTCTACCTAAAGGCCTTTGGTTGGGTTTAAGCCAGTCCCTGAAATTAATTCAACTTTTCACGACATTCTCAGTGCAGAGAGTCAGAACACAGGAGATTACTTTAACAATAGATCACTGGGATCAGATCCAAGAACAATCTCACAACGGACCTATTAAAAAAATAGAAAGCTATGCCCAGTAAAGAGTACATAATGATGCTTTTAAATAGTTTCATGTGCATCAGATCTGAGAAACTGCACTAACTGTAGTTTGTGCTGTTGAGTGTGTATCTGTCTAATTCTCTACAGGACCAGTATGCAAAGCTAACCTTGATTTATTAGCGGGGCAGTGGTGGGGTGGGTGGGGGGAATGCAGAGAAATCTTTAAAAATGATTCAACTCACCTTCAGCTTGCTCTGTAGATTGGTAGAAAGGAAGAGGCACTCCCTAAAGAAAAAGGATAGTGAAAAATCACTGCAAGCATAGGGAATAATTGCACATGGCCAAATTCTACTCTCAGCAACACCAATATAAACCCACAGCAGAATTTGGTCCATAGCCTCTACAAGAGAGGCATTTAGTCCATCCCTGCACTGTAACAGCCTCTGCAAGAGGAGAAAGTCTGATTTGATCCACTAATAGGGACAAATACATTCCTGGGTGATTATCACATGTCTCTGTTATACTGTGAAGCCCAGGACCAAAGGGCAAGTGACCTCAACCACCTGTGATATGCATTAAAAGCTTTATAAAATCTACTGTCCTCAGGGGCTCAGTGAGATTAAGAAATCGAGGGTGGGAGGGAGGTCAGCCTGATGCATTACTGATAGATATGACATCACTGCAGCAGCCATCCAAAAAACATCACATCCCCGAAGGGGCTCCTGGATAGCCTCAGACAAACACTGTGATACTTAGTGAGAAGCATTTACGTAAGAGGTCTTTGCAAGATGTTGAAGTCATGGAATAATGATGCAGCTGGGGTGGTTACAACTGCACACACACACATAGGTGGATGGATGCTTGCTAAGGAAGTAAAGTTAGATTGCTTGGTTTTTGTCTGTAGATTGAGGAACATCAGCACTACAGGAGGTGTTTGGGAATCAGAACGTGGAGTTGGGGAATGTCATTGGTCTACTATAGGGGTCGGCAACCTTTCAGAAGCGGTGTGCCGAGTCTTCATTTATTCACTCTGATTTAAGGTTTCGCGTGCCAGTAATACATTTAACGTTTTCAGAAAGTCTCTTTCCAGAAGTCTATAATATAGAACTAAACTACTGTTGTATGTAAAGTCAATAAAGTTTTAAAAATGTTTAAGAAGCTTCATTTAAAATTAAATTAAAATGCAGAGCTCCCCAGAGCAGTAGCCAGGGCCCAGGTAGTGAGTGTGCCACTGAAAATCAGCTTGCGTGCTGCCTTTGGTTGCCTACCCCTGGTCTATTAGAATCAGCACTGAAACGGAACAGAAAAATATTCCCTTCTGCACTCTTTAGTCTAATAGAGTTTTATTGACTTTGCAAGGCCTATTTACTCAGGCACTATCAAAGGTGATAGGACTCCTAGTTGAGTTGTGGATAGTCTTTCTAGCACTTTTATTTCTGGATGTCATGTTAATAAGTGTTGCATTTTCTGATGTCCTAGTGATACACAAATGCAACAAACCTGACACAAAAGATGTACATTGAAAAACAAACCTTGGCCCAAATTTTTCAAAAGTCCCTCACAATTTTGGGGGAATCCAACCTAATACACAATAAAGGGACCCAGTTTTCAGGAAGTGTATGCTCAGCACATTTTGAAAGCCAGGCTTCTTTAAACATATCATGTTGGGGAGTCAAAAATAGAAGCATCCCAAAATCCTGACCTACTTTTGACAGTTTAGACCAGGGATGGGCAAACTTTTAGGCCTGAGGACTGCACTGGGTTTCTGAAATTGTATGGAGGGCCAGTTAGGGGAGGCTGTGCCTCCTCAAACAGCCAGGCGTGGCACAGCCCCCGTCCCCATCTGACCCCCACTGCTTCTCGTCCCGACAGCCCCTCTTGGACTCCTGCCCCATCCAAACCCTCCTCTCCTTCCTGACACCCTCACCCCACCCCACCCCAGGACTTCTGCCCCATCTAACCCTCCCGACCTCCCCTGAAACTCCCACTCCTGACTGCCCCATTCAACTGCTCCTCTCATTTCTGACTGCCCCCAGGGGAATCCCTGCCCCACTTCAACCCCCCTGTCCCCTGCACTGACCACTCCGACCCCTATCCACACCACTGCCCCCTGACCACACTCCCAACTCCCCTGCCCTCTGTCCAACCCCTTCCCCATCTCCCTACCCCCTTACCACGCTGCCTGGAGCGCAGGTGGCTGGCAGCACAGCTGCACCAGGATAGGCAGCCTCGCACCGCAGAGCATCAGGTCAGGCCATGGCTCTGCAGCTGTGCTGCCCCGAGAGCTTGCAGCCCCGCCGCCCAGGGCATTGTGCTGGTGGCACAGCACGCCAAGGCTGCAGGGGAGGTGCTACAGCAGGGGAGGGGCTGGGGGTAGCTTCCCCAGCTAGGAGCTCAAGGGCCAGGCAGGAGGGTCCCGTGGGCCAGATGTGGTCTGCGGGCCGCAGTCTGCCCACCCCTGCTTTAGACCCTTGTTTTAACAGATGGGCCTCACAAATGGTAAGATTACTGAGTACAAGTTACTTAGATAGACAAGACTAATTTCTTTTCCAGAAGGGATAATTATTATTTCACAGTTAAATTGTTTTGATCATTCAACTATTAAAAAAAAACCCCATAAACGATTGTAAGCATATGCACTGAGTTTCTAGTGTACCCAGGGGTCCTCCCGCAGCTCTGTCCCAGGCCCCACCCCTGCTTCGCCCACCCCGCCCCTTTCCACCCCCGTCCTCTGAGCGCATCCAGCCCTTGGTCCTTCCCTCTCCTTCTCAGCACCTCCTGCATATTGCAGAACAGCTGATCATGGCAAGTGGGAGGCACTGGGGGAAACGGTAGGCACTGATGGGGGATGCCGGTGGGTGCAAAGCAACTCCCCCATCCTTCCACCTCCATGGTGCTCCAGCCCTGGAGCATCCATGAGTTGGCACCTATGTCTGTAAGAACAGATAAGCCCATTTCTGGGAAAAAGTTCTAGACCTGCTCCTGATGTTTCATTGACACCACAAAGACACAGGAAGAGCAGAAAAGAATTTGTGCTTAGTTGGATTTACTTACCTCGTATAGCTTAGATGCAACCAGTTTTCCACCCGTACTGTTAATGCTCTCCATCACCACAACCTGGAAGAGTTAAATAGAAGAAACCCATGACACCAGGCTGACTGTTTGTTCAGACTCAGGAAGGGGCTATGCTATCAATAATACTTAGCTCCTATTCAGTATTTTCTTCAGTAGATTAAAAAGCACTTTACAAAAGAGGTCAATATCATTAGCCCCATTTTGCAGAGGGGAAACTGAGGCACAGAGAGGGGTCAAGACCTGCCCAATGTCACCTGCTCAGCCAGGTGACAGAACCAGGCATAGTATCCAAGTCCCCATTCCAGTGTTGTGTCTACTACGCCAGAATGGTTTTATTATAAGGAAATATACTTCTGCCTATCTCCCAAGTAACAATAAGACCTCAGCTATTATTTTTTCATATCCAGATCTCAAAGTGCTTTACAAAACAAAGTAAAGCATCATCCCCATTTTAAAGATGGATAAACAGAGTTACAGAGACTAAGTTATCTAGATTCCACTGAAACTCAGGCTCCTTTGACAATTCTAACCGTCCCCACCCAGCACTCTAGAAACCAGGACTCAAACCGTGAAAACTATTCCTGCATCTCAAAGTAACAGATAGATTTCCTAGCCCCTTCTGCCCCAGCAATATGCTCTATCCAACACCTCACCTGTCCTGGAAAGAGGGAGTATTCTTTCAGTTCTGATAAATCCACAGGAACTTGCCCTCCTGAAGAGTGCTCCCGATCCCCTTCTAGAATGACCGACTTGGCATTCAGTTTTCCGTTGCTGTCACAGCAAATCTGTCCCAGTACAGTGACTGGTTCCTACAGAACAGAAAGCATAGAATGATCTTAGCCAAAGGTATCCTACTGCATAAATTCATTTTGCATGCAAGACATCAGTCTTGGAAGCTCCACAAATTTCCAGTGTATGGATCTTGCCTTAAGAACTAAGTTGAACTCCAGGTAGGGTGACCAGATGTGTCGATGTTAGAGACAGTCCCAATTTTTGGATCTTTTCCTAATATAGGCTCCTATTACCCCGCAACCTCATCTCGATTTTTCACACTTGCTGTCTAGTTACCATAACCCCAAGGCAAGGAAGACACACCTCAGGCCCAATTTTTGGCCTGCAATAAACAATGGAGTTCTGGGGAGAGAAAGTTTTCTTAATGAATCAGTTGTGGATGCAACTCATTGCAGACAAATTTTTACCGTAGCTTGCAAATCAGGCCCATGTTTTCTGGGCCAACTTGGCTTAAGGAGGTGGCAATGCAAACCAAGCAAACTGATGCATGGTCACAGTTGTATCTAAAGTACTTACACATATCAATACCATAGTGTCTGTGAAGCTAACGATATTTAAGGTATTTATCCTCATTATACCCCAGTATGGTAAACAAAGCACTATTATTCCACCGTACAGATGTGGAACTAAGGCGTGCAAAGATTAAGTGACTTCCCAATGTCATACAGAGAGTCTGTTGGCCAAGCAGGGAATTGAACTCAGGTCTCCAAGTCTCAGGCCAGTGCCCTAAATGCTGGATCATCTGTCCTCTCAGCTTTGGACTGTTTCACTGTTCAGGTTGTGCAAGTCTGCTATGCTGCTCTCCACATCCTACAGACATCCTCACATGCTCCAGCTGATCTTCTGGCTCTGTCCCCTCAGACAGTTCCAACATATTGATGACTTTCTGACTATTGGTTCTCCTTACATGTAAAGACGGGAGTCTACTTAAGCCTAATTTATATGGATAACATTAACATCCACTGTTATATAAGACAGGACGTTTAGAAGGAATTTAAGCCCTCTTGCCTAAAGTGCATAAACAAAGGTGTGTGGAAGGTCTCCTATAGGAGTAATTCCATTGTCACCCTCTTTGATGTTTCTTATACCTCCTTCTAAAGTATCTAGTATTAGCCACTGTCACAGACAGGCTATCGGGATACACAGAACCCAGGTCAGATCCAGTCTGGCAAGTCCTCTATTCTTAGAAAAGTTTCCTTGAGAATAAGGGAGCAGAGGGTAACTACACAACATGGTATTGACCAACAGTCTCAAAGGTGCAACTTCTCCATATCCTGCAATATTTAATGGAAAAAAATCACTGCCAATGCAATGTAGTGACAAAGACGTAACAACAGAAGAGACTTGCAAACACACACACTTATGAAAATGTTCCTGAGATGCAGTGCTTACCTGAGCAGGGACTAACACAGAAGTGAACTCCTCGATCTTGTAATGTTTCTTCAGTGCATCCCCAAGTTCTTCTATCTTCCAGGACACTACTAAAATAATAAAACAGTGTAAGAACATTTAAGATTTCTGCAGAAACAAGGAGACAGAACATGAAGTCAGGAGCCAATTTAAAATAGAGTTTCTCTTTCAGGATCCAAGGTACTTATCTGGTCCCCCTCACCAAGGAACCTAAGTGTCTCACAAATTTGTAACATATTCATCCTCACATTACCCCACGCGAGGTAGGAAAATGCTGTTATCCCCATTTTATAGATGGGGAACTGAGGCAGAGAGACTAAGTGATTTACCTAAGATCACACAGGAAGTCCATGGTGGAGTAAGGAAGATTGGGTTCAATTACAAGTCCCAGGAGCGCACCTTATCCTACTGCCCTATCTCCCTATACCCCAGCAGTCACCAATGTCTGATACAACTCTAAAGCAGAAGAAAGTACTCTGCCTAACCAGCAAGGGAACACCTATATTCATGGATCTTGAGATCAGGAAAGGCAAACTCAATTGCCTACGTTAACAGGATGTCAGATGCCATCCTTGACTATTATGAAGTATCTGGATCATTCCATATGAACATGTTGAACAGTATAGAAAACGTTAATTGAGGGGCTCCTAATTACCCTCTCTCATTACAAAAGCAAAAGGGCAGGCAATGAAATTGGAAGGCAGCACATTTAAAACTGATAAGTAAAATCTCCCTTCGCCGGCCACAGACACACAAAATAAAGAGTTAGCCTGTGAAACGTATGACTACAAGATGGTTCATTCAGCATTTATGTGGACAAGACTATCCACAATTCCATTAAAGAGGATTGGGGCAGAGTGTGTGGGGGAGGGGGCAGAGAAGAAGGAAAATAAACCCACTTGCTTCAAAGCTTGAGCCAACTTCCAATCTCCCCTATGGGCAGGTTATTCCATAACTGGCCACCTCAAGTTTCTTGCAGCTTCCATAGAAGCATCTAGCACTAACCACTGTTGTCCAATATCTTGTCCCCTAAACAAAATGCTGCCCTGAACCAGTATGGGAATTCCAGTATGGGATTTTATAGGGGGCAAACCAAATCTCACCTCTCACTAAATCATTGGCTTGACTTTCAGTGATGCTGAGCTCCCGCCTCCTGAATTCAGTGGAAGCTCTAGATCAGGCCTGCACAACTCAGAAAGCAGCGAGGGCCATATTACTGCAAAAAAACCCAGCTGCGGGCTGAAAAGCCCCGCCCTCGCCCTGCCCCCATCCACTTACCCCCACCCCACCGCTTGGCTTGCCCCACCCTTACATACCCCCTGGGGGCCGCACACTGATCCTGTGCGGGCCGCATGTCGTGCAGGCCTGCTCTAGATGACCAGTACCTCCAAATACAAGACCAGATTTTCAGTCAGTCAGTCGCTATAGTATCAGAGTTCCTTCCACACAAAAATTAAATGCAAAAGTGAAGTTCATAGCAGACTTCATGGAGTCTCTGGCACTGCTCCCTTTTCAACATGTGAACTGGGGGGGGGGGGGTTGTGTGGGGTTTTTTTTTTGGTGTGTGTGTTGGTTGGGGTTTATTGGATACAAAGGGGTGCCAGTTTTGTGCAAGCTATTCTTATGGTGGAAAGGATTTTGCAAAGAAGGTTTGGCAGCATTTTCTAAATGTGGTCAGGGCCCAGACTTGCCTGATCCCCTCTAGAAGTTGGCTCCATAGCTGGATCCTCTTATCCAAAAATGCACTGCCCCAGTTCTCACGTGCATCATTCTGAGCTTTGTGGTCTGTATTGTCCCAGAACAGCGCAGCTGTCATGGTGGTTCAGAGATCAAAATTTGCTCTTTGATCTCTCTGGGGGTTGATCTATTAATTGTTTTGAAAATTAGGACCCAGCCATCAGAAGCTAACTGGGAGCCAGTGGAGGGACTAGGACACAGGCCTGATGTGCTCACAGCGGCCTTCACAATGTTCACCAGAACATAAAGTTTTCATTGGGAAAAAGCTTCTGGCTTCCCTAGTTAGTAAAGATGTTAAGAGCCAAAATGTAAAATACCATAAGACTAACATTTTTTTTGTATGTAAGAACCCCTAAAGTACCTTCCCGAATGTCACGAAACTTCTGGAACATGAATTTGTAACTCTTGGTGAGCAATTGTTCTGGTGGACCAAAGAGCTTCACGCTTGATCCGTGGCCTCCTTTTCCACTCCAGGATAGGCCCTGCACAGAGCCGAATGAGGTTACCACCTCACCTCGGTTGCTCCGGGAGCCATACTTCTGAGAGGGAGTAGCGCTGCATGGAGGGAAGAAAAGGAATTGTGAAGAGTAACTTGATCTCATCTGACTTTAAAAGCAACAAATCCAGTACAAGTTAGACCAAGCCTCCTTTAAGATGGATTTATTGTGATATTCAATATCTTAGATAGAGACCACTTCTTCTGTCACAGAAATATAGCCACCTTTTGGGTGGGATGTGGCAGCTGTTTAACACAGTACAACAATACTATACCATGGTTTAGAAAAAGAATAACCCTGTATCCATACGAAACTGCAGGGGGAGTTTTAAGCAGGCAAGAATACAGGTACCCAAATTGGAATTTAACCAGGTGATGGGGTTATTGTCACTAATGCTTACAAATTAAAAAGCTCCAACACAAACAAACCGTAACTCAGTGGGCTCTCCAATGGCTAAGTGGTTGAGGCACTGGTAGCAAATTTCTCTTTTCACCTGTGCCTTTCCTATCATCCATAGGCATGTGCAAGTATCACGAGAAGAAGCTGACTTCCAGAAACTGTTCTAGGCCAGCAATTTGTTGATGTCTCACTCACTATACTCTGTCTCTCCTAGACAGAAGTAGTCTAACCAGTCAGAAGTTTCTGCCCACCCAAACCCAGTAGTGGCAAATCTTAGCCAACAGAGTAGAGACTGTCTTTGAGAGGGGAAAGCAGAGACATCTCTGATCAGATTGTGTTCTACAGTGGTCAGGTATTTCAGAAGGAGGATTGTCCAGTGGGTGGGGCACCAGTTTAGGACTTGGGAGACATGGGTTCAATTCCTCCCCTACCACAGAGTCCCTGTGTGACTTGAGAAAAAAAAAAAAAAAAAAAAAAAAAAATCACTTCGCCTAAACTCCCCATCATTAAATAGGCGATAATAGCGCTGCTTTACTTCACAGGGGAGTTGGGAGGTGCTTTGATACTAATGATAGGGACCATATACATGGTTAAAACAGATACACAGATCTGCTCCCTGACTTACTCTAGCTTTGCCCCCCATGTCATCAGATTAGCATACACCATGAGACTGGGATGGCAGTGTGGATTAGGGCACCAAACCAGGACATAGGAGACCTGAGTTTTATTCCCAAATTCTGCCGCTGACCTACTTTGCAAGTGTGGGCAAGTCAGTTTGCCCCTCTCTCTCAGCCTTCATCTGTCACGTCTAACTCTTTGGGGCAGATTCTCTCACTATGTTTGTAGAGTGCCTATCACAATAGGGTCCCAACCTCAGGTGCAGCCTCTAAGTACTACCGCAGAGTTATTAATCTGTGTCCGTCATCAATAGGATTGTGAACACAGGAGTTGGAAAGATTCATAGATTTTAAGGCCTGAGGGGACCATTATGATCATCTAGTCTGACCTCCTATATAGTACAAGCCAGAGAAACTCATACAATAATTTTTTGACCAAACCCATACACTTTAATTGAGCTACAGCATATTTGTTAGAAAAAAAAATCTAGTTTTGATTTAAGGATTCCAAGTGATGGAGAATCCACCATATCCATAGCTAAATTGTTGCAACAACTAATTACCCTCACCACTGAAAATGGGCACCTGTTTTTAGCCTGAATTTGCCTACCTGCAGTTTTCAGTAAGTGAATCTCGTTCTGCTAAATTAAAGAGCTACCTACTATCCAAAAATCTTGAGGACCGTGATCAAGAGTTTTGGGTAAAATAAAGAGACTGAACTTGTGTTTCTCACTTCAAGGTACGTTTTCTAGACCTCAATTATTGTGGCTCTTTTTTGAACCATTCCCAATTTTTAAAAATCTTTTTTGAATGCGAACACCAGTACTGGATGTTGTGATCCTCTAGTGGTCTCACTAATACCATACACAGAGGTAATACCACTTCCCTACTCCTGCTTGCTATTCTCCTGCTTATACAAGAGGAAATTCAGTTTCTAGTTTCAAATGTCTTGAGACTTCAGCTTCAAGATTTAGCCACAATTTAAACCACATTCACAGTTAGTGTGAAGAGGAGTCAGGGAGCTGCTAGAAGAGTCAACTCAAATAGGAGACCAATAGTACTATACCTTGGTGAGAAGCTGTTTGGAGAGAAAAGCAGGTGGGGGCTACGGGTGGATAAAGTCCTTTTAGACCGTGGATTCTCTGGTGTCGTTATGTTCCATTTCTGAGAACCCTATAATACAGGAAGAACAGACGTGTCAGTCTCTCAGACTACTCTGAAATTCAGTTGAGGGTTTTACACATATGCCATTCTCTCTCAGCTACTACTCCGCAGGAGACACAGGAGATGGCCTTATTCTCCACTGCAATGCACCTTGTGTAGTCATTCAGATCAATACCATGTAAAATGGGTGTAAAATGCTGCCAAACCAGATTAGCAGGGAAACAAAGAATCAGGCCTATGACTTTTAAAGTGACACAGGCCCTGATCCTACAATAACATTTGCACAGATGGACCCCTACACCCACACCAAATTCAAAGCAGTATGCAGAAGTCATTGCTGGACTGGGGCATTATTCCTTAAAAACAGCCCTGCAACAGTCATGAAAACTGTCCAGCCCAGCCACAAGATCTTTCCTCCCTCCCTTACCCTGATGAAAGGGAAAATAATATTTAATCACATGGCCAAAGAAAGAAAATTGTGCTCGCTCCAGAGAAGAGAGCAAATCTTTGCTTGCATTAAGATAGATGAAATAGCAAACAGTAACACTTTCACATATACCCTGAAGCCTTAAAATTCCACCCAGCTTCCAATATCTCCAAGGAGAATGGAGTTGGGTAGCTCTTTTACAAACAGAAATATACAGAACACTATACACTTACTTTTGACGGTGTTGTGTAGGCATCTAAGAGATTCTCCTCTTCCTCCTCTACGTCAATACTAATAAATATTAGTCATGGAAGAGATCAGAGTAGTGTCTATTGGAATATAGAGTTTGACCATTTGTTGCCCTGCACCTTTATTCAGTCATTTGTAAAATCCTATGGTTCTGTCTTGGAAGTATATTGCCCTACACACATGCAGCCATTTACACTAGTGCAGTGGAGAATCTGGTTCATAAATTTCAATTAAAGTGCTTAAAAACAAAAAGACATTACAGAGGTAAAACTATCTTTAGAGGGCCATTGCTCTTGTAAAATAGAGGTCACAAGACTTTTGCCAAGTACTAAAAATTCATTCTTGATTGATTCCAATAGGAACTATCCTAGGGTGCCTAAGGTATCTGAAAAGTTTGCAGTTCTGGGAGCAACTTAAGATATTGACAAGAAACATTACACTAAAGGAATGCATTTTCCAACCTTAAAGTTAACAGCTTCCTTCCATCCTGCTCTTTTATACATGGAGAAGCCACCTTGAAATCCAGTTCTGCCATAATCACAGGAGACTGCCAACTGCTGTTGTCTACATAGTTTTTGTCCCAGCATAACCACATCAGTTATCTTAAATTACACTGTAGGCTCTTTGGCATATCTTCCTAAATTTTTTACAGTGTCAAGCACAGAAAAGCCCAGTATTTGAAGTGACTCTTTAGCAGTTTCTCCTGGTGTTGCAAAGTAAGTTACTTACTTATCTTTGATCTAATGCTAGGAGAATGTTAATATTAAAAATCTTTACTAGACAAAGTTGACTAACTATCTTAGGTACTTATATGATTCCTATCATCATAGCATCCAAGACACTCACAATCTTTAATGTGACATAGTACACCTGCAAGGCAGGGCAGTGCTGTCCTCAATTTACAGATAGGGAAATGAGGCACAGAGAAACTAAGTGACTTGCCCATGGTCACAAAAAAAATTTGCAGTATAGCAGGTAATTGAACCCGTCTCCACAGTTCCAGGCTAGCATCCTCATCACTGAAGCATCCTTCTTTATGCAACAAATTACATGTAATTAATTCCTTGTAAGCTATATTATTTACCACCACCAAAGTACAGGCTGAATTGAGAAAGTCAGCTAAAAAAGGACTTACTTTGCCTTTTCAGTCAGAAGTCCTGATATTAAACAAATAGCAGAGAAGGATACAGTCCCTGAATGGTGTTGATATCCTTGATTCCAGAATATCTGTTGTCCTTTTTTTGATGAGCTTTAGTAACTCTTTTGTTGAGTACCTTAGGAATAATGAAAGTCCATGACTACTTCAAGCTGTACATATCACCTGATTAGAAATGTGAAGTGCTATATAAAGATCTTTACGGATGATAACCAATTAATCCAACCTTGGGTATTAATTTTCACCACCATTTCACAGATGGAGAAACTGAGGCACAGAGAGATGAAATGTCACCTAAGCCACAGAGAGGCAGCATCAGAGTTAGAATTAGAACTTGGGAGTTCCCAATCATGTGCTCAAGCCCTCAGACATCTGTTGAAAAATAAGTTTTAAAAAATGATTCTCAAAAGCAATTTGGGATTACTGTCTGCTAAATATATGGCATTAATAGAAATGTGTACAAGACTGGGGGATCCAATATCAACCTATAAAGCTGTTTATTTTCCTGCTTGAAAGTGATGGAGTCTCTCAAAATAAGCTTTCCTTTCTCCCACTCTTTGAATGTTTTGTCTTTTTAGATTGTTTGCTTTTCAGAGCGGGTTCTTGATAACTGTGCATATATAGACCACAGCACCATAGGACTGCTGTTCTCAGCTGGGACTTCTAGGTGTTATTAGAACAAAAAAAGAAGCCAAAACGTCACACTTAATTATTCCTATATTTAGGGAGGGGATGGTTTGAATTTGTTTCACTATTCATAGATTTATCTTAAAATGATAAAATGATTTTAAATAAAGTGTTTCTAGTCAAAACATTCTAAAACTGTACCACATACAAGGCAAGTTATACTTGAGCTGTGCCTGCAGGCACAGGTCTCACTAATGCCCAGCTAGGTTTTAAGTTGACCTGCTGGTATATACATGCCTTATCTACACCAGATTGTAGGAATTTAGTGCTAGCTATACCTTCTTAAAAATATGACCTTCCCCCCAGTCTACACAAAGCAAACTACACCTCCTCCCAACCCTCTATTAGCTGTTTACTAAACATCATTCTTACTTCATGTTCAAAGACATTCAAGATCTCTACAGTGAGAGGAGACCCATCTTCTTTAGATGTAGTGAAGGCAACTAATTCATCAGCCAAGTCATTCTGGGCCAGTCTGTGTGTCATGCATAGTTCAACCACTGCAAGAAGAGATAGTTTATACAGAGTTGAATCACTGATGAATTTGCAGATGGCATCTCTCTTGATTTAACAGGCAGATTCCACAATTACAGTTGTTTAGCACCGCAGAGGATAGATTAGAGTCAAATCATAGTTGTTCCTCGCCATTTTCAGACCAATCAAAAGGGGCACTTGGTCCCCCTCACAGCTTCTGGGACAGAGCAACACAACTTTATCAGCTGGCATCCTTGTTGATACAAACAGCATTTGGTCCCAAACAATTGTTTTCCAAACGTTAAACATGGGAAATGGAGCAACAAAGGACATTAATAGCAGAAGGAAGCAGCGTCTAAAGAGCAAATTAGGCCGCTCGTCACTCTTCTGACTCATACCCCCAAAACACCACCTCCAGACCCTACTCCCGCAGCCCATCCCACCAGGATTTCAATTTACCTCCTCACCGTGCAATACCTGCTGCCACCCCACAGCCCCTGTTACCCCACTGCCCCCTCAACCCCCAAGACACAGCCTGACTGGCTTGCTCCCTATGCCCCCCCCCAACCTGCCCCTTGGGGATGAGGGGAGTGGGGAAAGGCTCGGGGTCAGCAAAGGTCTGTGTGGGGAAGGTGTCCCAACAGCCTACCAATCCCTCCCCCACAAATAAAAACCCCACACCCAACATCCTCCAGGTTCACTCTAGGCTCCTTCCCTCTCCCTCAGCTCCTCCGTTACCCCGGACTCTCCAAAGCCTTTGCACTGCTCCTGACAGATGCACCTGCGGCACCTGCCCCCGAAGCTCCTCTGTCCCAATTTCTCCCCCAAGCTCCGCTTCGGCTCCTGCTACCTCCTCCCCCCGCCACCACTTCCAGTGCCCTCCTCGTCCTCGTCCTCCTCCCCCTCATCCCCTGATGGCACGTGTCGCCTCCCTCACGTTTGTCGGGCACCGCCTCCTCTTCGTAGCCCACCCCGAAGACCCTGAGATCCTCCAGCAGCTCCTCGACACAGACCGACCCCATTGGCCACCCTGTCTGCTGAGCCAGAAAACAAGCGAAAAACCCGCCACTCTCACGGCACTTCAGTACTTTACGGCCGCCGCCACCCTGCCCCCTCCGGTGTCCCTCACGCAAAAGGGCGGGGCCTATACCGACTGGGCGTGGCTACCTAGGTCAGAGCCGCTAGTCGGAGCGGAGGGAAGGGTAACTGAGAAATGCTGGGTGGGTTGTGGTTAAAAACTGAGGGGCGTGGCTTCACATCCGAGCAGCCTATGCGAAGCCCCAGGCGGGGCTGGAGACGGGGAGGGGCGGGGCTGGAGACGAGGAGGGGCGGGGCTTTTCCCCCTTTTCAGCGCGCGTGGGAAGTTAGGAGCGGCGGGTATCAGCAGGCGGTTGGCTCGTGGAGTTCCCGCGAGGGAGGGGCGAGGAGGGCTGGTCTCGCGCTGCTGATGGCGCTCTGGGGGCGGGGGCACGGGACAGTTAGAGGAGCCCTGGGGAGGGGCGAGTGAGCGAGCTGGGCAGGAGCCTCCTCAGCGGGATTAGATCAACTGAACCTCTCGCAAGGGTGGAATTTCTTAACTTCTCCCTGCGGGAGAGAGATCAGCTAAAGGGCTGTTTAACTGCAGTGTAGATGTTTGATCTCGAGCTTTGGCTCTGGGAACGTCACTGGGCCCAAACGTCTACACTGCAGTACTCCTGGGGGAATTGTGCACCAAAAAAATCTGCAACACGGTGTAGTTTGTCAAAATTACACAATATAATTTGCCAGTTACAGTTAGTTTGGTAATTTATTTCAGAATATCTGTCCTCTAGTATGTCTCTAACAATAAAATTAAACAAATAAAAATTGGATTTTTTTGACAAATGGATTCCCTACTAGGTATATGAATACAGAATTGTATGTAATTCATTTAAATTACAATACAGAACTGTATTTCCTGCACCTGTCAGAAGCAGTGCAAAGGCTTGGGAGAGTCAGGGGTAAGGGAGGAGCTAAGGGAAAGGGAAGGAGCCTAGGAGTGAACCTGGAGGATGTTGGGTTTGGGGTTTTTATTTGGGAGGGGGGGATTATTAGGACGTTGGGACACCTCCCCCATACAGACCTTGGCTGACCCCAAGCCTGTTCCCACTCCTCTCATCCCCAAGGGTCTCTGCAGCCCGTCCCCAGGCTCAACCAGTAACCCCACTAGCTCCTGAGCCCATGCTCCAGTCTGTTCCCCATCCAAGCCATTCTGAACCCCAGTCTGTGACCTCTGCCAGCAGACCTGTGTGCCCCAGTCTGTCCTAACCTGGCTCTGTAGGCAGGTGCTGTGATGAACTTCTCTTCCTGGGGGAATTCTGCAGCACTGGGCATAGAATTTTGTATTTTCCTGCATAAAAAGCATTTCGGCTGCTTCCTGCAGTTCCACCTTTTCCCACCAGAGGCCGCTGTGGTGCATGACTGCAGTTGGCTCGTCTGGCGCCACAGTGGCCTATAGTGTGCAAAAAATGGAACTGCAGTACGTAGGCAAAATGTTTTTTATATGGGAAAATACAAAATTATGTAAAACAGATGAATTCTGTCTCTCTGCAGATGCACAAAATGTCCCCAGGATTAGATACAGTATGTGTGCTGTACAAGTTAATTTTACTGCTCTGCAATTATTCTTCCTGGAAAATGGAGGAAATACTACCTGCTGTAAAAGATTAATTATTGTTATAAAGTATGCTGAGATCCTTGAATGAAAGATATTGTTGAGGGCAAAATAATAATATAAAAAGATTAATAAAATACTGCACCACTTGAAAGATACCAGAGAATTCCTTAAATAGGAACTGATGTTGCTAATCCTGATAGTCTAAACCAGGAGTGGGCAAAATTTCTGGTCCAACTGTCACATCGGGGTTGCAAAATTGTATTGAGGGTCAGGCAGGGAAGGCTGTACCACTCCAAACAGCCTCACCCCATCCCCTATCCAGCCCCTCCCATTTCCCACCACCTGACTGCCCCGCTCAGAATCCCTAACCCATCCAACACTCCCCTGCTCCTTGTCCCTAGACTGCCCCTTCCAGAGATCCCCCACCCTAACTGCCCCCCAGGACCTGCCTACTCAACCCCCCTTAATCCCTTTCCCCTGACTGCCCCACCCCCATCCATCCCCCCACCCCCTTATAGATCCCCAGGACTCCTATGCCCCATCCAACCCCCACCCTGCTCCCTGACCACCCCCTCCAGAAACCCCCCACCCCAAACCACCACCCCGGGACCTCACCCCCATCCAACCCATGCTGCTCCCTGTCCCCTGACTTCCCACCAATTCAACTGCCCAGCCCCAGCCCGGCCCCCTTACCACACTGCTCAGAGCAGTGGCCGGAGGTAGACACATTGCCGTGCAGCCCCGCCCCCCAGAACGCTACCCATGCAGTGGCATGGCTCTGGGGGAGGGAGGAGTGTGTCTGTCTCTGCACGGAGCCAAACACGCTGCCCTGTGGGAGTGCGCAGCCTAGCCCCCCAAAGCGCTGCCCATGCAGCGGTGTGGCTCCAGGGGAGGGCCGGAGGCAGCCTCCCCTGCCAGAGGCGCCAGACAGGACATTCCCCCAAGCTGTAGTTTGCCCAACCCTGGTCTAAACTGAAAGCAAAAATAGTATAGGGAGAAATTAAACATTCCATTATATCCCCTCTGTCAAAACTGGCATGAAATCGTGGGTCCATTGAAGTCAGTGAGAGCTTTGTCTCTAACTTTAATGGGGCCAGATTTTTCCCATGGGCCCATATTCTGCCCTATTTCTATTTAAGCCAATGGGAATTTCACCTGCTTTTTGCTGGGCTGAATTTGGTACAAAGGGGTTCTCCACAAAAGACAGAGAAAATGCAAATGTTGTTCTTTTACAAAATGTCTACTTAATTTCAAGAATCAGAGAGGTAGCCGTGTTAGTCTGGATCTGCAGAAGCGACAAAGCGTCCTGTGGCACCTTAAAGACTAACAAAAGTATTGAAGCATAAGCTTTCGTGGTCTAATAACCACTTCGTGGGATGCATGCAGTGGAAGTGACTTCAAGACCAGACTTCAAAGAGAAAATGCTGAGCTACAGTTCGTTTGCAAATCTGACACCATCAGCTCAGGATTAAACAGATTATGAATGGCTAGCTAACTACAAAAGCAGTTTCTCCTCTTTTGGTGTTCATACCTCCAGATCAGCTGCTAGAAGAGGACCTCATCCTCCCTGATTGAACCACCTTGTTATCTCTAGCCTGATTGAACTAAACTTGTTATCTCTAACCTGGTTCTTATGCCTGCCTCTGGATACTTCCACTCCATGCATCCGAGGAAGTGGGTATTAGCCCACAAAAGCTTATGCTTCAATACTTTTGTTAGTATTTAAGGTGCCACAGAACTCTTTGTCACTTCTGCAGTTAATTTCAGAGATATTAAATATAGTTTAGTTGTCTTTATTTTGTAAAATAGGCAAAGATCCAAATAATTGTGGTCCATTCTGACGTTACGGCTTTATTTAATTCTGTTGTAAAGGTACTAGCCTTCTGGGCAGAACACTTAATTTTAGTCGTACCCACTAACTAGTTTGGTTTTGTACCAGTAACACATCTACCGTGGTTCTCAAACTATTGTACTGGTAACCCCTTTCACACAGTAAGCCTCTGAGTGCGACCCCCACTTATAAATTAAAAACATTTGTTTATATATTTAACATCATTATAAATGCTGGAGGCAAAGCGGGGTTTGGGGTAGAGGCTGACAGCTCATAACCTCCACAAGTAATAACCCCGAGACCCTCAGTTTGAGAACCCCTAATCTACAGCATGTACTCAAGCACTTAGCAAAATATCTACAGCACTGGTGACATTGGAAAGATTATTGACAGATATAAAGCGTTCAGCTCAGTTGAATATAAATATTTATTTGCTTTTCTACAGAAGATATGATGTGGGCCAAGGAATATCCAGGACATCTGTTGAAACTGGTCAGATCTGTTGTACCTCCAACAGCTCCTTTCTCCTTTCCTAGGGCATCAAAATGAATTGTGCCTCCACTATGCACAGGATTTTCAGAAACCCCATAGCTACTGAGGCATGGGTTAATTGAGGACAGGTATTCAGACTGGTAACATGCAGATCTCACTTTATATACCAATTGCCAACCATATGGATTTCTGATATCCTTTATCAATTTAGTATCTGCTCAGGCAATAGACTGAGTATAAAAGAATTTTGCTTCATTCTTACACCTAGCACTTTTTAGCTAACAATCTCAAAGCGCTTTACATTCTCTCACTCTCGCACAACTTCGCAGCTAAAGAGCCAAGTCAGCTGAAAGATTGTTAATTCAGTTAAAATAATTTGTTTTATATGTTAGAAGCATAACTATCCTTGGCATCGGTCAAAAAAACCACAATCTGGTTAAAGTATTTAAAACCTCTAAACCCTTCAAACATGGATTCATCTATGACGCTTACTGATAAAATTATTGTAGGCAATAATCCAAACTATCCCATTTTCTGTCTTCCAAGCTAATACTAATTTGTTTGAGGCAGAGCTTCATCTGACGGAAGTTTTTATAGGGTCGTAATTGTCATAGTTCCAAATTCATGATCTTAGCAGAGCTACAAATAAACAATTTATCTGCCCCCAGATTTCCAGTAGTATAATCAGAATGCTAGAATTGATTTTAAAAGTATTATATTTTCAACACGAGTGGTAAGTAGGCACACTTTTTTTTTCTTTTTTTTTTCTTTTAAATTCAACATACTATTTGGCTTCTCAGATTCAGTATATTTTACACCTTAGCTTTAACTCCACAATTCAGAATGCCTGTTAGTATTTCTCTCTGGAGGCTGATTGCTGGCCCAGAACTTGGCCCATAACCACTGAAGTCCAGTCTGAACCAGAGAAACTTGGATCTAGAGTTTATGTTCTGCTTTGAATTGGAACTTTGTGTATATGTGCTAAGCTAATAACCCAAAATGACAGGATGGCTAAATTTTTCAAAGGAACAGAAAGGAATAAACCAAATTAAATAGTTTTAATAGTACTTTTAAAATTTATTTTTGGCATTAAAATATTTGGTTTCTACAATACAAAATAAAACTACTCAATGTGTGTGAGTAACATAGTCCCTGATATTGACACTCCTGGCAATGTTAAATAAGCATGTTAATCACCTCAAAATCCCCTTATCATATACAGGAATATAAAAAATAGCAAATGACAAGAACAGTTTGACCTCAGAGAGAGAAAGCTTTGGAGAGTGTTCCTGCCACTTTAAGCTTGGATAAGTACAGCAGAAGTGTGGCAAGGCAAAGGTGAAATAGATTAAAGGTGTTTGGCTATTGCAGTCTTGAGGCACAAGAAATCCCAGGTCAATCATCTCAAGGTGAAGGTTTTTCACAGTGCACCATGACTGAAGTGCACACATTGCCAGTTTGTTGGGCCCTTTCTCACTGTCCCTCTCTCATGTATATTCTCAGGTGTAAAGAGAGCATGGAATAGGGCTCATCTAAGGAGAACTGCAAATAAAGCCCTAATCCTTTTGGCGTCTGTCTCAGGATATTTAAAAACAAAAGCCAGAGGCTGAAATGGAAGTTCTGGGGGTGGGCAAGGGGAGAAGAGCAGACAGTAAAGAGCAGTAATTCAGGGACAGGAAGGGAGTGGGAGGAGGGGGAGAGGTTGCCTTGGCAAATTGTAATATTTAGCACTTCAGTTAGAATCTTCACTAACAAAGCAAATCAAGAACAAAGCCAAAAAAACCCCAAAGTGCGGAGAAGGAACCTAGAAAACGTGCCCTCCTGAAGGTAGCAACTTTTCTAGGATACTCTGCAGAGTGGGCTCTACAAGAGAGTAGCTTTATTCCCCCCACTGGCATCATCAGACACACTTATCCATTTAAAAAAATGAGCACATAATTGAATGAGAAGGCCCATATGTGGCTTTGGCACTGTGTCGTGCAGTTTCTCACCAAAATGTTGCACTAAAAATTAAAAACAGAGTGGTTTTAGCTGCCTGAGGGAAGGTGCAGAAAAGCTTCCAAGGACAAGGCAATCAGGCATAAGGGTAGAAACTGATAAGAGTATCTCCATGCACAGGCGCGGGGTCCCTTTTTCCAAAGTGAGGCTTCTGTAGGTGTGGGGCAAGGAGTAGAGGCAGCAACGAGGAGGGGACCCATCCCCCTCCCCCTCCCCCTCCCCCGCATTATCCCAAGGCAAAGGCACTTGCAGCTGAGATTACATGGGGAAGAAAGCTGAATGGCTTGGTGGGAGTGGCTCCTTTTCTTCTTCAAGCAAACATGGTTAGCTGTAACCACTGCAGAGGAGAAAGAAAGAGAATGTGTGTCATCTCCAAGCACCTGCATCTCCTGAAACCTTTACTATATTAACCAGGAATCAGTGTACATTTCTTTGTACTACATCTAAAGGAAGGAACATTCCAAAGCATTTATAGCATAACATGTTTGTTGGTACAATAAAAGTGTGTCTCTATGCCCTCTTCTCGCTCTAAGCCTTTCAGACTCTACTTTCATATCCACTTAAGGGCATGATCCAAAATCCAAGGAAAGCAGTGGAATGACTTCTATTAAAAGTGGTCTTTGAATCAGGGCCCCGATGAGGAGACTACTAGCTGACAGCATTACTCTGCTGGGATAAAATATATCAAAATGACTTGGTAAACCTACCAGTTTGTATTAAAAACCGAGGTAGTTTATGGGAACACTTTGGGGGGCAAATTGGTGTTTGAGACAAATTTACAGATTAGTAATTACTTATAATTTTTGCATATCCATAGCCACTTTCATCAAAGACCACAAATTAATACTTGTAGTAGTAAGTATTAATAAATTTAAAGCTTCATAACACCTGTATGAGGCAGGTATTCTTGCTAGAGATGGGTAAACTGAGGCACATTTATATGCCCAAAATTGGTGAGAGAGCTGGAACAGAACCAAGGGATCCTGATTCTCTATCATTTGCACTAAATAGTGGAGAACACTATCACCACCTCCTTTGTAGCTGAATGTGTAGTAAATTGTAATTATTGTTCTTATGACTCATGGAATAATGAGCAAGACAAACATGCAAGGTGTTAATATTTATTTCCGAGGGCCAGGTATGGGAAATAAGAGACCAACACAAACCAGGGGGAGGAAAACAAAAGTATGTACCTTATATAAGTCGAAAGTGACAATTCCATCTTTGTCTGTGTCCAGAGATCGAAAAAACCCTACAGAGATGGGAAAAGGGGAGAAGAGGGGAATGTTTTATAATTATTATTTTTTAACTGCCCCATTTAAATACTTTTATGCCTCTGGGTAATTCTCAGACCTCCTATAAAAAGTAGTATGCCTCTGAATTCTCTAAATGGAATAGGTGCCACTTCACCAAGAAAACCTGCTTGAGAATGTTTATCTTCCCTTTACTGCTTTTAAATCCCCCATTGCATCAGAATCCATTGACTGAAACTCAAGTACAATTCTTGCTACCAACGGAATAAAGGTAAGACCTAGCCCTTTCAAATAAAGATGGGGTTAAAAAATAAATTGCAGTGCTGGTATTTGCAGTACAATTATTAACAGATGCTTCAACAAGTAATTTCTTCATCAAAGAGCTCTCTGTCCTGCATATTATCCCTGCCTTCTGCCATCTACCTTCTTTGATAGTCTGCTAATCCCAATAAATAGCTTTACAACAGTTATTAAATATTCTGTGAGTAGCACCATCAACCAATGGCTTATGGTCAAGAGTTTGAATAGTGCCAGTGCAAAATGTTGACTGTTGGGAAAATACTCTCTGTCAGTGTCAAATAGGTTACTTGGTACCCTGGGCATTAGTACCCAAACTTCATGAGCTGGCATAGATCAAGAGAATATTTTAAAGCTGAGTAGGTTAGAGTTTGATTTCCAACTGGGTTGTGCCGAAAAATATCTGCATAGTATCATAATAGGAAATTCTTACCTGTATGGTAAGAAACATAAAAATACTCTCAGAAATTTGTACTCACTGAACATGGTTTCAAGTCGCACTAAACAGCACACAAAGTTATCGAAGTCAATGGCCAAATCAGGCTCAGAATAACGGGTGATGATCAATTCATACAGTTTCTTGTTCAGTTTAAAGCCTGTCAAGACATTACTATATTAAAAAATCAAGCAAGTTAAAACAGCATTACACCACTTGATTTCAGGCACATCAGTATTACATGGAGTAAACAGACCAGTGTTGGAAAGTTGTGTATGTATGTAGCGATCTGTTTATTCATCACTGAGGCCAAGAATTTAGCATGATCCAAAAAAGGATTGGCCATTTATATGGATAACCAGAATATCCTGGGTTATAGGAAGGATTAAAAAACCCAAGAGTTTTGAAAGGGATATAAATATTTATGTTGTAGGACATTAGCCAAGAGAGGTTAGGAAGAATCTTTCTCTGTGAGAAGATTACTCCATAACTACAGGGGTTCTGCAGCAGCTTGCATGGGCACTGTTGGAAATAGGATAGACTGTTAGATGGACCACTGATCTGATCCAGTATGATTATTCTTTGCTACTACCAATCAAATCTTGTCATTTTGGATTGTAACAAGCAACTATTCAGGTTTTCTGTGCAACCACAAGGGGGCAGCTCATTTCTTGCACAGAGCACAGTAGCACTTAGGTCAGCTACATTTAAAACAAAGTTGCACAGATCTTACTGGAGCTCTCTTCTTTGGCTTCGCTCAGAATTTTAACCTGTCATACAATCATTTGATCATTTTTCTACAGTGCCTAGATGGACAAACCTATCAACACTGGTTCCATCGTGTTGGAATAAAGAGTACAAGTGGTACTTGTTTGGTTTCTGATGGAAAAGATTATGAATTAACTGACGAATTAAATGAAAGGCAGTAAGTTGACTCCATCATAGAATGTGATACATCACCTGCAGACTCCAGTGCCATTCGCATTTCATAGGCGCTCATGCATCCAGACTTGTCTAAATCAAACTTTCTAAAGACAGTCTTAACAAAAACACAAAAAAGGACAGGTGAGGGTACTGGACACTCCTGAAGGGGGGTCAGCAATCAGTGACCCCAATCAATCAGGTCAGCAATCACATTTTCAGTGGACTGAAATAAACAGAGTCACACAGTCCACTGAAAATGTGCCAAGATATCACATTACTGTGGCCACAAATAACAAAGATGGGATAAAAAAAAAGCACCAGATCATCAGTGATGGTACCAGAGCTTTTTCAGGTGACATTGAAAATTCTCTGTCATTGATTGGAATAAGCTATAGGAAGCAGAAGGAGGGGATCAATAGCAACTTCACCTACCAGGTAACCCCTAATTTTGTTCCAAAGGATGTTGAATTCCACCAGTCCTAATTTCCCATTTCCATCTCTCTATTCAGGAAACGTTATTAAGGAGAAATGTTTGCAAGCTATTGTACTTCCTGAAGAGGAACTTCCTCTTCCATCACACCCAAGAAGAAACCAACCAAAGTCTCCACTAAACACTAGCACCCTGGCAGCTATAATGTGTCATTTTTACTTAATTAAAAAAAAATCCCCTCGTGACTGGTGTACATCTTACAGGCATGACACAACCCAAAGGGCCAGGAAGCCACTTGCATGTAACAAAATGCAGAAGAAGGATACATCCATGAGGTTAACCATACTTCGGCATGACTCAGTACTGAACCCTTTAGTCCGGAGGTCTTTATCTGGAATTTAAAGCAAAGAGGGGGCAAAGGTAAGGCACATAGCAGAGTTGTTTATAACGCACCGTGTGAAAAGCTAGCACCCTCATTACAAACACTTGAAGTTTTTTTTTCACTTTTTGTGCTCTTTTTAGATTTCTTGTAAGAATGCAACACCCTTAATGCAGGAGTGAGGCAATAATTATTTTCCTTTCCATCCTCTGCTAGTAGATAATGAGACTGCTTAAACCAGTGGAAGAGAGAAATTTATTGATTCTGTCTCAGATACTGGTACAGCACTGATACTCAAATAGGAGTGCCAGTGCCCAAGTTACAGCTACCAATCTGGGTGCATCAGATTGCTGGTAAAGTAACTCCTCACTTAACCTTATAGTAATGTTCCTGAAAAATGCAACTTTAAGTGAAACAATGTTAAGCAAATCCAATTTCCCCATAAGAGTTAACGTAAATATGGGGGGTTAGGTTCCAGGGATTTTTTTTTTTTTTGCCAGACAAAAGGTATTATAAATTATATATCTTCTCCCGCTTTACTTTGCATGCCACGTTCTCGCTCATCCCCCTTCTGTCCCCTGCCTTCTGAACGCCACAAGCCAGCTGATTGCCATGGGCAGGAGGCAGGGGAGGGAGGAGGGAACCTGCACGCCAACTCATTCCTCCCTTCTGCCCGAGGCAATCAGCTGGCTTGCGGCCTTTAGGAGGGAGGGGAGAGGAGCAAGGACTCGGAGGGAAGGCTTCCCATCCCTCCCCTGCCTCCTGAACACTGCAAGCCAGTGGATTGCTGCAGGCAGGAGGCAGGGGGAAGAGGAGAAAGGCGCTGATCCATGGAGTCTGCTGGTGGGCAGGAGGCGCTGCGGGGAAGAGGGCAGGCATGTAGAGAGGCTGCCAGCTGTGGAGAAAGCAGGCAGCCAAACAACGTAATTGTGGAGCATTGCACAACTTTAAACAAGCACATTCCCTCACTGATCAGCAACGAAACAACCTTAACCGGGACAACTTTAAGTGAGGAGTTACTGTACTACTTCAAGCAGAGAACCACATGGTACAATAGATTACAGAGACTGACCAAGAAATACCCAGATTCAGACTATGACACTAATTGGTCAGCTGAATTACGCAATGCTGGTTTTTCCATTACTTACGTTTACTTATGATTTTGTTGAGGATAGTCTGCAGTTCTGAGACACTGATTTCCATATCCTGGAAGAGCCGAAGAAATAATACTGCATTTCTATAGTGCCTCTCACCCCAAAGTGATTAAACTGATGCACAGATTATGTACAGAACCACCCATTGCTAAGATGCAGCCAAATTTACTAGATGAATTGTGACAGCAAGTGACAGTGCATAGCAACACCATACATTAGGTTAGGGTGGGAAGTGAAGAACAGGCTATCCAACCGAAACTTCTGGAGACGGTTTAGAGGCAGAATGTAATTACTCAAACTTTAATTTGGCTAAAATGACTTGAGCCAAACCTTCTGTATTTCTGTGAGAAGTCAGTGGCCTGAGATTCATAGATTTAAAGGCCAGGAGGGACCTAGTCTGACCTTCTGCATAGCACAAGATAGAGACTCTCACCCAATAATTTCTGCATCTAACCCATAACTTCTACTTGAGCTATAGCTAATATTTTAGAAAGGTATCCAGTCTTGTTCTGAAGACTTCAGGTGATGAAGAATCCACCACATCCCTAGCTAAATTATTCTGATGATTAATTACTCTCATTGTTAAAAATGTCCCCTTATTTCTAGTCTGAATTTGTCTACCTTCAGCTTCCAATCACTGGGTCTCATTATGTCTTTTCTGCTAAATTAAGAGCTGTCTATTTTCAGAAATCTCTTCCCCATATATTTACTTATGGAATATGATAAAGTCACTTTTCATTCTTCCCTTGAGTAAACTACATAGACTGAGCTTCTTAAGTCTCTGACACTAAAGTACGTTTTCCAGACCTCGAATCGTTCTTGTAGCTCATTTTTTTTTCCCATTGTCCAACAAGCTTTTCGAAATGTGGACATTGGAATGGTTTCACTAATGCCATGTACAGAGGTAATACTGCCTCCTTCCTCCTACTTTGTATAACCTTGCGTATACATCCAAAGACTGTTTGCTCACTTAGCTACTGCATCGAACAGGGAGCTCATGTTCAACTTTAATAAACATAAACTGTCAGGCAAAACCTCCACCAGCAGTGCTCCCTCCTACCACATGGAGGCATTAATTCGGTAATGATGCAGTGGGAAAAGTGCCACCTAAAAAGATAGTCAACACCTCATTTTGATTGGAGGTAGTTAATTCAGCTACTGAGGCCTAATCATACTTATCTCCTTACTTCATATGAAGCAAAATATTAGTCTAGCAACTGAACTAAGGTATGGTATGGGGAGAAAAGATTTAGAATTAGACAATTCACACCTCAAGTGTCCTAAACCTGAAAGAGGACAAACAATACAGCCAGTTAATTTTGCTGAATAATTGGAAAGCATTTTATCTTGTGTAACCTAGAGAGAAGATGCTTGTATGTGTTAGATGGAAATGTAAATAAAGAACTGGTTTTTGGGCCTAATAATAATAAGGCCTAGTAAAATATAAGTGAAGTAAAGTAAGACAATTCAGAAGCAAGTTTAGAGATAAATTATGGTAAAGTAGTAAATGTTTTTGTTTTGACTGATTTTAGCAGGTGTTGTAAGGAAATTTTTGGATGGTTTGGAATATTGGTAACTGCCAAAATTGCAGTTGACGCAAATGGTAATTAGAATAATGTTTAATATTTATAGCCAATAAGCAAAAGACATTTGGCTTGGGGCACAGAAGATGAAATATGGTAGCGGAAATAAAGATATGCTAAAAGGTAGACTTAATTAAGGGGTGTTGTTACAACTGATTATAAAAATAGTAGTATGCTAATTTTATATTAGTGCACTCATTCACCATGAAGATACCATTAGAGAGAGAATTATATTCCCCTTCTTCTCATCCACGGACTGATCATCTCTGGATGCACCATTTCATCTTGGAATGTGAGCATAAAGGCAGCGTACAGTTCTATTGTAATGCCTGTTTGCTTCAACTAATCATTTCATTTTAAATTAAAATCTTTAATTCTATCACTCATTGTATCATTCACAGTCCTTCAATAAATTAAATTATCTGTAACTCCTCTGGAGGATCAAATTGAAAGAGTACAGTTTGGTTCTACTTCTTATCTTTAAACTCTTACTTGGGAACACATAAATCAAGGTTACACTTGCTCCAGCTGCTCACAAAATGATAGTGTAATAAGTAGGAACTCCTCAATGGGACCACTATATATAGTACATAGATTTTTCTTTATAAACGTTGCTTTTCCACCCATCACAAAGGGGTAAGAGCTGCAGGCACACCTCCTGCAAAGTTAGCAGGTTTGACATATACAGTGGGACCCCGGAATACCGCGCCCCGCTATAGCATGAATCTGTTTATAGCGTGGGGCACAGCTGGTTCCCGATGGCGGCGGCGGCCGCTGCTTTGATGCAGTGGAACCTCGCAATACCGCAACCCCGCCATTATCGCAATCGATTTTTTTTTTAATCCCAATCGTCGCGATATTGTGGGGTCCCACTGTACTTGCCCTTTCATCTTAACTCAGTAAGAACAGCACACTTACCGCTCCAGCGAGCTGCTTGAAAAGTTGCTTGAAACTGTCATCAATCTCACTTTCAGAAAGCACTTTCTGAGGAAAGAGAACAATTTTTGATTGGCTACTTTTCAGAAGAGTAAAGTACACAGCCCATGAAAGGCATGCAGCAAGGAAATATATATCCCAGGAAATTTGTTGTGAGCCCATGGCTGGACAGAAGAATACAGAAGTAGTAAAGATATATCATGGCAACGATAGCCAAGTAGTAGAATCCCAAATTCAGCTTCTCACTCCTTAAACAGGGGAGAGGTTGTGCAGTGAAAATAATGCATTTAGTTCCCAAGGAAGTTAGGTTTAGGTCAATCGAGCAATATCTTAGCACCACTAAATCAGAACTTTTACACAAGTCCAGTTTCCCCAGAGAGCAGGGATGTGTTGCATAGGGATGGAGAACTAGAGTACATAAGAATCTGTGTTCAACTCAGATCTTCTTCTGTTCAGGCCTCTGGTTACATGATAACTATGTTGACTCAGCTTCAGAAGTTGTACTACATGGATAGAGCCATAGTAGCTAGTTAGGGATATGGCACTGAAAGAGATGGATCTCTGGCTTCTTATGGAAGGAAACAACACTTAGTAACTACCAAGTTCTAGCTCCCTATTCTACTGGAAAGGGCAAACATTGGCATATAGTCTATTAGCATGGAAAGAAAATAATTGTAAAAAGTTACCAGAAGAATGTATGGAAACAGGAGGAGCCTCTTATGGCTCTTATGATGACTATATGAACAGGGCTTTCAGAACATAGCCACAGACTGTGAATTGAAACCAAGTGACTGTGCTAGAATTCTGAGTGGTCTTAAACCTCAAAAAGGAATCCTTAGACTCCACTCTTGCAAAGTTTAGTGGATAAGGGGTTCTTACCTCATCTGGAAGATTAGCTTGGATCTGATCATCCAACTCCCTGTGGAAACACAGACAAAATGTCCATGAAGGAATCAAAATAGCAAAACCATTGTGGCAAGAGAGGAGGTACTGTGTGATCACAATATCGTGTGAGCATGTATAAATGCTATACGTTATTTCTCAGGGGGACAAGGTTCTGGGTGCAAGAGAGGCTGGTACCTATGTTTCAGTAATGTTTGGCAGCCCCAAACCCTTATGGGCCCAGGGTAATGCATCAAAGGCTCTAATGCAGGATCTCTGGCATAGCAGGGCACAATACTATCCATTGTATCAGCCCTTTCTTTTTCCAACCATTGCATCTCCTATATACTGGTTTCCACAGCCACACGGATTAAAGGCCTTGGCTGATCTACAATAAGTAAGTTTGAGTCACACTTCTTCTTCACAGTCAGCCAGAGAGAGAACAATATGATACTTGGGAACAAAGATCCCCAAAGACTGCGAAGACCTGATAACAGAGATACATGAATAAAATCTCACACTCGTGTGGTAACTGCAACCCTGTGAAAGGGCTTTGATATTATTAAAGTTTTCCCTATATGGCCCTTGATTGGGAAGTCCTGATAGGCTAGCATTAGTTAGAGAAAGCAAGTATGGGGGTGCAAGTGGTGGTAGTGGTACTGGATATGATTCATCCCTTTCTCTTCTAAGACCCAATTCCTGGAAAAAAGCTACTAATTCGCACAAAACACTTGCCATAATCAAAAGATGAGCCTTGAAACTTACTCAGTTCCAGCTTTTTTCTCTGAGAAAACTCTGAGGACAAAATCTCCTTCCTTGTTAGGTTCGAAGGTGGAAGGCACAACAATATATTCCCCTGGAGGCAACTTGAAGCGTGTGCTGACTTCACGAAGGTTTATGAACTGCTCTGAGCGGGCTCGTGAGGCATTCGCCAGGAAGAAATCCCGTTTCAGGTGAACTGCAGACTGGCCTACAAACTGCCAGAGAGAGACATATAGTCACAGTCATGAGGTGGCAAATCTTCTGCTCCACACAGTCTGCTAACGGCCCAGTACAAAGATTTAGCCAACCAGGATGTTTAAATAGTACTACAATAAAAGATAAAGAAGATCCTTGGAAAAGGGCAGAGGGTCCTTTGGAAGTATAGTGGTCAAGACATTGGCATTTTTCCTCCGTACCACATAGGTTTTCCTGCCCAAATAACAAGTGAAAATAAATGTAATGGCTGCCACACATTGAATCAAATCTCAGGTTCCCATATTCCCAGCTTGCAGGGTCTGAGAACTGCACCACACTCCTTTGGCTAACTCAAGAGCAGGGTTGAAGGGCTCTGAAGGGAACTGTACCCATACCTCTTAAAACAAGTGTAAGATGGCCCAACCCAGGGAAGCAGAAAGGATGCCATTGAAGAGAAAGGATGGTCCAGCCGTCAGGGTAATAGCCGAGGACCTAGGAGACCTGCGTTCACGTCCCTGCTCTGACAGACTTCCTGTATGACTTTGCGGAAGTCACTTAGACTCTCTCTGTCATAGTTCTCCATTTGTAAAATAGAGATACTTTGCTATCTCACAACGGTATTATGAGGTGCTCATATATTACAGTGACAAGTACCTAAGAGAGATATATTTAGAATAAAAATAGGATATCAGAAAACCTACACACAAAATGTCATTACAGTACATCCATTCCTATTGGTGTGCCAATAGAAGGATGAAAAATATCCATAAAAGTAAGACATGCTGTTCAGACCATGATCTGGATGAATATCAAAGAACTCAGAATGTCTGGAATGCATACAAAATAAAAGCCTTAGAGCCACCTTGATCATTTCTAAATGAAGAAGTGTCTGAATCCAAATTGAAGCCACATTATGCATCATCATACAATGTTATCACTACCAAAAGAATTGATTTAAATATGCATTACCTATGATTGGTATCTGATGAAAGAATTTCCATACGTACCTCAGGAGGAACCTTTAGAGATACAAATTAGAAGACAGTAAGTTACAATGAAGCTAATATTCTGATAGCTAACAGGAAAAAGATAACATCTATATTTAGTTATTTACTTGCCCAGTCATTTTCTGCATTCCTATAATTACCATTTCAAGTATTTATGCTTAGACCAGAGTTTAAGCAATGGTTTCCCTTCACATTCCTTACTTCTCTTGTGTCATTGCAATGAAGTATAAATGTTGTTCAGAGGCACTCACCCTTGAAGCCCTAGGTCACCTCTCCTGCCCCTCACCCCACCCCATATTGCTGTTCCTATAAGGAAGCTCTGTTGCACCAAGCTGGGGCTGACAGGTTAATTCATCCAAGGTACAGAGGCAGTGAGCTAACATTTGAAGGCTAATGATATGCAACTGAGCCTATTAATCTTATAAAGAACTGTTATTCTCAGAGGGGGGAAGAGACAAGGAGGTTTTGCTAACCAAAAGCTAAGGCTCTCTAAGAGCACATATTGTTACAGAGCCCATACTTACCTCGTAGACTGCAAAGCCAATGGTCTCCATGTCCTTCCCATATCTCCTTTCCTTGCGGCGGTGCTTCTGCATGAGTGCCAGGAGAAAGCTGCAGCCCGATTCTCTGCTGTAGTCATCATCATCATCATCCACCTCTTCCAGTCGGATTTTAAACTGAGGGTTTATCCAGAATGTAGCTGAAGGGCAGGAAGAGAAAGGAATAAACTAAACAACACTCTATGCTTACATATTCCTGGTTGTTTTAAGGTATAGGGTATGTCTGCCCTGCAATCATGAGGGATTATCATGTAGACATACCTAAGATAGCTTTAATAAACCTAGCTTGGGCACTGGTAGCAATAAAGCCATGGCAGCATGGGCGAGCTACCCAAGTAATAACCTAGGGTTCTGGATGAGCTTGTACTGGCTTGGGTACCTGGCTTGGGAAGCCAGTACCGTGGTACCCAAGCTAGGCTGGGCCTATCTACACAAGCTGTAGTCACACACAGTTATTGCACTGTAGACTTACCCTTTGAGCCAGGAGTCTGTTAGTTCCTGAATACCACGAAAACCTGACCACTCCAGTACAAAACAATCACTGGAAATGGATAGACCAGTATTCATGGTTATAAAAGTTTTCACTCATTCATAGTTTAAATTGATCATAAAAGTGGGATTTCAGTAAATATACATCTAAAAATGAGCTTTCCTCATTAACATGGATCTCTGCAGAGGGTATTCCCAGTAAACATTTCCTCAGGGAGCAGTGAAATTGGTAGGTCTCAGTGTAAAACTGTTTTAACAGCCAGCATCAGGCTAGTTTAATAAAATCAGGTGTTTTGGGTGGGTTAGCACTAAGAGTAGCACACTGGACCATATACCTTACCTGGAAAATTCCTGCAGCCTCCAGCTGTGCTCCCCCGTCTCCAGGTGCCATCATAGAGTGTTGTGTTCCACTTGCGGAACTTGCGCGCCTTCAGTGCATCTGGAGTAAGGTTACAGATCTCCAGGCGTGTGAACTCTTTCAAAAAGTCTTGGAAGGACATCCTAAGAAAGAAATCCAGTGAGCTCACATAGGTGTCAGTCAAAGAAACTACCGCAAAAGTCTCTCTCAAGTCAAGCTGAGTGTGAAACGGTTTTCCTATCCCATGTACGTTTTTGAGAGTGCAAAATGTTTTGCATCCCAAATCAGGACAAAATTCAATATTTTCACAAACTGAAAAACCAATAAATAAATAAATAAGTAAATCAGCTCAGGTCAATCAAAATATTTCTTTTGATAATTTCAGAACATTTAGATTTAGATTTTTTAAAGTTCTAATTAACTGAGATTTCTAAATAAAATCATTTCAGACCAGAAAAGTAGATTCTTCTTTTTAAAATGTTGAAATGTTTCATTTTCACAATTTCAAAACTTGTTCCTCAATATATTTTGAGTCAGGAAATTTGTATAAATTGCCCTGTTTCACAAACAGCTTCATTTTCAACAAATCTGCATTTTTTGGTGAACATACATTTCAATGAAAATTTCCTAATCAGCTCTATCCTCGAGATCCATGATGCATGTGATGATCATGTTTTATGTAGATATCAAAGCTTTCCGTACAGCCTCACAAAGAACAGAGATCATTCTGTTCTACCCTGATCCTTCACCAATTCATGCCTTTTATTCCTTGCTTGTATAGTAATAATTCCTGGCTATAGTGATTTGGATTTACTTCTTATTCAAAATCGCACAGCAAAGGAGTCCAAGCCTTTTCAAAATCTCTTTATAATGACTGGTGAAAACCAACAGAACTAATTGTTTCCTTGTACCTCCCCTTGCACACTTTGATCTGTTATATCCATCTGTTGGTTCTTATCCTATACTGAGAGTCTAAGCTCTCAAAGGCAGGGACAGTCTTTGAATTTCGTTTGTACAGTGCCTAGTATAATGGCGGCCTGGTCCATGAGTAGGGCTCTTAGGCTTTATGGGAATACAAATAAAAAATAATAATACTCTATAATATCCAAACACTTTATAAAATAAATTTAGAGGGCCAGATTCTCAGATGGTGTAAATCAGTCTAACTTCATTATCTTAATTTGAATTTCCCTAATTTATGCCAGTTGAAGATCAGCCCCATTATGTTCACTGTGGATTTTTTATTTTTTGGTAGGGGGCAGGTGGGTGGGAATATTATTTTCAACTGCAAGGACCAATCTGCTTTCATGTTTTCCCCAGATCACTGACTTCATGGTCAGCTGAGTGCCGCTCTCCAAAAAAATCACAAAACTGATTCCAGGCAGCACTGAGATCCATTTGCAACAAAAATATTTTCAAACATCTGCTTCCTGTAGCATGGGTTTCACTGGTAAAAACACCACTTAAGACAAATTTTAAAAACCCAGCATCTCCGCTTATTTGTGCATACTTAAAACCTCTTAACTTGGTCACACGAGTGGAAAATAAGAGTTAATGCAAACCATACTTTCCACTTACCAGAATTCCCCATCTTCCATTTTAATCCTTAGCTGCTGTCCCACAGATGGGTCCACAACGTTCCACTCAGAAGAGCTGCAGGGGTGAAGTAGTTCAAACATGCTGTGAGTACCAAAGCTTGAACAACTCACAGTAAATTAAATTCTGGAAGAAGGAGGTGCAACTCCACTGACCTATTGGAGCCAGTTACAACGGGGCTGAATTTGGCCCATTGTGGGCAACATCATCATCCCACACTGCTCATTAGTGAGAAAAACATTATCATTACTGGCTGTAGATACATGTGGTTTGTGTTCCAAGCAGTTCCTGTGCTGTTGCTCAGCAGTTTATTTCCAATTCCACAAATTGGGTGTAGGATCCAACCAAAATAATTCAGTCTTATACAGGTGTGACACTAAAAGCACCCCAGTGCCAGGTGGCACATTGTTGTTAGGATATTCACCCAAAGGGTGGCATGTAATGTATCACTGGAAAACTCAGAACTCATTGATCATCAATATTATTGTGAGGTGTATGTAATAGGTTCGCATATCATCCTCATCACCATAATATCTGAGGGCCTTCTGTAGTGCATAAGCAACATGACTAATACCTGTCACACCTGGTTCATTCTGTCTCTCATCTTCTCCATAGGGGGAGAATTGTGTGTGCAGTGGAATGATTTGTCCTTGGGATTTTTATTTATTTGTTAAATGTACATGCTAGGGACGGAACAAATTTGCAGTAGATAGAGCCTTTTACCTCTAGGTCACTAGTTCTGATACAGATTGGTAATGACCAGAAGCAGTTCCTTTCTGACAGCTATTTGCCATTTATCCAAGGTCCTTATCACCTTGCTATCTAAGCAAGGAGAGCCTATATGAAGTGAACTGATACATCTTCAGTCCAATTACTAGTGGGCAGATATCTACATCTCATTAATCATTATCCTCGTTGGCACTATTTGGTCCCCTTTTTGCCAGTAGCAGTATACAAGGACTGAACTACCCCTCAACTTCAGATCATCTTTTTAAGTCAGAGTGGAGACATGCTAGCAAGGGTTGTTTGTGGAAAGCTTGACTGCTACCTAACCTATGCTGTGGAAGTTCAGTGTCTAGACCTGTCAAGCTGACACATTCCACCTAGAGTAAAAGTTATTTATTATTTTTCCTCTCCAATCGTAAGCAGGAACAATCTGTAGAGTGGGGGTGCTGAGAGCCAATGAACTAAACTGTAAACCCTGTATATGATGGAAACTAATTCAAACCAGGGGCTGTGGCAGCACGCTCAGCACCCTTAGTTCCAGCATTTATGATCTTCAGAATCTGTATAAGAAGGAGCTGATCCTTACTTATCACTCCAGGCTCCAGTCCATTCCACCTCTCCCCATGGGTTCCGCATTCGAATTAGATTAACACTCTGTCCTCTGTAATTAATCTGTAATCACCACAGATATCCAGTTAGAGATTCAGTAATACTTGCTTTCTGTAGTATTTATGCCTTACAGCCAGGGACACAAAGAATTGTCATGCAAAAGACTAGGATGGAGAGGAGAAAAACATAACTAGCTTTTAATGCGAGAGTGCTATGAGGAAGAAAAACTGATTAGCTTTAAATGAAAACAACTTTTTTACTCTGCAGAAACTGTTATGCGGAATTTGGATACTATTGGGATGAATGCTATAGGAAAAACCCCTAAAATAGATCATATAGTGAGAAAATTATTTCTTACGACCAAGAACTGTGTGCATACATGTCACTGTGCTCCATTAATTAAGGAGCCAGCCACAATAGTATCAGGACCTCACTAGCTACAGTCATATTTAAACATCATTATAGCTAATAAGGTTCTGATTCTATTGCAGACAGAGTTTTAAAGGGGCATTTTCAGGCATCCTCAGGCTAAAATATAGGTTTTGTTTTGAAGAAGTTTTATATATATATATTTCTTTGCGGATGTTTAGAAGCCATACATAGCAGTTAGCATTGTGCTTTAAAACTAATCAGTCTCGTTTCAGAGTCTTGGTGAATCACATATAGTTCTTGATGCCTATATGGGATTTTAAAATTCTTTCAATTTTAGTAATCCCAAAGTGTTATTAAGTAACATATAGAAAGTGATTTGTACATTGTGTGAAATCTGTCACAAGTGACAACCCGAGATTACAAACGAACAAACAAGGTTGCCTTATTTTTAAGGCTCAAATACAAAATACTAATTCTCGTGCAGAGACTTTAAAGCGGTAGCTCAATAAAAGTTAGTTGCTGGTTCAAAGGTACAGGTTTTTATTGCAGATTTATTATTTTTAACTTGACACATTCCCTTAAAACTACCAAGACATTTAAATGCTGCAGAGTGCATGGCTAAAACAAAGCTGGAGAAAGTGTGTTAATGTGCCAATCCTGGCATGTCTCATGGGATTTAAACCATAGTTGATGGTCACCCTATTACATCAGAGACAAAAAAATGAACTCCACTTATTTTTTGCAAAGTCACAAACTTGTAGCAAGATACATGCTAGGTGGTTATGCCACAGAGATATGCTACAGTAGAATCACTTGGGATGAGGGGGCAATGAAATATGGCTCTGCCAGTGTACTGAATCCATTCTTCTTCTGTTTGATTTACTATGTATTAATCCTAGCCCTATAACCCCATGATAAACTCTGCAATTATGATTCTTTCTGAAGGTCTTGCAAATCCCTCCAGACAACACACAACATATTTGGGGCCTTTTTAGATTCTTTTGTATCTGAGACTCTCAAACATCCATGATTTAAATCCCAGGACATGGGGGCCTGAGATATTATTGTTCCTACTATATAGATAGCCAGGCTCAGGCGAAGTGCCTTTGGCAAGGTCACACAGCGGCAGAGTTGGGAATCGAACCCAGGAGATTTGATTCCCTTTCTCTAACTACTGCACAACATTCCCTCTCTTCAAACGAGCGAACATTGTACCTGTTTGGCTCCTGTGACCGAATAGGCATGACCCTTCACCAGCTTTTTAAATGTTACTGCCTCCATGTCCATAGCACTGGTAATCTACATTCAAAAAGCACACAAGAATACATGTTAAAGTTGACATTGGCTTCACTTCTGTCCCTAAAAGAAAAGACATATTAACCCAAACGTAGCTTCTGCACACATAGAGTAAACCCCCTTTCATGCGAGGACCACAGGTGAACATGTACGAATGAGCCAGCATGCCACTGTTTTATTTTGTTCAGGTTTTTACAATGCAACCATCACTGTGGTACCTAAGCACCAGCATGTTTTTTTGGATGTGCAGCCTTGCTCTCTCCCTGTTGGTTTAGTGCAATGTTTCTCAACTTCTTTAGGTTGGGGACCCTTTATTCAAAGTCAAAAATTTTTGCAGTGCCCCCCAACCTCCCCATTTACTATAAAATAGTAAAAAAAAATAAATTATTAATTATAAGCCTGTATAGTTGGTGTGGGTGTGTTTTCAGAGGCAGACAGAATAACTGACCTTGAAGGTTAAGAGTGTGCAGAGAGTGAAGGAGCAAGATTTTCTTTGCTTTGGATGGTAATAAAACGTTCAACACTGCACAATCCCCCTTGACTGTCTTTCATGACACCCTGGGGGGGTCGTGACCCACTGGTTGAGAAACATTCCTCTAGTCTTTTCTAAGTCATTTATAAAATCTTTTAAATGAAGGCAGATGCTCTTGACACTTTATAGTGTTATGAGCTGGGTTTAAGATTGACAAGTGTGAGTGAACTCATCCTTCAATTAACAACTGTAAACATAAGCCCCATCTTCGCCCTGGTCTACACTACAGAGTTAGATTGACATAAGGCAGCTTGCACTGACCTAACACTAAGCCTCTACACTAAAATGCAGCTCCTACCAATGTAATTTGCCCACTACATGGACTTAACTCCACTTAAGTCATTGTAGTTAGGTTGACAGAATGTCAATGTAGACACAGTTGCTTACGTCTACTGTTGCTGTCTTTCAGAAGCAGACCCATAATGCCCCACACTGACAGTTAAATCAGTGCAAGCACTCCTGGTGAGGATGGACACCGCTGACACATAGAGGGTAGTGTGCATATGCAAAAGCTATTTAATTACAGCGGTGGCTGTACGCTGATGTAACGGAGATCGACAATTTTGTAGGGTAAACGTGCCATTTGCTTAAGGGTGTGTATGGGGAGAAGGTGCAACAGATAAGAAAGACTGTCTTCCTCTCTCTGTCTAATGGAGCAGCTGAAAACATAGTGGCTGACCCTGGGAGAGACCTGGGGAGAGGTTTTTGGGTTAGGAGTGCAGGCTAATGAGTGCTCACGGTGCTATGAGCAAAAGAAGGCGTTTCCTGTTATTTAATTCCAATACACAATTCAGGTCAAGAAAAAAAAGCTTCATCTCAGCCCTTTGTCTGAATTGAGAATTCGAGATTAACAAAAGGTTATTTCAGCAATAATGCTGGAGCTCATCCTGTTGTCATCAACTATGTAAAACCCACTGTCATCATGTTATGATCACAAACAGCAGACATCACAGTGTTACTAAACAGGCCCATGGTATACAGGCAATAACCCCCCTAGGAAAAGGACCATTGGCTGCCCAGTGAGAGGGGGAACCACAGGATGGCCATCATGTACAGTTGTTATGGAAACAGCAAATGAACAGCCAATGGTTAAGAACTCTGTGCACTTTGTATGTGTATCTGAGCTAAGGAAGAAGTGAACCTTGCTTTTAGAAGAGCTGGTAGACAGGCTAAAATGAGATTGGCGCACACATTCATGAGCTCCATGAAGTCACCTGAGGGAATCTCAGCAGAGTTACTTTCTGAAGCAGATCTGGATTAAGTGCAGTTTCTCACAGTAAGTATGCAACCATCACCACCACACACATTTACTGGATTGGTGCAGAATATAAAAGCACTCCTACCCAGGGCTCTAGGCACCTTTGCCATACAAGCTAAACAACAAACAAAACTGAATACAACAATCTTCCAGAAAACAAGATGGAGATGGGGGGAGCCATAATCCCAACCCTCGGTGCATGCATCTACCCTGGAGAAAAAATGGGCTTTGTAATATATGGTAATGTGTGTATGTGCACATGGCCCGCAGTATACAAAACCAAAGGTTAAGTGACTTTGACCTCTTGATGGTCTGTGAATCATTGGACACCGGAAGGCTTTGTTGTTATTGTAAAACATTTCTTCTAACGTGGGACTTGGGGATTTGCTGTAAATATTGATAGGAGATGCACATAACTCAGCAGCCATGATGAGTGCTCCATTTGTTTCCAGAGCTTAACAGCCATTTTGGAACAAAGCTCTATTATTGTTAATGGATTTGGGCTTGAGAGCCTGCCTAGGGAGGGGGTCACAATATGAGCCTGAAGGTGTATTTTCACTGCAGCAGTTAGCTTGAGTGAGTACACTCAAGTCGAGCTAGGTTAGCTCAAGTGAGAGCAACCACACTGCAAAACAGCACTTGAACTACAAAGAGTCACTGGATTAGCAGCGTGATATTGGACTGGCATCTGGTTTATTGTAAATCAAGCTGCTGCATCCCTAATGCATTACTAGCTTGAGTCCAGCAGATACCGAGAGGAGTTTGCTTTTGTGTGCATGTGTGTGCCCGCATTGAATGGTTGCCAAAGGAACCCAACAATCCCCAGCTAGGCGTCCAGGAGCCAAGGAATCCTTGAGCCACTGTCTTGTTTTGAGAATGAGCCGCCCCAAATCCCCAGCCTATGAAAATGGTCCAAGACGCACTCACCCATCACCACAACCAATAAGAAAAAGGTGCAGGATAGCCTACAAAACGAGAACTCACATCAATGGAGCAGCCAAGCAGAGATCCCCTTTCCAGAGCTTTCATAATAATTTGGTAAAGATCACTGGGGGGTTTCCGAAGCTCGTACCATTCGGTGACCCCTCCAGTAAAGTCTTCAAAGCCCTCTGAGGTGCTTCCTCCAGACAGAGCTTCGTAGCAGCCATTCACCCTGAGTGAGAAGGAAGAAGGCAGATAGTTAGAATTTTTGCATTGCTGATGCACACTCTGGGCCACATTAGTCAGGAAATATCCACTAGGCAAGTGCTTGGTACATCACGATCATTTCCAATGCAGAGCTGTGCAAGCCCAGACGCTGGCACTTACTTGGCATAAGCCTTCTCGAGTAGGGCACTCCAGAACTCATTGCCTTGGGCCGAGTGTACAAAAGCCAGCTTCCCATCCTTCGTCGGGAGAAGATCATCCACTACAACATCCACCCACTCCCCAAACTGCCAGATCTGCATAGAGGAGAGATAAATGTATGCAAACTGATGGTGACAATAGCTATAGGTTCTAAGGTCACCCTCATCACCATATTATCCAAATGCCTTCCAAAAATGCATTAAGCAACACAGTTAATATCTGGCACACGTGGTTCATTCTCTAGCTCAAGGGTAGGCGCGAGTGCCAAAGGCGGCACACGAGCTGATTTTCAGTGGCACTCACACCGTCCACATTCTAGCCACTGGTCTAGGGGGCTCTGCATTAAATTCATTTTAAATGAAGCTTCTTAAACATTTTAAAAACCTTATTTATGTTACATACAACAATAGTTTAGTTCTCTATTATAGGCTTATAGAAAGAGACCTTCTAAAAATGTTAAAACGTATTACTGGTGCGCGAAACCTTAAATTAGAGTGAATAAATGAAGACTCGGCACAACACTTCTGAAAGGTTGCTTACCCCTGCTCTAGCTCATCTCCCAAGGAAAGGAATTGCATGGGCAGTGTCTAGTGAGCTAGGTTGTTTAGTGTGTGTTTAGCAGTTCTTGTAAAACACAGTATCCATTCTAGTGTAGACAAACCCATTTTGAGAGAAGAATTATTTTTTATAATACCACTGTGTAAGCATGGACACTAATCAACTGATACAAATGTTTGCATTGCCAGTTTTGCTGTGCCCTGTGCTACTCTCACTGGTGCTGCAGGATGCAAAGACTATGAAAATGAGAAGGTCATGTTCTTTGCAGGGATCTGGCAAAGTGCCCAGGCTATTTGTTACTGCTGATGCCCAAACAACTGTGTGGTAATTAAACCCCTGAAACTTTGCAAGTCAACTGATGGGGCACTAAGATTCCATTCAGTCCTTACGGTTAATGGACAAAAAGCTCATGTAGTTGTCTGAAGCCTCAGTTCAGCAAAGTATTTTTGCAAGTGCCTAACTTTAAGCATGTGTCTAATTTACCTGACTTCAGCAGGACTACTTACATACTTAAAGTTAGCCATGTTCTTAAGTATCTTGAGGAATTATTGCCCAAATACCCTGTGAATGTGAACCAGAAATTAAATGTTCAGTAATTGGCTGAGCTCACGAGGCATTACATTCAATTTGATGGCATTTCTCTGTACAGATGTAGAATCAACTTCCAAACATTGGATCTCATTATGCTTTTTTTCTCCTAGATAAAAGAACTGTCTACTATTAGAAATCTCTTCCATGTAGAGAGATACTTGTATGTAGACCATAGCATAGTCACCTCTAAACCATCTCTTAGATAAACAAAATATTTTTAACTTCTTTAGTCTTACTATAAGTCTTATTTTCTGGACTTTGAATCATTTCTGTAACTTTTTTCCAAACCCTTTCCAAATTTTCCAACATTCTTTTTGAAGTATGGACACAAGAACCAGCCACGGTATCCAGTAATGGTCTCATTAATGCTATATCCATAAGTAATACCTGTGACACATATGACATATGCAATATCCTGGACAAATCTTACGGAATTAAATGAAACCTTACTGAACTAAGTTAAACCTTATGGAATTAAGTTTTAATACTTTGGAGTCCTTTCTCCTGAAAATGCAAATGTTTGTGCACTACAGTGGAATTGCATAGAACTTCTTTAGGGGGAAGGCAGGATTAATGCAATTTCTGGGAGATATTAGGAACTTCAAAGGATTTTTGGGGACAATGTGTGTGCAGTGGATTTCCTAGGAAATACAAGGGGATGAAGGACCCATCTCGAATCTGACTTTTTTAAGCTACATTTTGAGCAGCGACCCATTGTTTGGCTGATTACTGATTAGTCTTTTCAAAGACCTAAACTGGATAAATGAGTGAGTCTCTTGGGAGTTCTTATTCAGAGCAAAGGGTGTGATGAACTTGAAATCACATGTAAACACCTGGGTGGAGGCTGAAGGACTGCTCCATCTAGAGTCGTGTTGCAGCTGGGACAATCTCTGGTAAGCTTCTTAGCAGGTATATAGGTTCTTTTATTGCTTTTAATGATTTCTGTCTTGCTTTTACCTTAAGAATAGAATGTGCTTGCTTAGGAGGAGTGGTGTGGTATCTTAACAGTGGTAACTACACTGTTAACCGTCTCTGGAGAGAAGGCAACAGAAGCCTGCATAGGTAGCCTGTCTTTTGCTGGGGATATCATAGGATGGTCAAAGGACTATGCAGCACGGAAATATCCTGGTCAAGAGAGAGAGAGAGATGTGCCTTCACCCAAGAGAGCCAATGGATAGGGAGCTATAAGCCTAAAGTGGGTGCCTTTGCTGGATTACAGAGGGGGAATACAGGTGCAGTTGCCCTGAATTGTGATAGTATCATCTCCCTACTTCCACTTCTTAATCTCCTTCTTATACATTGAAGGACTGTGTTATCATCTTAGCTACAGCATCACACTGGGAGCTCATATTATCCTGTTACCCCTAAGTCCTTTTCAGAGTCACTCTTTAGTGAAAGTCAAGGGCAATGCACCTCCTTAGTGGAGTAGAGAGATTTAACAATATTTGATATACATGCTTCCAAAAAAAAACAAAAAAAAAAAACCACCCTCCTGCTTGTTTCTGTGGCTAGAACTGTAGCAAGCTTTTAATGGCACCTCCTGTGATGAGGAGATCTTCCGTTATCTGATTTGATGGAGTGTGACATCTGTTCACAGCCACCGGGTACTGGTTGAATTAAAACACTGCAATGTCATCCGCTGCATAAAGTCTTAAATGCACAGTTCGTGAGACTGGGAAATCAGGTTCCGTGGATATCCAGCTACAGTTTGCACACATGATTAGTAACAGAGCTAGGTGGGGTCAGTCACAGTGACAAGGAAGGTACAGTTTTAAAAACAGCAGAGAATCAGACCCACGTGTCTTGCACATTGTGCGGTCATTAGCACTTGTGTCAATATTCCTACTCTTATTGAGCAGCATTTGACAGTGTATTTAGTATCATTCTGCACCCGCGTAAGGAACAAGATGGAGAGTCAGGCCCATTTTCATTTTTTTGGCGGTTAACCAGGCCCCATTGCTGTAGTATCTGCACACTTGGCATATTTATCCTCAGCCCTTGAGGTAGGCAAGAACTATTCTCATTTTAGAGAGGGATAATTGAAGCACGGAGAAGCTAACTGGCTTTCCCAAGGTCACACAAAATCTAAGGGAGAACATGGTCTTGAACCCAGGTCTCCTGGGTTAATGCCCTAACTACCCAACCATCCTTCCTCTTACAGGTCCATCGTGAAGACCTCATCTTGGGCAACAACTAGTGATTGAACTAAAAGCATGAGGCTCTAGTGTTTGTGCTAAAGAGTCAGCTTCTGTAGCTGTGGGCTAATACAGAATAGGCTTGTGGTACAGGAAAGGAATGGGTGATCCTGTACGTTAATGCACTAATCTTTCGTCAGTGGAGATTGGGGAAGTTTAAATGAGTTCGGTGGTTTTAATTTAGTCCCTAGTCAACATATTGTCCAGAAGAGAAAACAAAGCTTAGTCTGTGCTCAGAAGAGAGCCAGAAATTGTATTTCAAGGGTAGATAGCTGCATTTCAGATTACAGGGATGTCAGCAGAGCTGCTGTTTGGAATAGAACAGACTGGTGCAGATCGGGACTGGTGCCTTGACAGAACTGGGGAGGGAAGAACATACACTATACAAGTAAGCATTGCTCTCACCAGAACTACTGGTGTCCCTCTGTGGGAAGCACCTACTCCCTTCAACTGTTTCAATTGTCAAAAACTGAATTTTCAATTTATTTTCATGAGAATTCAGAATAACTACTTCACTCTTCAGGGTTTCTACACTGCTTAGTCATTGCAGCAACTCAGCCCACTCAGAAACTGGCCTCTGTCCAGATCAATTTAACTGTCATGACAAAAACATGATAGTTCAGTTCAAGGCTGCCCAGAGAGCAAGCACAAATTCTTTATAATCAGCCTGGTGTCATTCTCCATTGCTAAGAACATCAGCAGTCTAGGAGACCTAGAAAGGCATCACGGCATTTGCAGTTTAACTGTCATGCAGTAAGACCACAGATCAAGATTCCATGCTTTTTATTTTATTCAAGTGCCCCAGAAATATCATGACACTGAAGTCAGTCAGTTTTAGGGATTTCTAAGGTGCCTAACACATGGTATACTAAATTCCAGCCTCCAATGAAGTCATTCAACTACTTAGCTAATATGAAGGTGCTAACCCTCCAAGTAAAGACTAACAGTTCTGTAAAGTTTATATTAAAATAGCTTATAAAAAGTTTTAAATTCCAGTTTTCCAAGTAGAAATGCCATAAAATACATAACGGTCACATCATGATGCAGCTGATATTTGTCAAGGCGACAGCACAGAATTGTCATGCCAAATTTCTACTTAAATTAAATATAGGAAATTTATTTTATAAAGTTCCCAAGTTAGATGATCTGGAAAAGAACTAGAGCAACAGATACGGCATTTTATATCTGCAAAGTGCTTTACCTATATAGTTAATTAAGCCTTAGGGAGTTTAAATTAATAGATTTTAAGGCCAGAAAGGACGTTAGATCATCTAGTCCAGGGCTGGGCAAACTTTTTGGCCCGAGGGCCACATTGGGGTTGCAAAACTGTACGGAGGACTGGGTAGGGAAGGCTGTGCCTCCCGAAACAGCCTGACCCCTATCTGACCCCCTCCCACTTCCCACCCCTTGACTGCTGCCCTCAGAACCTCCCACCCATTCAGCCCCCCCTGCTCCTTGTCCCTTGACCATACCTCCTGAAACCCCCCACCGTAACCACCCCCCCAGGACTCCACCCCCTATCCAACCTCCCTGCTCCCTGTCCCCTGACTGCCCTGACCCCTATCTACACCCCTGCCCCCACTCCCAACAGGCTCCCCCAGGACTCCCATGCTTATCCAGCCACCCCTGTTCCCCATCCCTGACCGACCCCCCAGAAACCTCTGCCCCATCCAACCTCCCCCTGCTTCCTGTCCCCAACCACCCCCCAGGACCCTCTGCCCCTTATCGAACCCCCTGGCCCTAGCCCCCTTACCATGGTGCTCAGAGCAGCAAGAGCTCATAGCCACGCGGTCCAGCCAGAGGCAGACACGCTGTTGCGCTGCCCCCCAGGAACGTGCAGGCCCACCCCCAGAGCGCTGCTCGCGTGGCTGCGGGGGAGTGGCACAGCAGGGGAGCCTCCCTGGCCGGGAGTTCAGGGACAGGGCAGGACGGCCCCGCAGGCCGGATGTGGCCCGCAGGCCATAGTTTGCCTATCTCTGATCTAGTCTGACCTCCTATAGAAGATAGGCCAGAGTATTTCCCCCTTCACCACTGTATTGAGCCGAGTGACTTATGTCTGACTAAAGCATCTCTTCCAGAAAGGCATCCCAGCTTGATCTGAAGACTGCAAAAGATGGAGACTCTGCCATTTCCCTGGCACATTTGTTCCAATGGTTAATCATTCTCACTGTTAAAAATGTGTGCTTTATTTCTAATTGGAATTAATCTGGCTTTAGTTTTTTGTTCTTCTAACAAGACATTGCTTCTTGTTGTGCCTTTGTCTGCTAGATTAAAGCATGGTATCTTTCCCAAATACTAAATACTTTTAGGACCCAATATTTTTCCCAATGAAAATACTTATACACTGTGAGCAAGTCACTTCTTCATCTTCTTTTTGATCAGCTAAATTGATTAAGCTCTAATTCTCACACTGAGATTGTTGTCAGAACCAAACTTTCCTGGCTCCCAGTCCTTTATTATATTACAATAGCAGCTACTGGCTTCAGCTGATCTAGGGGACCCATTGTGCTAGATGTTGTACAAACGCAAAGACAAAGAGGAAGTGACTTGCCAAGGTCACATGGCAAACCAGAGGCAGAGCCAAGAACAGAATCCAAGTCTCGAAGTCCCAGTCCAGTGCCCTATCCAGTGGTTCCCACTGCCACTTGTGGTCCTGGGTTCAGACTATGCTTCTGCCTACATGGGCCAAACCTAAATGCAGCTAGTGTTTGTAATTTCTCTTTATTTAGTCCCTCTTGCCCCTAGGGTCAGGCTTTCCTCCAAACCCACAGCATCTTCCCTCCTTTCCCAGCCTAGCACTCCCTGCACAGAATGGGTGTATCTGTGCTGACTAATGAATCAGCTTTACTACTACAATGAAATTCACTAGGCTTTGGGCTTTACCCCACGGGCATTGCTCATCCATGATTAAACCTACTATTTACTAATCAAACAAATATTTCTTGGTTTAGATAGAGATCAGTGCAATTTCTTCCTGCTAAATACACATGTACAGCACCACGCCCAAAATAAACAACAGTGCAGGTAAAAAATAAATAAATAAATAATGAAATGAGTGTTAACTTTGAATTCCTGCTGAGGGTGGAGAGCTGAAACTGCAGCACAAAGGTAACCACTAGGACCATTGTCCCAACAGCCACTGGCATTGCACCAACAAGTTACAGTTATGGGTGTTGTCTGGCACTGAAAATGTGCTCAGTGCTGAACAAAGGCAAAAATAGTCTCTTTTTAAGAGCCAACAAACTAACAGGTGAGAAAGAGGGAATAACTATATCAGTGTAAGCAGCTTTATACCTGTGTAACGGTATCCACACCAGGAGTGCTTCAGCTATATCAGTTTAAAACTAATACAGAAAAAGTAGTATAAAAACTGTGTAGACAAAGTCCTAATACAAGTGCCCTTATACAAGTTGCTCTAAGGTCTTTGCTTACTAACAATGGAAGTGGAAGATGCCAGCATATCCATCCTGGAAGCTCTTGCTTCCTACCAGCTTCAAGCCACGCATTTCTCATCCGTAACTGAGCTTTTCAGGCTGCCAGAGACCTCCCTGTTTCTAGCAGGTAACAAGTTGCTACTGATTTCTCTCTCTCCAAGACCTCTTAACAAAATAGGGCCAACACCTTTCCACCAAGATGTAATGTTCCACTCCTGCCTGCAAAACCCTGGGGGAAGCTGGTCCTTCATGTGATCCAATGGTTTTTAAGGTTACAGCTGTTAAAAGGTGCCAATGAACATCATACAAAATGAGTATCACACAGTCTGATAGGAACCTTTTTTTGGTCTATACATTATTTTCACGCATACACACACTTTTCATTTGGGCATCTTTGGGAAGGATACCTATGGTAAAGTGTTGTAGGGTAGGCTGGGCCTTTAAGGGGAGTTGGCCTCAGCTCTATCTGTACCTAGTTATCCGCCTTGTGTGCGATGGTTTTTGCCCAGTGGTTGGCCAGGGATCATGACAGGACATCATGCAATGGTAGTCCAAGGGCTAGGTCTTCCTATAAGAGATTTTCCTGCTTCAAAGAGAGGGAGACCTCTCTGAAGAAGCCCAGAGTAAGCCTGGAGAGAGATCTGGGCCCTGATGCAAAGATAAAGAGGGAGAGACACCTGCAGAGGATATGGGGTCAAAGTGGGACAGGGAAGGAACCTGCTGGGACCTACCTGCTGCCATGGCAGGTAGCAAAGCCCTGAAGAAGGAACTGGGAGCTCAGGAAGGGTGAATTTAACTGCTGAGTTTGGAGAAGGCGGCTGGGAGATCCTAGCTTTGAGTTAAATGGTTATTTTGTATTAAATAAACCAGACCCCAGAAGAGGAAAGTAATTCAAAAGCACCAGTTGTGGCAGTTTTACTAGGGAAGAAGGTAAACTGAGGGAGCAGCAGGGTCCAACACCAGATGAGGTGAAACTTTCTTACATCCCCGCATCTCACCTGGAAGTGGAAGATGCCAGCATATCCATTCTGGAAGCTCTGCCCATGGGGGACCACTCGATGGAGGATGGTTTCATTCAAGGTGAGAGAAGCAATTGCAGCTAGGAGCCAGCAGTCACCTGAATGAAGACAGAAGGAAAAGTTAGTCGAGAAAGTTCAATTTGTACCAAGAATGGGAAATAACACTGCCATTTCTTCAGCTCCATTGGATCAAACAACTGCATGGTATGAGGCAGTTACACTTTATTTTCAGGAGAAAAATAAAAAGGTGCCAAACATCAAACATAATGGAGTGCAAGATTTCAGGCTTGTAAGTTACAGGAGCCATTTGGCAACTCAGGCACCCACTGGGGAGAAAGATATTTGCATAAACCACACACCAATTCTTGCAGCTAACCCGAACTAGCTGAACAATCCCCCATGAGTCAGAGCAGCCTGGGGCTCCCGCACAGACCTTCTCTTAAGCGTCCTGCTGCAAGTTCTCACACATCCTCAAGATTGTTTTCCAAGGCTGATCATTCTAGGTTTTGCTGCTGATTTGCTTTTCTCACTCATGTGGCACCAAAAATATGGTAACGCTGATGATGAATGGGATACTCTGGGCTTCATTCTGACTCAGCAGAGGTCTGATATTCACTTGGTTTTTTAGATCAAAAGTGACGGAAGCCTCCTTGGATTTTTGCGCTATGGTTGTTACTCGGCAGAGATACAAACATCCAAGGTGAAGGGCAGACGGAAAACAACCATTTTGGCCCTCAAATTTACAAGCTGCCTAGAACTCATAGTTCCATGCAGATGAGAGGAGAAATTTCCTTCCACTGCAGCTCCTGCCCCCTCACAGTTTGACCAGGTACCTCATAAGTTACAGTCCCTGAGCAAGTTTATCCAGTTCTCTGTGCACTTTGCACAGTGTTTTCGCTTGGGTGTTGGGGGAGGCGAGATCCTGTGCTGAGCCAGAACTCACCACCCAGGGAGAGGAGAGTTTTAAACAACCCCCATGCTCCCGGGCTGCTCTGGAAGCTGGAGCAATCTCTGGCATAACTGAGATAGCCTCTTGGGCCTAACTTATGGCAGCCTCCTGGGGTGCCCTATGGGCTGCAGTTCAGCTCAGAAACTATGGAGCACTATGTACTGCGGCCCCACACCTAACACGCTCTCCCTACCCAGTGCCCACAGTCCTAACCCCACCATTCCAGGGCATGCAGGTTCCTCTCCTACAATTAGTTACACTTATTCAGGACCTGCTGTGGAAGACAAAGTATCAGATGACTAGTACCATCAGCAGGTCACAGAGCTCAAGGCCACTATGCACAGCAGAGGAGAGTGTAGGGAAAGGGTTTAAAAATAGTGACTCTTGGCACGTCCATAGCACCCTTCATTTCACAGTGCTTCTGAAAACCTCAATGAAGCCCTCCCTGTATGTCTGTGCAGTCAGTCCTCATGGAAAAATAGCGTCATGAAGCAGCGAAACAACTTGCCCCAGGCTCAAGCTGCAAATCAACAGCCAAGCCAGGAACAGAACCCAGGAGTCCTAGCTCACTGCCATCAGAGCACTGCCTTAGCTAAAGAACAAGACCCCAGCGCATCAGTGCCAGGAGGCCTGGTCAAAGTGAAGCCTGGGAAAAGTTCACATACCGTGTAAATAAATATATATTATAGATAACTTACAACTTATTTCTGTACAAAAAAAAAAACAAAAAACAACCCTCCATAACTCTGAGGAACCTCATGTGGAACTCACTGCCACAAGATATCCATGAGGCTAAGAGCTTAGCAGGATTCTAAAAAGGGTTGGATATTTATATAGATAATGAAACTCTCCAAAGTTAAAATAGTAATTAAAAAAAATGAATATGAGATATTATCAATCTTCTGCATCAGGGCATCAGCCAATCTCGAACAGGGTTAGGAAGACAGTTTCCTGAGTGGTAGGATCTCTGATCACTACAGGATTTCTTACATCTTCCTCTGAAGCAGCTGGTGCTGGCTGCTGTCAGAGAATGGGCTAGGTGGACCCTAGTCTAATCCAGTTTGGCAATTTCTGTGTTCCCGCAGCTTGACGAGTCCAAGGCCACCACAGCAATATGGGCTTTACTTGTTGCTTTGCTTTTCACCTTTAATGGGGACCAGAAGACTAATTAGTACCAGAGTGGAAAGAGCCAGATGTGGGGCTGTCCACCTTGTCTGCCAGCTCCTTACAAAGCTCTTTCAGTGGCCTCCTCTGCTTCTGCACAGTCTCAGACGGACAATTTAAAAACTGCTTCAGGCAAAGGAGTAGATGGGTGAAGGCCTGCAGCAGATGGGAAGGAGTGTACAAGCAGATGAAGCTTTTTAAGTCCAAAGAATGCTGTATTGGGACTCACTTTCAGAAACAGCTGTGAGAGCTGGCAACCAGCCAAGTGCCGTTAATGGCATTTTCCTCCCACATACACCCCCAGTGGACAGCAGAACAGCATTGTTTAAATCCCCACACACCTCTTCTACCCCCACCCACCGCCCCTCGTGTGTCACTGGGATATTTAAAGTGTCATGGAATTTGCACAGAGCTAGACTCCATTCCTCCTCCAACTGCCAGTCTGCTGTAGGGAGGGGCACAGTACAGACACATGCCCCCATGCTGACTCTGGGAGGAGCTGGACTGCAGCTGTCAGGGGGCTTCCCTCATCCAGGGCAACATTCATCCCAGGTTAGAAAAAACACAGGCAGCAGGACTGCTGCTGCCAAATGTACTGGTGAACATAGCTCACTGTAGCGTACTAAATATCCAGTCAGTATGACTCCAAAGTTTGCATCACTCCAATGCAGCTGCTGTTACTCCTTCCAAATTCAGCGACTCTCCTCTCATTGAGACACACTTAACAAACGTGCATCATGGGAGGAACATGCCTCCTTTGTGTTTACTGATTGCATCTTTGCATTGTGTATGGATTTAAAATGTGACTAATGGGTCTGGGAGCAATTCAGAGGCAGCGTCCAATACCTGGAAAGAGTGCAGTATTCTGGGATGGGAATTCCACTAAGCTAGGTTGATGACTGGGTTAGGAACACTTCATGTTCATCTTAAAGCATCCCTCTTCTGGCCAAAGTTCAGAGCTGAAGTTAATTAGTGCTCGTAAAGCACCCGGAGATCCTCAGATGGCAGGCGTCATATAACTACACAGTATTATTATTATACAGATGACTCCTCCACCCTCCTCATCCCCTCCCATCCTCTTCTTTGATGGCTCTAATCTTTCCTTTAATAGAAATACAGTTATGCAATGGGTGCGATTCAAACAGGCTATAGATTGGATTCTGCAGAAGGGTTGTCGCTTACAGGAGAAGCCCATAACTCAAAAGGTCTGGGGTAAAATTTCCAAAGGTGTCTAAATTCATCTTCAAATGGGATTTAGGCGCTTAGAATCCTAAATCCCACTGACAATGAGACTTGATCTCTTAGAGTCTAAGTCACTTAGGCACTTTTGAAAATTTCACTCTTGATCTACATACTGGTTGTGTGTATATATATATATACACACACACACTTATAGTTACAGTAGTACTATCCCTAGTGTGAATGCAATTATCCTGGCATAAAGGTGCCTTATACTGATATAATTATTCCTGAATGGAAGAGGAATAAACGATACTGCTCTAAACACCTTTACCCCAGTACAACTGTATAAAGCTGTACAACTTCTCCCTACACTGGGGGCAGGAAAGAAGGAAGAAGGGGTTGTACAGCTTTAACTATACTGATATAGTGTGAGCAGTACAACTTGTGTGTGCAGAGGAGTCCATCTGTCTCAGAGCACTATCCCCTCTGGTTTAAATTAATCTAAATCAAGCCTCCAACCTGCAGTAGTCAGGATAATCTGTCCAATGGTAACGGCGCAGATTTGTACATTTCCAGTCCTAGGTTTCTCTAACTCAGAAATATTCTCTCATATCCATTTTTTGTAATTCAAGGCTGGGAAACTTACAGAACATTACAGAGAAGAGAGCGCATGCACACATACACCGTGGTAATGATAAAACTAAATAGAAACTACAGTAAAGGAAACCAGACAGAGAATATCACCACTTCATCTCAGCAAAAGAGAGGACCAGTGTTTCCTTTCTGCCTGTTTTAAAACCTCACGGGGGGAATCATATCTCTGTGGCATTTTTTCCTTCTCTACTATGCATAACGTGCCAACAGTAGCTTGGTCGTGACTTGCAAAAAGGGAGATCGTTATTGAGTCAGACACATTCTTGCTGGACGAATTGCAGAGGAGGCTTAAAACCACTTGGAAAGCAATTTAGCTTGACCATATCACTAACCCCCTTTTATCCAGGAGAGGGTTTGAAGTCAGTGTCAGTCCCAAATAGATCCAAATTCTTTGTAAAAATGGCACTGAGGCAGTAGCCCGTCATTGTGTAGTTGCAAGATTAAAAAAAAGTACAATTTCCCCTTCTTATTTCCCCTCTCCTCATTTCTCTGTGCTCAAGGAGCTGAGATATTTCACAGAAGGGAGAAAGATGCTGTGTGTCACGTTAAATCCACTTTACTATACTATTTAAAGTTACACCTGGTGATCTGATAGTTTGGACTAGCCCACTAGAAACCAGAGCCTGTGGGGAGAAAAGAACTGGGAGCATGCAGTCTTGCAGGGTTGGGAACAGCTAATAACTGCAGGAATATGCTGCAAAGGAAGCTAGGAATTACTGGGATTTGCACAGCAGGCCTCATGGCAGCCTATAACGAGCTGGCAGGGGAAAATCATGGTCAGTATTCAAGCCCCTCTGTGCACTGAAATGCCAAGTCCCTGCTCAAGACCCAGGTTCTGCATCAAGCTCCATGTGGATGGATCCCTCCGAGAGCCTCAGTGAAGTTATCAGGAGCTCCATATAGGAATCTGCCCAGGAGGATCTCATTGTATGATTGGGGCATAAAGGAGATGAAATTATAAGCTTTTGGGGGCATGGACCATTGTTTTGTTCTGGGTTTGTTCAGTGTGTATCACAAACAGATCCTGGTCTGTGATGGGGTGCCTAGGTACTTGCACACTACAATTTAATAGTTTCATTAAATTCATATGGACCTAACCTAATCCCCAACATAAGAAAGTGCAGGACAAGGATGCTCTGCTACAACAGTGATGTCTGAATGTTATATTTGTCCCTTTATTCTTAGGTTACTTTCAGGCTCCCATTTCTGTAGTATCCGAGGGCATCATTAGCTTACTTATCCTACCAACAGCCCTGGGATGGAGGGAATTGTCATTATCCCTATTTTACTGATGTGAAAACTGAGGCACTCAGAAACTAAGTGATATGGCTACAGTCACACAGGAAGTTCGTGACAGAATACAGAATTGAAGACAGGTTTCTTGAATCACAGGCTAACATCCTACCCATTGGTTTATCCTTCCTCAGAGTTTGGGAGCAGTTGGGGGGAAGGAGTTAGACATACAGATTAAAGCACATAATCTCTAAGGGCTTTATTAAAGAAGGAAGCAAGAGATGTTAGTTATGTTTAAGAGTCCTTCAGAGTTGCACCTGTTCCAGCTTTCATGTAAAACCACTAAGCATAAACAAGCAAGCATTTAGGATAAACATTTCTCTAGCAGCAAGAATCCAGCTTCTGCCCCCCAATTCCCTCCTTCCCAGTCTCTCAACAGCAGGACTAATAACAAATGAAATCCCCGAGGGGAACCCAGCAACATCCCTACCGAGTGCTCCCTGGCAGATGTCTGTGCGGGTGGCTCCATCAACAATGAACTGCGGGCTGGAACACATTTCCTGAAACAAAACATAGTTTGGTTTTTAAAGTTTCAGCGACTGGGATATCAGTTCTTACGATGCTATGCAGTCCAGCTAGGCAAAGCCATCATCTTTAATCTACATTTGTTAATCCTTAAGTATGCGCCACTTTTTCACAATGACAGTATCCAAAGTCTCTTAATTGTCCTGGCTGGAGATAGTTTTTGAAAGAAGGACAAAGACAATTACGGTTGGATGTCTGTATGGAGCCTAGCATAATGGGATCCTGTCCTGGTCCAAGACTAGGCCTCTTTAGGTGTTGCATAATACAATAAATAATAATACTTTTATTTTAAGTTCTTTGGAGCAGTCCTTTTGTTACATGGTTGTACAGTACCTACTGCTATGGGCCCTGATTCCCCACTGGGGCCTCTGGACATTACTACAACAACAAGAACTCCTCCTCCTCCAATACAAGCACAGGGCGGGTCACTCACATTTAATCACAGGTGCTCCACATGTAGAAGGAATACAAAGAAAAATATTTTCCCAAAGCATGCAGTCAGTGGAAAATCCCACTGCAGGAGGTCAGAGAGTTTGCCACTATATGCACTCAGATACTACAGGTAATAAGGCCATGTAAATAGACAGGTAGGCTCTTTATGGATTTTAAAGAGAGCTCGATGGTTTAATGATTAGACAGGCATGCAGAAGTAAAAACTGCACAATTCACTAAGGCCATGGTTACACTTAAGGTTTATAGCAGTATTGGTTATAGCTGTCCTCATATACAGCTATAGGGATAGCGCTATAGCGTGGCCACACTGACACCTGCCAGCGGTATAGCGTGGCCACATTTGCGGCACTTCAGGCAGCATTGGGAGCAGTGCATTAGGGCAGGTATCCCAGCATTCAGCTGGGTGCAACATGCCTTTCAAACGAGAGGGGTGAGGGGGGAAGTGTTGTGTGTATGCGGAGGGAGAGAGCCAGTGGTTTTTCCATCCTTCTGAGAGCCTATCAGCGCGTGTCCGTTCACAGAGGGCTTTGCTTTCACACAGGCTCCCTCCTTAAACATTTGCATTGCTTATCTGCCGAGTTAAGAGAGAAACTCTAAAAAGGTACTTCCGCATCCCTCCAGCTGAGTTCAAAAGAAAGGGAAGAGATGTCAATTGCCTTAAATGGCTCTAGGCATCTCAAGAGATCACTTGTAGCGCAGTGGGTGTCCACATTCTCGCCGTAGCACTACAGCGGGAGCGCTACAGCCCTTATTCCCCGTGCGGAGGTGGATTACCAGTAGCGCTATAACTCTGAGGTTATAGCGCTTTACATGCCTCGCCAGTGTGGACAGGTAGGAGGTTATAGTGCTCCTGGGGGCTTTATAGCGCTATAAAGTGCCAGTGTAACCAGGGCCTAAGTATATTCCTCTGAAGCACCAGGTATCAGCCTCTGCTCAAGTGGGATTTCAGACTTATCTTACGAATGGTCCAGCCTAGTACAGCAAGAAGCTGGATACGAAAGTAGATGGTTGATTGACCTGATTTGAAACAGGAGCCAGGTTACTAAGCTAGTACCATTGATCTGATACAACATGGAAAACCCTGGGTTCTAATTAAGCAGTTGCACTCAATTGTTGGAATCAGGGTCGATTGCCAGTTAAATCAGCTAAATCAATGGCAGAAACAAGAATAGTTGCCAGTTCTTTGGCTCTAACCACCAGACAACACTGCCTATATGGGTTTGAAAATTCCCCCATGACAGAATTTAGGGAAGCAAGCAAGCAACTTTCCTTGTTTTATTGATTCCTGAATTTTTTTCTTTGGGCAGTGATTCTCTACATAGGACACAAACAAATACACCCCACAAGTGGTGTGTGGGAGGAATTCATTCTTGCCTCACCATGGGTCTCTTCCACTTGATTCCATAGGTTTTGGAGGAGTTTGGACCCAAATCTTTGAAGCCCAAGGAGGAGGCCACAGGAGGGAAGGTGTCATCTTGGAAGAGGGTTCCGCTCTGTAAGCATGCATTCCGAAGCCTCTCAAAGTCCTGGTTCAAGTACTTCACTGCATTCTCATGCTGCCCCAGGCCCAGATCCTTAGCCCTCTGCTTCTGGACCTGAGCTGAGATGCCTGTGCAGTACACTGGGGTGATGATTTCTTCTGCCATCTTTGGCAACTACTGGACTAGGCAAGCCCCACTGAAACAGAGAAGACAAGAATAAACAGCGCAAGTGAAGAACTGAACCTCACAACTCTTTACAAAGCTTTAGCCAAGAGACCTAATAGCAAAGCATAGCATATAACCTGCTGAGCATATTGTACATAGCTGTACTAAGTCCTCACCTCCCCAGATGGACCTGCTCTCAGCTGCATGTAGTTCTCACCTGCATAGATATCTTCCAACATTTACTTAACTTTATAAGTGTTTTTCTCTCCCCTGCTGTGTGAAGGATCCACTCGAAACAGAGAGCTCTCGTCCACTATCTGTAACAACAGTAAGGCCTTATCTACGCTAGCAATCTGTACCAGAAAATGTTCCATTGGCATAGTGCCACTAAGGCCATATGTATACCTTACAAGCTCACAGCGGCACAGCTGTACTGGTACAGCTGTGCTGCTGTAAGAGTGCTCGTATAGCCGCATTATGCCAATGGGAAAGAGTTCTCCCATCAACATAATAAAAGCAACTCAACAATCAGCGGGAGAATGTCTCCCACTGACATGGTGCTGTGCACAAGAGCGTTTATGCTGACAAAACTTATGCTGCTCAGGGGTGGGTTTTTTTACACTCCTGAGAGACACAAATTTTGCCAGCATAAGTGCTAGTGTACACATGGCCTAACAAAACTATTTAGGCGGAACTTGTTCATATCTGGCTATTTGTGCCAGTGGCCTGTGTCTATGCAGCATCAAGCTATATCTGCAAAATTATGTTGCACTGTGGCATCCCAGTGTCCTCCATGCCACTTTAAGGCATACTACCTTGTGGGAAGTTGATGCTATGTATTGTGCGGTGGGTGCTGTGTATTCTGGGACACTCTATGCCTCTCAGGAAATTGTGGGCCAATGGACTCAAACAGGAGTGTGATTTTTAAATTGACGGTGTCCCTTTGAAAATGCCAGGCTTACTTCTGGGGGAGTTAATGGGGCCAAAGGGAGCAGAGGCTTTCAATGGGAGTTTGAGCGCCTCAAGACTCTGTGGAATAATGATCTGAACAGACTCAATAACTGAATGGCCGGCCAGCAGGATTTAGACCACAATGTAAAATGAGGTAACCACCTTTGGATTATACAAGTCAATGGAGCCTGCCCATTGCATTGGCAGAATTTCATTAGTTGATTTATTACCACGTGTTTGTTTCTTTTATTGCAGCATGGTAACAAATGCAGTGCAATTTCCAAAGCTTCCCAGGAAGAGACAAAAAGGTTCAAGGAGACAAAAAGCTTTACCCTGGGAAGATCTTCAAAGCCCAAAGAGGAATATAGCACTCTCTGGAGCAGCTGAACGTTCTTCAGGTACTTTAGAATTTGGTCACACACAGAATAACCCATCCATACGAATCCAATTAGTGTGATAGAATTGTTCATAGAACTAGCATGAAAGAACACTCACCCACCCACCCCCCGTCTAACTGTTATGCTGCCCAACACCATCAAGTCCTGCAGCTGCCGAACTAATTACATGATAAAATACCATACCTGCAGCATTAGCAAGCCATCCAGATAAACAGCAATTCCCACACCCATAATTAGCTCCATTTCTGGTTACTGGCTGTGAAAACAACGTGAATCAAGCAGATTCATGGAAAAACGAGGGAACAAACAGGAACCACAACCAGCAACCTGCTGGTGAGCTCAGACTAAGAGCATGGATTGGAATTCCTGGAGGTCTCTCCAGAACGCAGCACTTCTAGACTGCGGAATATTTCTATCATATAATTTGCCACATCTTCAACTGGTGTCAGTCAGTGTAAACTCCATTGAAGCCAATATACAATATCTGCTGAGGATCTGGCCCAACCAGTCTTCAGCCAGTTCTTCGCTACCAGTTTTAAACCATGTTAGAAAACTGTAGTACAATCACCCTATGCACACTGAGGTACTTGGCTTAAATACTGTATGCAGCTCCTGCATTGCTAACCATGTTTCCCAGAGAGGTAACATGGGTACACTAAGCTGCTGACAAAGGTGTTTTCAAATCTGGTTTAGCGGACAAAGGCAAATCAGGCATCAATATCTTTGCCAAACGCACTGGAAAAGAGTAAGATTAGGGACTACTGTTTAAAGAGAATATTTGTAGCAACATACACCCTTCCTTTTTCCTACCTGTTGTCTGTTTAGACACTGGTACCGCTCCCCCAGCCCAAGGTCGCAGGCTGGATAAAAATGGCCAGTGGGCCACATGTGGCCCGGGGACTGTAGTTTGCCCACCCTTGGTTTAGACTGTAAGCACTTCGGTGTAGGTACTGTCTCTCAGTATGTATATTTAGAGCACCCAGCTAGGGTGGCCAATTTTGTTGGACATATTCCTGGAGGTTTCATCACATGACAAACTAATTAAAGATTAATCTTTAACTCCTGGAGACTCCAGGACAATCCTGGAGGGTTGGCAACACTCCACCTGTGGGGCCCTGACATTAGTTGAAGTCTGTAGGCGTCAGTGCAATCTAAACAATAAGGGGGTAGCATTAAGCAAGCACTTCTGTTCTTATTGTCATGTTGTGCACTGAGGAACTGCCTGGGAAGAAGTATTAACTCATTGTATGTTCTTGTTAGGCCTTGCGGAAGCGACAAAGAGTCCTGTGGCACCTTTAAGGTGCCACAGGACTCTATGTCACTTCTGCAATTCCAGACTAACATGGCTACCCCTCTGATTCTTGTTAGGCCTTGACCACATTAGAGCTAAGCCACATTCAACAGAGCCATGATCTCTGTTACAGTGTTCAAACATTCTTCCTTAACATAGGGTATAAAAGTCACATTATGGACCCAACTGCTGTCAGCCATTTTTAAACCATGATATTCCTCTTATTGCAGTTAAACAGCTGCAAAGTGGGGCCTTTCCCATAACACATTATTATTTGTATTATGGTTGCACCTAGGGTTCCAATTGGCATCTGGCCCCTACTGTGTTATGCACTTATAGTAAAAAACTGCCCCTGCTGCAGACTGCACAGTTGAAACGGGCATGGGGGAGACAAACAGAGGCTGGCAGGGAAAACAGGCACAGAGAGGGAAAGGGTCACATATCAAGTCAGATAACTTGACAACACTAAGCAGAGGATGTGCTCAGACTGCTGCCTATCCTGCTGACCAATAAGGTCTCATTATGTTTCCTGCATCTGTCTGTATCCAGCTGTTGTTTCTTAACTTATATTTAGATTGCAGGCTCCCAGGGCTGGGGACTATTTTTTTGTTCTGTGTTTGCACAGCACCTAGCACAGTGGAGTCCTGGTCTCTTATAGAATCATACAATCTCAGAGCTGGAAGGGACCTCAGGAGATCATCTAGTCCAACCTCCTGCTCAAAGCAGGACCAATCCCCAACTAAATCATCCAACAGATTTTTGCCCTATATCCCTAAATGGCTCCTCAAAGATTGAACTCATATCCCTGGGTTTAGCAGGCCAATGCTCAAACCACTGAGCTATCCTGCCTCCCTCACTCTTCCCCCCCTCAGGTGCTACCTCAGTACATGTAACAAACACACTACAACAGAGGCACAGATGGAAATTGATCCCAGGTGTCCTGATTCCCTACAAACCACACCACCTCCCCCCTCAGACTTCTGAAACATTTGCATTAACGTTAGAACAGGTCTTTCAAGTAATACCATGCCTGAAGGAAGAGGGATAACTCATGAGTCTCCACAAGAACATCTGTTCACTCTGAAATAGACTGACACACCTTGGCCTGAGGAGGTTGGCATAGCTCAGAATCAAAATTTGCGAGTGTTTAAGGAGGAACCAACCAATGGTCCTCAGTTCAGCCGTGAACATATTTAGGCACACCTAACGTCTATAGGCCCAGGTGAGATTTATTCACACCTAAAGTATGTTTGATTGGAAGTGACTCTAAAAATCAGGGCACCAATCTCCCCTCTCATGCCTTCGAAAGCATTTACATTCAGCTGATAAGACAGAAAGAAGACTGCTTGGCTTATATGAATTTTATGGTGGGGATTGATTGTTGCTTTCTATTGTTGCATTTTTATAACACTAGTGCCCCGATGCCCCAACCAAGACTAGGGCCTCATCGTGCTAGAGCTCATATAAACACATAGCAAGAGTTATTCCCTGCCCCCTACAGTAAATAGACTAGATAGTAATTTAGATAACATATAAAAGTTAAATGGAAAGAGGCATTCACATATACATTGGATCTAGGTTATTAAGGTTATATATTAACATCAGATTATTAGTAAGATTTAATCTTTTATTTTTTAATTGCCACAGCTACTGATAATTTCCTATCTGCTGATTTATCACCACACATTTATTTAATCTAGGAACTCCCAAAATTACTCCTTTCCTTTTGGGGGTGAGGAGTAACTTTCCAGCCCTCAGATGTAGTACTGAAAAGGTGAATTTTTAACCCAAGCCGGAAGTCCACAAGAGCTAGGAAGGTGTGGGGATTAATGACTGAACCCACTTTGCCTGTGCAAGAGAACTTTGTTTAACAAATGAACCTTGAGAGCCTCCAGCTGAGTCAAACAAGTTGAGCAGAACAACCCCAGATCCTCCCTGAGAATTCACACAACAGCCTAAAAATTTACAATTCACATACTCTATCTTTCGGAGTTGTTATTTGTTACTGTAACATCAACCAAGATCGGAGCCCCATGGTGCCGGAAATTGTTCAGACACACAGCAAGAGGCAGTCCCTTCCTAAGAAAGTTTACAATCTAAATGAGCAAGACAGATAAAGGGCAAAATTATCCCCATATAATTTTTCTTTACCTGTATAGTGGTTTACCCCAGGTCATTCAGGGAATCTGTGGCTGATCAGGGAATTGAACACAGATCTCCTGACCCCTAGCTACAAGACAATCTGTCCTCTCCTCCTTCCCCTTTATGGCAAGAGCAATCCAGCTCACAGGGTCTCGATCCTTTTAATATTTAATGTAGTTGGATTAAAATGTCAGCTGTTTTCATTGGTATTCTGATACCACCCTGGTGGCTTATTAGAAACACCAACATAGAGACGAATGTGGGATTCATACTTGTGCCTTGAGAGGAGGGAGCCTCTTTGAACTGCTCAACAGGAAACAGAGAAATGATGGAGTCACCATCCAGACCGTGATAACAATGGCTGATGGTGAGTCCTTTAGTCAGGGACTGTGAGGAGAATTGGAACAGACACAAAACAAACTCACAGCCGGGATGAATATAAAACGCCTTGCTTGATAGCATCATAGAGTACTAGCTGAATAACCGGTGATGGAATCAGGGCATCAGCACCATAAAAAGAAATTATTTGTCATTTTCAGTGCCCGCAAGGCAAAGGCCTTTTCAGTCCCGTTCCTGCCATAATGCTGGAGGTTTGGCTGAGACCTCACCATAATTCACCAATTCAGACTGAAAGAGGGATGCAGCACTATTAGCTAAGTCTGTCTCACCACTGTGCACCCCAGATGACAGCACTGCTCAAGAATTCTTTCCTTTTACATTTCTTATCTGACTGACACCAAAACATTCCCAAGGTCTGGAGCAGATTATTGACAACTAGCTTTGCCACACAAGGCTAGAAGGATGGAAGAGACCGTGTCCTCAGTTTGGAGAGAAGAGAACATCTCCAAGCACATCCTACTGCAAGGAACATATACTGCACAGCTGCAATTATGTATTTAATGGATTTAAGAACATCCCCAAACAAAGAAGTGGATGAAAGCTCCATGGCTCTCCACTGTGATCAGTCTATTAATAAGAACATAAGAAAGGCCGTACTGGGTCAGACCAAAGGTCCATCTAGGCCAGTATCCTGTCTACCGATAGTGGCCAATGCCAGGTGCCTCGGAGTGAACCTAACAGGTAATGATCAAGTGATCTCTCTCCTGCCATCCATCACCCCACTCTGACAAACAGAGGCTAGGGACACCATTCCTTACCCATCCTGGCTAATAGCCACTAATGGACTTAATCTCCATGAATTTATCCAGTTCTCTTTTAAACCCTGTTATAGTCCTAGCCTTCACAGCCTCCTCAGGCAAGGAGTTCCACAGATTGACTGTGCACTATGTGAAGAAGAATGAGACTGCCTCTAAAGAGAGATGGTCTAGTAATTAGAGGACAGGCCAGACTGTGCATTGCTTACTCTGTTACAGTCTCTCTGCCTAGCCTTGGGCAAACCACTTACATCCAGAGCCTCAATTAAATCAGTGGGAGTTAAGCACCTAAACACTTGTGAGGATCCTCATCCGCTCTGCTTCCTTCATCCCACTTTACATGCAAGGAAATAAATGCACCTACCTCACACAGGTGCTGTCAGCATTAATAAGTTAATTGTAAAATAGAAATCTCCAAGTACCAACTTCCTCCCATTCTTTTCTTAACTTTGCCCTGATGGGGCCCAGGACAGACCTATTGGGACTAGTGAAAATCTCACTCTCACAAGAAGAAGCAGGGTAAAAACTAGCAGAGAAACTTCTGACTTCCAGCAAAAATTCAGATCTCTCTGCCCAAATCATGGAAGATTTTACTGTCAATGAAGAGCAGGGTCAATAGCTTGGCATCATGCCCGAGTTTTCAGGGAATAAATAACTAGTGAGGAGTACAGGTCCCTGTACAGATCCCCTTACAGATTAAAGGAGGAAATATTAAGACGGAGAGAAAAATACAACCAAAGGATTTGATCTGTAAAGTCTCCAGCGCTGGGAACGCTGCAAAACAGGCAATAGGATTGTGTAAGAGCCCGTGTCTGCCAAAACTGAAACTCGCCTAAAAGGAAATTCCTCCCCAGCCCTCCACTGCCGCAGTTCAGCGGGTTGCAAACCCCTCGGGCGGCCGCACGCAGCTCGAAGGCGACTGGTTTCAGTGGCCGGTCGCATCGGAAGAAAAGCAGCCTACCTCGGGAATCGCCGGGGTCCTGATCCCTTTCCACTCAGCCAAACAAATCGTTCCTAGCCGGGGAGATCGTGAGTTTACACCCCCCCCCCCCCGCCTCCCTCTTCGCGGGGACTCCTCCCTTGCAGGCTCCTCCTCCGTGCCCCTGCCCACACACAAACCGCTTCTTGCGCATACAAGAGGCTGAGGCCCGGGGGGAACGAAACCCGGAAAGAAGAGACGTGTGGGTGCGGGCAGCTCCCCGCACCAGCCCCCTTCTCCCGGGAGCACCGCGCGCTCGGCAAACGGCGCTTGAGCGGCCCAAGGGTGGAGGGGGGCGGCTGAGAGTCTCTATAACCCCCAGGGTGCTGCGCCGAGGCAGCTCCGCTCGCACTTCTCCGCATTGCAACAGCGCTGCGGTGAGAACTCGCTCTCCGGGGCAAGGCACAGCCCAGGGACGGCCGGGGAACACCACCGGGGGGCAGAGGCGAACCGAGCCTGCGGGGTCTCTTTTAAGGACGAATCAGCGCCCAGCTCTCCGAAAACTACGGCCGGCACAACGGAACGGGGGACTAGGAAAAATGGACACGGCCGCTTTTCAGCCCCCTCGCCTGCCGCTAGCCACGCCTGGGCGTCCAGTCCCCTGATCTCTGCTCGTAGACACTCAGGAACGCTTAGCCCCCGGAGCCTGGTATCCTAACCCCCCTTTCTGAGCACCCAGGTGCCCTTACTCCCGGCTCCCAGCCCACAGAGCCCGTCCCACCCCACTGCCCCTCCATCCCTTCTCTGGGTTATTGGCTGCAGAGGGAAACCTGTGTGTGTAACCTGCCTGGCTCCCCGAGAGCCAGGGCCACCCTTAGCGCACGCAGCTGCGTGAGGCACCAAATTTCATGGTGCCCTAGGCAGCTGCGTGCTACATACGCGGCAGTACCAGCTCCGGTGACCAGCCCCACCCGCGGGCAGGGCCGCCCCTAGGAGCTGTGGGGCTCTGGACAACTCCCTCCGCCCCGCCTCTTACCCTCCTCCCCGCTCCGTCCCGTCCCCGCCCCTCTGACACCTCTTCCCCCAGCGACCGTGCGCTCACCGGCCGCGGCGCTCCGCTTTCCGCGGCCAGCGGCTGTCGGGGAAAGGACGCCCCCCGCACTTACCGTCGGTGGGAAGCGGAGCGCCGCGGCTGAGAGCCGGCGGAGTAGAGCGAGCTGAGGCCAGGCTGCTCCGCTTCCCGCTGCTGCCGGTGAGTGGCGGGGTTCGTCTTCCAAGCCCCCTTCCCCCAGTGACATGGCTGGGGCAAGGGAAGTGGAGTGGGCTGCTCCCAGCTCATCCCCCGGGCCACTGTGGGCCCCCGGAAAGTGGACACCCACAACTCCTGCCTCCCAGGCACAACGGGCCTTGGGCACAGCCCAGACGTTGGGGGCGGGGGAGCTCGGGGGGGCGGCTGTGTAGGGCGGGCACCAAATGGCTAGGAACGGGCTATGCAGGGTTTCCTTAACACACACACACACACAGACACACACACACACACCCCTCTTTCCATCCAGTGTTTTCTCCAGGAATTGAAATGGGAGTGTGTTTGTTCAAATTTAGGAGGGGTTGGGGTCAGGCCAATGTGGGGTGAGACCATGTGGGTGAAGATGGGCTCTATGGCACCATAGTAAAAAGTTTCATGTCCATTTTATTAGATTTAACTCATGTTTTAAAATCATCACACAAGTTAAAGTTGGCTACTCAAGTCTTCTGGGAAGTAACATCTTTGGCTTCAGTTGATATGCTCATTAGTTCATTCACATGGTCAGGCAGAAGGCAACTTCTTTCAGAACAGAAATATCTACACAATGATGAAAAAGAACACTCAGCTGCAGCTGTTGTGACTGGGAGCAGCAAGAGATGAATTCTTACTTCTTTCCTCCCAGGAAACCTAGCACAAAGATTGGGTCCAGCCACTAGTGGTGGTAAAAAAAGAAGTTGAAGTCAAATCTTCATTCATTCCTGGTATGATATTCCACTCTGTGTTCAAATTCTCTATTCTGTCTTGATCACATGGCAGCCCCATTGCTGGTACTGCCTCACTCCACTCAACTGTCGATGTTTTATAGGACAAGGATCTGTAAAAGTGACGTAGAGGTTGAGTAGAATCTACAAGTCGCTGTTGTAGATTTTTAAGAATCAAGTCTGTGTACTTTTTCAGTTGTCTTAACAAACACTTCTTGTCCTCTTCTCTTAAGCATTCGATATAAATGTCTTAATTAGTCAACTTCTGGACTGAAGTCTTTGCTTCTTTCAGCACTTTTGCAATGGATAACTCTCCGATTGATCCAAATGTAGCTTCTGTTGCTGGACAAAGATCTACTACTGTCGTAGCAGATGCCTGAATGGCATTGTTTAATGACACAAGTGGTTTCAACGGTAGACTTACAAGACAGAGAATGGCAATAGTCTTCTCTGAACGTCGTAGCAAAAGTAATCCAGCAGGCTCACTACTTAGATCCATCCCATCTTGGTAAGAATCAGAGGGGTAACCGTGTTAGTCTGGAATTGCAGAAGTGACAAAGAGTCCTGTGGCACCTTAAAGACTAACTGAAATTTTTTCAGAGCATGAGCTTTCGTGGGCTAATACCCACTTCGTCGGATGCAACTGACGGATGTATCTACCCATCTTGGTAGATACTTTCCAAAGTCAGTAATAATGGCTGGAGTAATTTTAAGACAACAGCCAAGGATCACTCATGAGAAAGCCAGAAGGTTTTCCCAGGTTGGACTAATTTGAACTTCAGTCCCAGTGTACCGTCTATATTTTCCAAGATATTCATTTTTTTTGGACTCCTACTGAAAAAAATAATATAATTAAGACATTACATATATAGCTTTTTTTAATGTCTTTTGAAGAGTCTGCAGCTTGTACTGGTGCTTGTTGGAGTAGATGGCCTCTGCCGTGTTTATAGGAGAGATTAGGGTTACACTTTTCTCTAAGCAAAGTTTGTACTCCACCATGTCTTCCAGAGAAGTTTGCAGCTCCATTAAATGCTCAAGCAGCCACCTGTTTGGGGTCCAGCTGACAAGAATTTAACTCTTCTAAGATGTGGGTTGTCACAGATGCAGCCAATGTGTCTCCTATAACTTGAACATCTAGAAATCCATCTTCTGGCTACTACTAACATCAAGATAACATACACCAGTGGTCCGCAGACTGTGGTGCGCACACCCCAGGAGGTGTGCGAGACCACCCTCGGGGGGCCGCAGCAGCCTTGGCCCCAAGAGCCGTGGCTGGAGCCCCAGCCCTACGAGCTGGGCGCTGCGGCGGAGACCGGCCTCATGAGCCAGGCACCGCAGCTGCAGCCCTGGGAGCCAGGCGCCGCGGTGAGACCAGCCCTAGGAGCCAGGCGCCGCAGCTGCAGCCCTGCCCCGGGAGCCAGGCACTGTGGCGGAGACCAGCCCTGGGAGCCGGGCAAGCACATGGAGTTTGCTCAGCCACTAATGCGTAGATTCTTTAAGGGCGTTGGGACACTCTTCCCCCGCTCCACCTGCTCCAGCCTGGGACTTTAACCTAGTTCTCAGGACTTTGACTAGACCTCCCTCTGAGTCCAGGGCAACTTGTTCTCTCTTAGACCTCTCCATGATGACAGCATTTCTAATTGCCATCACCTCAGCTAGGCGCATGGAAGAAATAGTGGCCCTGACGGCACACTCATCATTCATGGCCTTTTTTTAAAAAAAAGACAAAGCAACTCTAAGGCCATATCCCAAGTTTCTCCCTACCTTTCCTGCACTTTCCATATGAATCAACAGATCCATCTCCCTGTTTTTTCTCCAAAAACACATTGTGACAACTGGGAGACAATTGTACATATCCTAGATATTAGAAGGACATTTGCATTCTACTTGGACAGGACTAAGGACTTCAGGAAATCCCTTAAACCCTTCCTTTCATCCACAGAAAGATCCAAAAGCTCTGTGATATCGCCTCAAAGACTATCCAAATGGGTCTCTAGTTGCATTAATTATCAAGGGCGCAACTTGCTTCCATCCATACTCACGCCATGAGATCAGTTTCTACCTCAATCACATTCCATAGGGATACCCCTATCTCAGCAATCTATAGAGCAATGATTGAGGCCTCTGTCTGTACTTTAACAGAACATTATGTGATCACTGAAGATTTAGCTGCTGACACCATCTTCGACTCCACAGTACTCTCTGTAGTAAAAGACTCCACTCCGAAGTCCCAGCCTCCAGTGGTGGGTACTGCTTGGGAGTCACCTAAAATGGAGCACCCATAGGGACACTACTCAAAGAAGAAGAGGAAGTTACTCACCTTGTACAGTAATGATGGTTCTTCGAGATGTGTCCCGCTGTGGGTGCTCCACAACCCGCCCTCCTCCTCTCTACTTCGGAGTTCTTTACAGGGGCTCTGTGCTAAAGAAGGAAGTGAGGGGGGTTCGCCCATGCAGTGCTAAATAGCCTCGAGGCAGACCACGAGGGAGAAAGAGCACATGTGCTGGCTCAATGGGACACTGCTACCAAAAATCTCCAACTGGAGGTGCAGGGGCACACAGACACCAAAAGTGGAGCACCCATAGGACACACACCTTGAAGAACCATTGTTACCGCACAAGGTGAGTAACTTCCTCTTTAAGTGGTTCCAAGTAGTAACAGACAGAACAAAGTGAATTACCAAGCAAAATAAAATAAAACACCCAAGCCTTTATCTAATACAGTAATAAAACTGAATACAGATAAAATCTCACCCTCAGAGGTGTTTCAACAGGTTTCTTTCATAGACTGGATGCCTTCCTAATCTGGGCACAATTCTTTCCTCTGGCACAGTCTTTGTTCCAGATCAGGTGGTGGTTCGGGGATTTCTCATGCTTGCTGCCTCCTTGTTCTGTTTCATCCTCTTATATGACTTTGGCACAAGTCGGGAATCTTTTGTCTTTCTGGGTCCCCAACTTCTCCCTTCTAAATGGAAAAGCACCAAGTTTAAGAGGGATTTCAGTACCAGGTGACATGGTCACATTTCCTGTGAGACCCCCAAGCCTACATTCCTCCCAGCCTGAGTCACAGGAAGGCCTGCCAGCAAACAGAGCCACACACAGTCAATTGTCCTGGTTGATGGGAGCCATCAAGATTCCAAACCACCATCAATGGCTCACATTTTGCATAATTACAATAGGCCCTCAAAGTTATATTTCATATTTCTAGTTTCAGATACAAGTGATACATTTATACAAATAGGATGACCACACTCAGTAGATTGTAAGTTTTGTAATGATAACTTACAAGAGTCAGTTTGCATGAAACATATTTTAGTTACATTATATTCACGCTCACCAGCGTATTTTCATAAAACCATATAGCGTGCAACGTCACGGGCGGGGGGGCGGGCTGTAGGGAAGTGCCTGTTTCCATCTGTTTTGAGGCAGAGCCAATCCCAAGTGCATGCCCCTGACTCAGGGCCTGCTATCAGTTCTGCTCATTGCTGACAAGGAGAAGGACCCTGTGATCCTAACCTCCATAAATTCTCCACTCCTCCTTCCTGGTCCCTCAGCACAGCACCTGGCAAACTGGCATGGGGGAGGTGGAACTTGGTGAAATAACTGAAGAAGGTTATATGTATCTTCATACTTCTCTTCTAGGGGTGAGCACATACTGGACAGGGGGACAGGTGTGTTTATGTGACTTAAAAGTTGAGTGTGATAGTTTTCCAGTGCTTTCCATCCCAAAGGAACCCATGTGACTTTAAAGGTTATATTGCTTTCTCAGAGATCACTCATTGTGGAAATGCAGACACCTCTTCAGCAGCTAATAACAACGCCAAAAGAAGTTTGGGACAAGCAGTGGCATAAGCAGTCTCCAAATTAAACTGCATAGAGACTTCTAGGGAAACAGCATTTTGCTGTACTTTGCCAGTATAGATTGTGCTTTGCATTTCTTCCCATTCTACACATGGGGAAAACTGAGTCATAGTTTGAGCCTGAATAAGCATAGTAAGAACAGGGAAGGATGGATGGTCTAGAGCGGGGGTTCTCAAACTGGGGTTTGGGATCCCTCAAGGGGTCACGAGGCTATTACATGGGGGTTGTGATCTGTCAGCCTCTATCCCAGGGACAGGCAACCTATGGCACACTTGCCAAAAGCGGCATGTGAATTGATTTTCAGTGGCACTCTCACTGCCCGGATCCTGGCCATCGGTCTGGGTGGCACTGCACTTTAATTTCATTTTAAATTAAGCTTCTTAAACATTTTAAAAAAACTTTACATACAACAATAGTTTAGTTCTATATTATAGACTTATAGAAAGAGACCTTCTAAAAACGTTAAAATGTATTACTGGCACGTGAAACCTTAAATTAGAATGAATAAATGAAAACTCAGCACACCACTTCGGAAAGGTTGCCGACCGCTGCTCTATCTCAAACCCTGCTTTGCCTCCAGCATGTATAATAGTGTTACATATATAAAACCATGGTTTTAATTTATTAGGGGGGTTGTGCTCAGTGGCTTGCGGTATGAAAGGAGTCACTAGTTTTTCAGGTTGCCCCATTTTATTTCTAAAGGCTGACACTGGCATCTGGGAGGGAGGGGGTGCACCAGTTAGAAGGGAGGAGGTCATATCTCATACTGACATGCGTGAGCCTCTCCATGAACTCAAGCTTGGTATGTGAGGAGGGTATTGGTTATCTTTTCCTGCTGAAGGAGTGGACATAGAGACCCCTTTCAATACTTTGGTATGTCTGTAGCTTCTGATAAGGGTGCCAATTACTGCTCCCCATCTGGAGTTTTGCTGACCATGCTTATCTTAGGGAAAAACAAGGTTGTTTCTTGTCTATTCAGCTTCTCTTAGCCAAAATTGTTCTTGGTGGACTAGGCCCCCCGCTCAAACCAAGCTTTGGACTTTGGCCTATGAGAAAGTTGCTGATAGGGCCTGTGGTCAGGATTTTACACACACAGCAAATGGATCAAGGCCCTTCAAGCATGGGCGCATGTCCTCTGGAATGGTGATTGAAGCATGAAGGGACATATAAATCTTTAGTGCATCTGACACGTACATATCTTGTAATGCCGGTTACAATGCCAAGCAATACCTGTTCTCACTTTCAGGTGACATTGTAAAAAATGTCTTCTGCAAATTGTAACCAAACTTGTTTTGCCTGAGCAATTGGCTGAAGTTGGACTGAGTAGATGTGTAGGCTCTAAAATTGTACATTGTTTCATTTTTGAATGCAGTTATTTTTTGTACATAATTCTACATTTGTAAATTCAACTTTGATAAAAAGATTGCACTACAGTACTCAGGTGAACTGAAAAATACAATTTATTGTTTTTTACAATGCAAATATTTGAAATAAAAATCCTATAAAGTGAGCTCTGTATACTGTGTTGTAACTGACATCAGTATATTTGAAAATGTAGAAAACATCGCAAAATAGTTAAATAAATGGTATTCTATTATTGTTTAACAGCACAATAACGTTTTGAATTGCTTGACAGGTCTAGTTAGAAGTGAATAGGGCCTCAGTTTTGGGTTTCACCCAGCAGAGGGCACCCTCCCACATCATATCTCAGTGCAAGCACGCAGGAAGAGTATCCCATTGCTAAGTGACCAACATCATTTACTGTAGCAGGTTAGTGCTGGAAATTCTTCAAGTGCAACTCCAAACAAGCTTTCAGAGGTGGTGAAGATGAAGTGTGCAGAGAGGTAGCTTGGCACCATTAGTTTGCCTGCTGCAGTTTCAGAGATATCATTTCATGTTTGTGTAGCATTGCTGTCTGCCATTAAACTACTACCATCTTTCAGCCTACCCTTCAGTTCAAGAGGAGAGGAACTAGACAAGACAAGAGCAGATCCATTGCTACAGAGAATAGTATACAGAAAGAACAAAATTATCAGCACGTGAATTAATACTATACATTTGTTCTATCTTCTCTTTGGTAGTTTAAATGGGGTATGTTCTGGTCAAAACAAAGTCTCTTCCCTCAAGGAAGAAAATGATACACTCAGCTTTATTTTTTAAAAAAGCAGGAGTACTTGTGTCACCTTACAGACTAACATTTATTGCAGCATAAGCTTTTGTAGGCTATAGCTCACTTCATTGGATGCACAGAGTGGAACACACAATAGGCAAGTATATATAAACACTTGAAAAGGTAGAAGTTACCATATAAATTCTAAGAGATTATTTAATATATACCTGCCTACTGTGTGTTCCATTCTATGCATCCGATGAAGTGGACTTTAGCCTACAAAAGCTTATGATGAAATAAATTGTCTAACAATAAGTCTTCACTACCTGCCGGATCGGTGAGTAGCAACCGATCTTTTGGCGATCAATTTATCACATCTCGTTAAGATGTGATAAATCGATCGCCAGGGCACCCTCGTTGATTCCAGAACTCCAGCTTATCGAGTGGCACAAGCTGGAGTCGACAGAGGAGTGTGCCACCGACCACTGCCACCATGAGGATGGCAGGTAAGTCGGCCAAGGATACTCAGACTTCAGCTACGTTATTCACGTAGCTGAAGTTATGAATCTTCAGTCGATCCCTCCCCCTACTGTAGACCAGCCCTTAGGTGCCACAAGTACTCCTGTTCTTTTTATGGATACAGACTAACAGGGCTGCTATGCGAAAATTCAGCTTACTAGTGAATCATAAAATACAGTGCAGACTATTAAGAAGAGGTGGGTTCTTTCCAACTCAAACTGCTGAATTCACTACTGGAGCATGACTGAAAGCAATTAAGTGGTTTGGGGTTTTATGCAGGGATTTGAGCACTTTGAACATCATAGGACTTGAACTGGAAAAGACCTTGAGAGGTCATCAAATCCCATGTCCTGTATCGAGGCAGGACAAAGTAAACCTGGGCCATCCCTTTCAGGTATTTGTCTAACCTGTTCTTAAAACTCTCCAACGATGAGGATTCCACAAGCACCCTAGGAAGTCTCTTCCAGAACTTAACCCCCCTTATAGTTGGAAAGTCTTTCCTATTGTCTAACCTAAGGCTATGTCTACACTGTACACCATACAGCATCAGTGTAGCTGCTCTTTGTTTTTCCTGCCAACAAAATAAAGCTATCCTCATTGAGAGATGGTATCTTTGTGGGTGGGAGAACATCTCCTGTCAACAAAGTGCTGTCTACACCAGAGCTTTTTGTTAGTAAAACTTTTGTCCGTCAGTGGTGTGTTTTTATCAGACCCTCTACCAATGGAAGTTTTACCGATGAAAGTGCAGGTTAGACAGTCTCCAGTATCGAAGATTTAGGCTAAGCCCGCTACTTCTTGTCCTACCTTCAGTGGAAATGGAGAACAATTTATCACAGGCCTCTTTCTAACAGCCCTTAACATATCTGACGGGACCTATCCAAGGTCCCCTCAGTCTTCCTTTCTAAGAAGAAACCACCATTTTTTTGTTTTTAAACCTTTCCTCAGAGGAAAGGTTTTCTAAACCTTTTATTGGTCCCCTCTGCACTCCTTCCAATTTGTCCTAAAATGTGGCACCCAGAATTTGGCAGTTCTCCAGATGAGCAGTGAGAAACAAACAGTTACCTCCTATCTGATATACAACATTCCCTCTTAATACATCCCAGAAAAATATTAGCCTTTTTCTGTATCTGCACTGGCTTGTTGACTCAGGATGTGATCCACTATAACCCCATTTTGCATTTGACTTCCCCCGCCCCCAAGTGTAGTACTTTGCACTTGTCTTTATTGACTTTATCTTCAGAGCCAATTCTCTAATCTGTTGAAGTTTTTTTACTTTAATCCTGTCCTCCAAAATACTTGCAACCCTGCCCATCTTGGTGTCATCTTCAGATTTTATAAGCACACTCTCGCCTCCATTATCAAAGTAATTGTGAATGCAGAACAGAGCTGACCCCTGTTGGGCCCCCATAGTGCCAGCCTCCCCTCGTTGACAGCAAGCCTTTGATAACTACTCCAAGTATGGTTTTTCAATCAGTTGTGTGACCACCTTGTATAAGTGCTTTCATCTAGTTTGCTTACCAGAATGTCCAGTGGGATTGTGTCAAAAGACTCAAGAGCTGTGACAGGTACCACACTTTTTGGGAGGTCTTCTCTCTACACAAGACTTGATTCAGGCAAGTCTTGGTGGAGGGTATACTTCTTCCAGAATAGGAGTGTCCACGTGGAGTTATTCACAAATAGCTGTTCTTAACTCCATGTGTAGACATACCCTTAGATTTCTACCACTAAGGTAGTGACTTATCCCTCCCATCTAACAAGTCAAAGGCAGCCCTAGAAATACAGTGGCAAGACTCCTGTCACCCTGGTTGGTGGTTAAGATTTGCATTTGCCTATTAATTGGAAATAAGATGGAGTTTCAGGCCCCACCCAGACACTGTCCCTACCTCGATAAGTGATGCCAGGTACCACAGCCTGAGAAAGTGCCCAGGCTAAAATACTCTTCTAGATTTATAGGCAATGAGATTCTACAGCTGGGGAGTGGGATGCCAAATTAAAGAGACTACCAAGGTTTGATTCCACATCAATTATTTTACTTGCATCAGATACTAATCCAGATGAACAGTGGCAGAGAGCATTCAGCTTGGTCAGTGAAGTCACTAATGCACTGACAGAAATAGCATGTGTTGAATTTGCTAATCTTTGTGTCATTCCCAGTAGATTAAGATAATGTGACCAAACACTCATAACACTGTGCAATTATTCTAGATTAGGGGAAAAAAAAAAAAAAAAAAAAAAAAAAAGTGTGTTGTCATGTGTTAGCAGCCAGTACTAGTTGCTCTTAAAACAGAAGCCCCCGTATTGATTACATTCTCCCCTCTCTCCCTCCCCCACAAATAAAGCCTTTTTTGTGCAAGTGGATATTATGCCATTGTGAGTTTCCTTCGAGGCCTGAAAGATTCAGATGCTCTGCTGACAGAGACCTACCAGCAATGTATAAACTCTGACTCTCTCCTCCAGGAATCTCTCCTCCACATCTGTGTTCATCCCAAACCTTAAACAAGTACAACCATGACACCACAGGCCACCGCTATGCTCACTCAATATCAAGTCTTTTTGCCCTGATATTTGTTATATTCAGCAGGATTCTCTATGAATAGAAGCTAAACTTTTTTTCCTGGACATTTTTATTAGGAGCCTGTCCAGCTATTACATTGGAATTTGCACATTAAATAAGGCACATTTGAATAGCTGCATCAGCAAGTAATTTTTTTAAATACATAAGTATTGCCCTGTCTTCCTGTTCGCAACCAGAATATATTCATAAAGTGCGTGGGGAAAACAGTTCTGTGAACAGCAGAATGAGAACAAGTCCAGTGCCACTTGCAGTTTCTTGGGAGGAGACGTCTTGGTCCTGGAACAGATAGTCACCCCACAGATCGCCAATCCATGCCAGTTCCATCAGGCTCCATAGTGACTCCTGGCTCCTGCAGGACTGCAGACCAAGAAATCCAAGAGGCTTAACACATAAGCACATTGGCAAGTCAAATACCTATACACTTTACTGGGAAATACACAATTATAGCCACTAAACATTAAACAGTGGTTGTAGAGTACACTGGCTCTTGGATTCCAGTAAAGCAGCAGACAGCACCTGGGTGCCAAGAATGGACTCCTAGAAGCAGAACTACTAGAAGTGCTGACTCTGGGTATCCCTCTGAAATGTCAGCCAAGTCACCCCTCACCTCTTTGCTGAATTCTGCCCAGAGAAATGCAGCTTTGATCTGGAGGCAGCACAATCCATGCTTAATTTTCCATTTATGTTTTTCAAATGTATGTGGACAGTGCTTAAAAGGTTAGAATCTAAAGGACTCCCAATAGCAGGCAAGTCTGAGGAGTAAAACTGGTCCCTTTGCCATGAGAGAGGGATTGTTTCCCCATTTCCTGAAAGAAACCATTACACTTAGCCTAGAGGGCTAGTTCTTCAGCATGAGGTTTAAATTAACTCAAGTACAGTAACTGCATCCAAACAAGTTTAATTTGCTTATCCCTAGAACAGAAAGTGATTCCCATCAATTCATCTCATCACTAGTTAGGAATATGGAAACTGGACACTCAAGAACCCTATTTTCTCAAAAAAAAAAAAAAGGAGTAGTGTGGCTTCTTTCCAAATCAGATAACAGCTGGAGCCTGGGAGAGAGGGACTGAGCTGAAGCCCAGGGAGAGAGGGACTTGTCCCTACTTACTCTGCAGGCTATATGTTGCCACTGGATCCAGCATTAATTTCTGTGGGAAGATAATAAAGTTCTGGAACCACTTGTTAGTGAATGGCAATAGGTCACCATCAGAAGTAATACTAGCACTTGGAGCATCCTCTGGGCTGCCTCTCTCTTCAGTCAGCTCACAAGTGCAGAGGGGGCAGCTTGGGGGTGTAACTCCAGGTCCTCGGGGAACTGAATCCTTTTCATTCTTCAGGTAGCTTCTCAGTGCTCCACTGTGATGAAGGAGTCGTTCACGTGACCAAGCCCAATGGGATGGCTCCTTTGACATTATCTAGATCAGAAGAGTATAGACAAACCAATTTTATTCCTTGCCACTGAATCTTACTGAATACAATTTTAGATGAAGCCAGAAAGATTTAAAACTAAAGGACTAGATATGACAAGATCATGCTTTTAGTGTATAGGGCAGGGGTGGCCAAACCATGGCTTATAAGCCACATGTATAGTTAAAGTGTGGCTCGTGGAGCCCCTCCTCCACCATTCTCCACCTGCCAGACTGGGGGTAGGGGAGCTTGGGACCTCTGCCTTGCAATAGGGTGGTGGGATAGGGACTTTTACCCAGCTGGAAGGGTGGGGCTAAAGCCCTGAGCCCTAAGTGGTGCATCCCAGCTCTTGAACTTCGGAAGATTGTCGGATGTGACTCAAAGGGTCAGTAAGTTTGGCCACCCTGGTATAAGACTTCAAAGACAGCAAGAACTACAGTGTAGCATCTGAACATTCTCCACAGATGAATAAATTAATCAGACCAATTTACTGAGATAAGAATGCTTTGATCATAACTAAAGCTAGAATAGCAACTGATAATTAATGTTGGTGGGGAAGACATTTGCAGAAGGTAAAAGTTTGACTGTTCAATAGAATCCTAGCCAAAGTGTAAAGTTTCTTGGATCAACTTAAGTATGGATTCTGTACTAAGAGTGCTGGCTTGAAAATCCTAGAGACTGAGGTTTTATTTAATTTGAGGAATAGCTAGACAGATGCACCCACTCCAATATTCCTGACTTTCCTAGTGTGCTAGCAGGGACACCTATCCTCCCTTAATATATTCAGGCCTTAACTCTTTATAGGAACTGGATTTGCATAGACTATTGATTCTAGTGACTATTAACGTGTTAGCCATAGTCCCAGTATTACAAGCATGCAAAAAAAATAAAATAAAATAAAAAATGTCAGCCATGGCTAACCTCATCACAACAGCGCCGACTGACCACTGCTCGGTAGTTCATTTTAGCCCAGAAGCCATCCCTCCATTTTAAAAACTGTGGGAACAGCTGCCTCCAGTTGTCACCAAGGGCCCAAGGAAAGATCTCATACTTGTAATCCTCTTCATCTTCTTCCATGTCATTAGCCAAGTACCTGCATCAGGAAAAAGGGCAAAACAGGCTATATTCACAGAAATTCTTCTTCTAACCAGTGTTTCTCAGAAGCACTCAGCCAAGGAAGTTGTATGATACAGCCTGGAATTGTTATAGTAGCTTTCAGCGTACCAAGTGTTAAGCCTTAACACTCAGCATTACATTGTATAAAAGAGGGAGCATTCTAAGCTCACAGAACTACAAAAGAGGCTTTTGCAAATCACTCATTTGCAAGTAAGGCCAGTTGTGTGAGATTTTTCTACAGGTGCACAGAATACAAGTGGATTATGTTGTAACCAAGTTCTCTCACAACATACTTATGACAGATAAGTATTGTTTGCAAGATGATGCGATTAGTTTGGGATGGGACTGATGCTGTGTTTGCCATTAAAGGGAATAATTCTCATTCACACCAACATAGCTCAATACAACTCTGATAGAGTAAAGTATCCTTACAAGTGGGTCCATAGCCAGAACAGCTTTAGAGTGAGGATTGGGTCTCAAATGTCCATGCAGCTCAAGTGTCATACCTAAAACCTTAGTACACGAGGAAGGAATTGAAGAGCAACCTATAGAGGCCTCTCCTGCTACTAGATCATGGTTGTAATGGAGTTCATGCGCAAGCACTGTGAGAGATTTCTGCAACTCCTGAAATGGTAATTGAATTAAGATAGGGTGGGGATACATTTTTTCTTCTGTAGGAGCCCAGTCATAGACCTGGACACTATTGTGTTAGGCACTGTACAAACAGAATAAAATGCTCCTTATCCGTAGAGAAAGGACATACGTATGACTTTGGAATCCCTGCATCCAGCCCATGTAATTAAAATTCATCAGGATCCCACTGATTTGTGTTTTACATTGTCATTAGCCTCTTGAAACATGAGGTTAAAAAAATATTAGATCTCTCTATCTACTCACCTCTACCCAATATCGAAGTCTTGTATTAGTGTTAGAGGGAAACCCTTTGAAGTCATCTACTAAAACTAACTGGAAACACTGCAACTAAACAGTGCTTTTCCGAACTGGGGGACAATTATGGCCGATCAGTATGGCATGGGGAATATTTTGTGGCGGGGGCGGGGGGTTTCAGTTAGGTATAACTTCTTCAGATACCCATGTGTGTACTGTGGACCAAGACACTATTAAACTATACTCCTAATAGCCATTCTTCCTGCAAAACCACAAACTAGGCATAAACTAGGTAACCCAGTTGGTCTTCCCCATTCTGCTGTCTATGAATTATTTAGATGATGGATCTTTACAGACTGGGATCTCAAGGTTGAGAGCCACAAGGTACTTACAGAGCAGTGAAAAGGTTCATTCGTGTGTATTCACCAATATGCAGGCCAGCACGTTTGAAGTAAGTCAGAGTCATGGCTAGAAGATACTAAACAAGAGTTACCTTTAATAGACCCAGTTCTGGATCAGAAGAAACAAAAGTATGTTCTATCTAGTATTCATGTTTAAAAACAAAAAGAAATTGAGCCATAAGGGGAAGAGAGTGAAGAAAGGAAGCACTTTTGTGGAGACTTGCTAATTATTTGTATCATCATAGCCCTTAGGAGCCCCAGTCATGGAACAAGACCCCATTATCCTAGTTCCTGTGCAAACACAGAACAAAGCTTCTACAGTATAAGACAAGAGACAACAGATGGATATAAACGGGCATACAAGGAAACAATGAGACAGTGCTGGTCAGCACAATAAGCAGTGGTCTATGCACACAAGATAACTAACTGTTGGCAAAAAAAAAAAAATTCTCATAAGCTTCATGGCAGAGGAGTTTTAAGGAGTGATTTGAAGGTGGATAGAGTTAGTTCTGCAGCCATTTACAGTGAGCTTCTCCCAAGCATGATGGGCAGCATGGGAAAAAGCATATGACAGCTTAGGACTGTGGTTCATTTTAATGCAACATCTATAGAATCCCAAGGTCCTTTACTAGAGTGACAGCCGTAAGAAGTCAGACAGTGTTCTAAGCAGTGCTTAATTTGTGCCAGGGCTGAGCCCCAGCACCTTGAGGCTTAGCCGTTTAGAGCCCTGGCACTTCTGGGTTTGCTGCATCAGTTATGAATGTAATAAAAAAAATTACTTGAGCCCCCGCAGCACCACTTTCATTACAAATTAAGCACTGGTTCTAAGTTCATTACCGCTCCCTACAGTTTTCCCAAGGGCTAAAGCCTCATGTTCTGTCTCAGCCTAGAAGGGGATTTATAGAAAGTTTGAAGAAAAGTTGTGGAGTCATTTGAGTTATGAAAGCAAAAATATCAGTCTTCAGTGGGGATGAGGCCCTGGCCCTTATGTTGAAGTTTGCGTTATAAGTTAGAGATACTGCATAAGAGTCAAAAAGCAAGTCATTAAACTACTGCACATTGCTATTTAGAAAGGTTGTTATAGGGAAGTTGAAGGGACATACCTTATCTGAAATCTTGTAGCATATGTCCATAGACAAGAACTCCTGTACCAAGTCATCCTCTGGTAAAGGGGAGAAAGAGACAGGCAGCTGTATTTAGTGGTTTCATATTGTTCGGTGATTGTTGCTTTCAGAATATGAATACCTACCACAGCAATGGTGGAATCTTTACAACAATCTCTCTAGAGTGACCTGCCTAGGTAGTTTATAGCATTAATTTAGAACATGGTTCCAACACTGTTCTCAGACAAGAGACTTTCACAGTCTGTGGTCAAAGAAGCTTGGGTTGCTGGAACTCTATGAAATATAACAGCTTAAACATAGCTGTAGCTAGTAGTGCCATACTCCCAGAGCAGATAAAGTTTACAACTCCATCAAACTATTTCATTTCTAAAATGGCATTTTAAATACTTTGTACTTATGACACTTCGTTCAAGGTTCTCAGAGCACTTTAGAACAGGGGTATCATCCAATATTTATAGGTGGAGTTAAGGGAATTAAGTGAAAGAATTTTTTTTCCCCCTTGAGAAACCCACATTTCCTTACTCCCCATGCTGCGTGCTAAATAGGTAACTTCTTGCAAAAGGGGAATGTTATCATCTTGATTTAGTCAAATCATCAACTTGAATCCTCCAGATCATTTAAAATTTATCTTGGATACAAAGCTTATCGACAGGTTTAAGACTAGCAGCCGTGTTAGTCTGTATCCGTAAAGAAAACGAGGAATGGCACCTTAGAGGCTAACCTTAGCTTAAGATAAAGCTTATCTTGTTACAGTTAAAAATACTCCTTCCCTCCAATGCCCTACTTGGGTTTACCGCCAGTTGGTCACTGCAGTCTTATCCAGCCTTGGGAACCCATTACCAATATGCAGTTTTGTATATCATCTTGTCTAAACTGTATATCCCAAGATGCTGGACAGTTTAAATGACTGGTCTAGACTCCTACCCAGTAGTTTGAAGAAGGCCTCTTGTTCTTCCTGGTGTAGATGGAATGGAGGTCGCTGCATGTTTTTCAGCACTGCTATGGAATGCTCTCTCTCAGGGATTCGCATCCTGCTACGCGCTCCAATGCCCTTTGTGCTGTTGTGATGCGGCCTCATGTTCCCTGGCTTCACCCCAGTGGTGACCACAGGAGGGACACGGGAAATACTCTGAGTATGCCTCATTTTTTTACTGGTATTAATGGAGGCTCAGGGGCTTTTCTGCAGTGGAGAGAGATTAATTAGTAATTCAATGGGAAGCTCTTTCAGTAAAGGTTACCATTTTCAAGTGAAGCCTGAATCAGTAGCAATCAAGAGCTGTTACCACATGGTGGTTGTTTGGTGGCCTGTGAGATATTAGTTATTAGTTTTGTAAAACAGATAACTATCCACTGCGAAGTTGGACAGTTGCCTTCATTGCAACTCAAGGTCCAAGGCTGACTGCGCCACAGATTGAATACCCTTCCTCTCTAGAGGCAGGATTAAGGCACAGCGGCACCCGGTTAGAGCACTGAGAGACAGTTCACACTGCTACTGCCATGCTGCACCTGTTCTAGAGATACACAACAACTTGCATTTCCACAATTGTCAAGCTATCACACCCACTAGCACTACAAAAAAATATATTAAGAACTGACCAATGCAGTTTCACTGTCCAAGCTGAGTAAACATTTTGGGGAAAAGGGGAAAAAAAAAAAAAAGCAAATCAGGTTTAAAAAACCTAATGCTTATGTTTTCACAAGATCTCAATGACTGTGGTTACTTGAAACACCTACTCTCTGAAAAATCAGGCCCCTTTAAAGTATCTCAAGTTCAGCACCTGCAATCATTGGGATCTTGTACAAACTGAGACCTTAGCTTTTAAATCAAATATTTGTTTTCTTTTTGTTAATTTATCTTGATAAAGTTGTAAGGGCAACAGGGAGAAAAATTCCTCCACAATGAAAATAAGTCAGTAGTTGAATACATACAGACAAGCCAAGAAAATAAAGGTCCCTCTGCTGGCCTTTCAAAATTACTGCCCATTATACATCCAATGCTGCAACACAAGACTATCAATTTGCATTCTCTGTTTGTTAATTCAGAATATCTGGCCTTTGCTCACACTCTGCCAGTGTGTAACTCCCTGACCCATCAGATATATAGTGCTGACTTTTATAAATAAAATAAATAAAAATAAATAAGCAAGCTTAATTTGTTTTAAAGCTCCTGTTACTATGATTTAATCCTACAATACTCTGGATCTGCAAAGAGCCTTTTTGGACTTTGGTAAATCTGTGCTCAAGTTTTGCAAATCTAAACATGTAACTGTTTTTAAAAATAAGAGCTTTAACCATTTAACTGTGCATGTGGAATAGGAAGGAGGGAGCTATATAACAATTCTGTTAAATTTAAAAGGATAAAGTCAGCAGTGATTGGTGAAAGTGGAACTGTGTAATTAATCATGCTAAAGACACATTAATCATTGGTGCCTTAAACTGCCTTCCAAAAATATCAGTTTTGACCTCTGAATTCCCATTTAAAATTCCTTGTACAATACACACCTGTTTTAGGGTGAGGAGTAGGTGTTAAGACACTGTCAAATTTTTTATTAGGGCAGATTAGGGTCTGAACTCCCCCACTCCTTTTTAATCCATTTGCAGAACTATGGTCCCACCAACTCAAAAACATACTCCAATACCCTTTTCTAACTCAACTAAATTTACACACTGAACAGAGAGAAAGTGGGTAAAATACAGGTATCAGGATTACTGTAGATTGAGAAAACTAATATAAAAGCACTTTCACAAAAGAGATCTATCTGGTCTCATTTTCTTTTAAGGTGTTTTCCCTTGTCCTACACTTCTGTCTATGAAGGCATTTAGCTAGAATACCCACATTTAAGTACTTTAGAAAATACAGTAATACAAGACTACACTTTGGGAGAGGAATATTACTATGTTAGACCTACTATGAGGGGACAGAATCTCAAGTCCTCTCTTGTTTAATTTCCACTTGCTTTCCATCCCTATAACCTTGTCAGGAGCCCATCTTTGTTCAGCATGCTTTTCCAACCTTCCTCTCACTCCCAACTTCACCAACTGTTTCCTCACTTAAACACCTCCCCACTACCTCCACTTGTGCATCCCCCACCCCAAAAAAAGAAAGCCCCCAAGAAAAGAGCAGTTTAAGTTAAGTGGTCTCTTCCTAGCAAGTGGTAAATAAAATTAAACTGGAAATCAGGATTTAAAATTTGTTCTAAACAATTTTTTCCTACTCCCACACAAGCCAGAGGGATTTTTTTGGCCTCCATCTGCCCAGAGGATATTATTAACAATCTCACAAAAAATATGTAGGTATTGTTACCTCTTAAAGTCCATTCCTCGCAGGAGGCAATGGAAAAAAACATTTATAGAGAGAAAATACTTATTCAATAGCAAGACCAATCAGCTCTCTACCAGACAGACCTTCCATGACTGCTAACCCCATGTTGTATACAATATTCTTCAAGAATGAATTTTAATTAGTGAATTACCACCAGTCTAGATGATTAACACAGCATTGGCTAAGAGGAATCATTTCTCTCTCTCTTTGGGAACATGGGGCAGAAGATAGGCAATTTGTCTCAAATGTAGATTTAATCCCCCCATTTAAAAGATCTCCCTTCCTAAAGTGAGTGTCAAATCCAGCACACTAGTTTTCTTCTCCTCCCCAATCTCCACCCTACTTTTCATCTGTACAAGCATCCTCCTACCCTGTAGTATAAGAATAATCCCAAGAATATCACTAATTAACCTTAAAGTTCCCAGAATCACTTTCAGGCACACACTATTAAAACAGTTTGTTGGTCTAATCCTTGCATCCTTTTTTAACCTTAATTATGTACATTTCTAAAGATAGTTGGAATGCCAAATAATTTCTAAGTGACAAAATGCCTGCATGCAGGAAATCACTTAGTAGTTCTACTACTATGAAGTCAGATCCTGAAACAATCAAGCAGTACATGTAGCCCTTTTCAGGTGTAAGCACTATCCCAGTTTTACAGATGAGCAAAAAACTGGGGCACAGATGTGAAGCAACTTTGCTCCAAGTCTCAGAACAAGGTATGGAACCTGGGCATTCCAATGCCTAGTTGTGTGCTCTAATCACTGGTCAAAACTCCATTTCAGAGCTGTGAATAGAATGGAAGCCCTCTGCTTTAACTAATGAGCATGCTATCTAGCCACAGCCTAGCCAGCCATTTTAAGTACCTACTTAGACATGCAACCTTTCCCATCACCCTATTTAATTTTTCAGCACCTCAAATTAAGCAAAAAAGTTATCCATTTTCATATTTTTGTTATGAACTATTGACTGTAGAGGTCACAATTGCCAGTTTTCACAAACATGGAATCCAGTTCGGAATGGCCTGGGCCAATACCACATGACAGTTTTGACAACACCTGGACTTCTTGGAATAAAAGCAAGTTTGGGGCTTTGTATGGACCTAAGCTACCAAACTTTGACTACATAACTCAGCCCATCAGGTTAATACAATTGGCAGATTTAGAGCAAAAAAGATTTCACCTCAATTTTCCACATCTAGGGTTGTTTTGTGTTTATTTTTAAGAGCTAGACTAAAGTCAGATCCAACCCAACCATTTTGGCGACTTACAAACATCAAATAAAGGTTTAGGCTCATGGACCTTTGTGGAGACCTAAGCCACCAGTTAAATGGGGTGGATCTAATTCACCAAAAAGACAGCCTTTCAGGCAAATGTTGTAGGATTCATAAGAAAAGGGGAGAAAACACTCTGCACAAACCAAGCCAGCTGTATTTCACCCCTCAGCTTGACCCACTATCCCCTTAGTCTATAAGAAGAGTATTTGGAGGTGGAAGGGAGGAGCCTTGGTGCCTTACTTCCCTCTCAGGTAGGGGAATGATTGACACACACCCTCCAAATACATGCAGATACATTGTTAGTCCCTCAGTATGTGCAGTGGAATAATATGAGGGGGCATTTTACACCACCAGCCTACCCATTACAGAAGGGACATGAGGGTGTCACCACTGACACCCCCGCCATACACCACTTGGTGCATTATACTGCATTAGTGCATGAGGCCATTACTACACTCTCAGTATATGGGGTAACCCTCCCACACACACCTTGGTGCCTCACTCATCCCCTCGAGGGGTGGGGGGGGGGGGAATGTAAGGCACCATTTTGAGGAAGAACAGGAATTCCCTTCTCCAAAGGAGCTTCCACTTTACTCCATATTATGGGGAATGGTTAATACCTATCACCCACCCCCACTACCCACAGGGGGCCATGGCGTGACTGTGAGGAGAACAGAGAGAACCGCTGCTCCTCCCGTTGTGGCCCCTCCCTACCAACTGCTTTTCCCGCCTCCCCCCCCTCACCTGAGCAGAGCAACCAAGCAGCGCGCACGCGCACAGCAATCACGAAGGGGTGGTATCAACCTTACCCTGTCCCCTTAGCCATTGTTGGCTTCTATAGGCTCAACCCTGCCAGCTCCTAGCCAATCAGCGATGGGTAGACCGGCATCTCTGAAATGTCTGTCAATCAAAGAGCAGACCATCAGAGGAGGGACTTCAGACCCTATTAGCCCGTGGGGATGTGTGGGAGCTATTCAGACTCCCAGCCAATAAGTCTCAAGAGATATTTATTACAGGGTCATCTGTCTAAAATAGCTTCCTACAGGAGCTTGTGTGTCAGAGCATGGTGAAATCAGCCCACATTTAGCACAATAAAGTCAGGACTCCTAGGTTACATTCCCAGCTCACCATGTGATCCTAGTGTGTGGCAAGTCATATACTGGCCTAGACCTCCCATCCTTTGTCCAAATGTCCCTATTATTTTGCAGTGGTGAGTATGACAGCTAAAATAAAGTCTCATTGAGGCTCAGGAAGCACAACACACCAGGAACAGTGCAGTGATAAGATTATCAGACACAGTTGGGTGAGCTACAAAGCCTCAACTCCCTGCATGGCATGCACAGCTATGATTTAGTCTAATACATGCACAACTGCCAGCTTGTCAAAGACCTCAACCTGCTATACAGTTTAACAGAAAAACCTGCCATCCACTTTAAGACACACACATATCTACCTGTCATCCATTTTAAAGCACATACACCTGGCTTCCAGTCTTACACACACACACACACACACACACACACACCATTCAGTTTAGCACTTGCAAAGAAACACCTGATGCCCAGTTTTAAACACATATCTGCCATCCAATTTTACTTTACTTAGCCCTTAAAATTCAGATTATAATGCCCATCATACTGACCAATATTGTCTAATTGTTTCTTTGTACTTCCCTGTCTTTCTGTATCCATCTGTTGTCTCATCTTATGGTTAGAGTGGTAGACCTTTGGAGCGGGAAGCATTTTTTTGTTCTATGTTTGTACAGTGCCTTGCACAAAAGGGTCCTAGTCCATGACTGGGGCTCCTAGGTGCTATCATAATAATCAATTAATAAACAAATAACCTGATGGAAAGCATTTGCAAGACCTGAAACATGAGAGGTTAATGTAGTAGGCTATAAATTCTATGCATATGGGTTCAAATTTTAGCTTAGATCACAAGTGAAAAGGTACTTGATGTACTTGATGCCTTATTTGTGTGCATTGCAAGCATATTTGGCAGTCACAGCTCAAGGGAGCTTTGGACTGGAAAATCAGCCAGTACTGTGGGATAAGATCAAGATGTATTAGCAAAACCTTGTGTAGTGAGAACAGGGGTCCAGCACTATTCAGACATTTTTACATGAGTGGTGGATATAATTTGCTACTGAATTAGAACAGTTGCATTTTACACACCCACTTTTGAACTCACTTTGCACTGGTGTGAATGACTACACAAGGTAAAGGTCAGTGCAGAAACAGATCCCAAGACTAGAACAGCAGTACTGCAGAATAATCTTGAGAAGCATTGGTTTGGCAGAGCTGTGTGATGAATCTGGGATTAGAAGAACAGGAGATCAGGAGAAATTAACAGTATAAGGGAAATTTCCAGCAGTTACCCACACCAGAACTCTAGGCATATGCCTTACTTTCTTGAGCACTAAATTAACTCACAGATAAAACGAAGCACAAGGCTGTTTGTTTTGCAATAATTTTATTCAATAATAAAGTAACACAACTGTATTTAATTTAGTCAAATACATTCCCACCCTGAAGGATTTTACTCCCAGGAAAGAATGAGCATCTCAGATATAGAAGTGTTCACTTTCTGGTGCAAGTGAATAGTAAGACAGAGTCAGATCTGTTACCATAGTGGCAGGGAGGTGACATGCAGAATAGAGAGGATACTTATTCTCTATATGATCTCTTTCTTTCACTTCTTAATACTCTCAGGACCATAGCACATATTGCCTGGGTGCGGCACATTTTTGACTTGTAAGAAAATTTTACAGTCAAACTGATATCCAAGGATCTCATAGCATTATCTCATAATATCCTTATCCCTATTTTACATATGGAAAAACTAAAGCACACAGAGCTTACTTGCCCAATATCACTCACATGGCAAGTCAGTGCCAGAGCTACAAACAGAACCCCAAGAGTCCTGACTACCAGCACCACCCGCTAGACCCCACTCCTCTTCTAGAACTAGGAAAGAAGCCAGCAGATATGGCTCCCACTCTTGTGCCCTATCCATTGTCCCACAATGCCATCCTCACCCCGGACCTGAGGGACCCACTTCTCCCCTCAGGGCCCGGGGAGCAAAGCTGGTGGGGAGGTGACGAGAGGGGAATAATCTGGGATGAGAACATACCCAACTCATTACACACATGCAGAGTCCATCATAGGGCCGTTCTATAATCTGCCCCATCGCCCCTAGCAACAACGGTTCCTTCCTGATTGGCCAGCACTGGGAATTTTTCTGATTAGAGGAGACCCATGACGCTAGACCAATCAACGGGAGCCACGGGACCCTCTTCGCCCCTTAGCGGTGGAAGGCGGACGATACAAGTAGATACGGGGACCGTACCGTATGAAGAAGTGACGGGGGGGGAGAAGGGAGTTGTGAATTTGATTCGTTCAGCTGCATCCTGAAAGAGGAGATCTGGTTGGGTTCGAATTGTACCGCTCGCTGCTCTAAATAAGGGAGGGTGAGAGGCGAGACCACTGGGTATGACTGACTGGAGGTAGTGCCCCTAGAGGTGAATTGGGTGGGGTTACTAGGATGTGTGCGGATGGTACATCCCAAACGGAAGTGAGGTGTCTCCTAGTTTCAGAACTTCCGGCGGAGGGAAGCGCAGCTGTCTGTGGTGGTGGGTGTAGCAGCCTGAGGGGCTCCTGGATCTTGGTGAGTCCGGGCCGGGGAGACCGGGCGAAGGACCGATTTGGTGGGTGCGGGGAGCGTGCAGTGGACATGAGGCAGCTGGGGAGGGGCTGAAACCTGGGATAGGAGCAGCGGGAAGCAGGGTTGCTGGAAGACCTAGGGGGGTTGGGAGAGGAGCTGAAATTCGAGGGACATAAGGAGCGAGGGGGTGCTGGAAGGTCTGGATAAGGGTAGGTAGGATCTGGGTGGGCTGGGTAGGTGGTACGTGAGAAAGGGGCTCGATCCTGCGCACCTGAATAAGGTGGGTTTGGGGGAGGGGGTGGAGTGGGCAAGTTAGAGCCTCTGTAGTAGGAGGTATCTGGGAAGCTGGCAGAGGAGTACTGGGATTTAAGTAGTTGGGGGTCTGAGCTGTTCTGGTTGGGGGAAAGGGGGCAAAGATGCTGGGAGGGGTAGTAGAGCTCACATGCATGGAGAGTGTCCTTTTATGGCTCTCTTGAAAGTGTCGGAGGTAGTGGGGATTCTTGTGTGTTTTGGTGTCACTCATGAACTGGGGGATAAATGACGCTTAAGGAAACTGATACCCTCCCTTTCTTTCAATATTAAAAATGGTGGGAGAGAATTTCTAAAGCAGCTCAGATAGAAATAAACTGGAAAGGGGAGAATTGCTTCTTCAACTTCTTCACTTTTTTGTCTGTCAAATTTCAATAAAGTTTAAAGCCCAACTGGCAGGAGGAAATAATGTGAAGGAGAGGCAGGTATTTAAAAAATGGATGTGGTGGGAGAAAGGATTGGAGCTGTGAGGGAAATAATACAAATGCTGACTGTCTCCTATCTGCCAGCAAGATTTAAGTGTGTCCCAACAACTTTATACAATAAATCTTGCTTATGTGGAGGGGAAGGCTCAGTTCTACCTTCAGGTTTGAAAAGTTGTCAAGATTTCCTGGAACTAGAGATTGAAGTGCAGTGGAAATAACACTGCAACACTCAAGACTGATAAATAAGATTCATGCAGTCTACAAACAAAGTCTTGTCTGCTCAGGATAGAAACTATAGATCCCACCCAATCATTCCTCGTATCTCCTGCAACAAAGAGGGCTTGTTGCAGAGTCTTTGATCATGATTCACCTGTCCAACCTCCTCATAACACACTGTGTTGGATATGATTCTACGCCTTTCTTTCTGAATTGGCTGTGCTTTCAAAGATGCTCTGGGTTTGTCTGTCATATGCTCTCCCCCTCCCACCCTCTTCATCTGTTCTATCTGTTTAGACTGTACGCTATTTGGGCCAAGGTCTATTGACTACTCTGTACAGTGCTCTGCATAATGGAGCCCCATTCTTGGTTGGCCTGTAGGCACTACTGTAATAAACAGGATTAATATTGTATAGTCAGTGAAGTGCTGCCAGAGCCTTTGGTGTGAAAGTCACTATTGAAATGTAAAATATATCAGTGAACTCTATGTTATAAAAGATCCACTTCTAGCACATAAATATTTAAAAAACTAAATAGTTTTAATGCAAAGTGAACTGACAGAAGCTGTTTAGTGTGGGACATGTAGATTCTTATACAGATGTCATTTCCAAGTGGTACTCCCTGACACTGGAATGGATGCAGGCTGTCAGCATGTCTGTTATAAGCTACTTGAAATGGAGGGTGTGCATGTAACTCCACCATTAAAATAACCTAAGTAGCTAGTCATGTTCAGGCTCATAAACTGTTGTTTAACATTTTAACCACAGCTCTGCCATCTGTTTTGTATAGTTTAAATTATCCTGATCTAAACATTGAGATTATAATTCACAGGTTTAGTGGACAGACCAGTTCTGGTTGAAATTTAAGCAAAGATGTGTGGTGTGGTCTCAAAAACTCATCTTATAAATAACTTCCTAAAAGGGGCAAGACATGGCCAAAGAAGCAATCTGGAGAGCTAAGTAAAATTCCACACCCCTGCTTGTCATTTGTGAAATGTATGACAGCCTTAGAGTACGGAACTGTTTTATGTTCACTCTTGTGCCAGTGTTTTCCTTTGTTATAATGTGATGCTTTTATGTTCTAGCACAGGAATGCTGCTAATTGTACTTGAGCATTTAAACATTCAGAAAGCACAGGTGTCTTTCAGTCTGGTCTGGTAGCTGGAGCATTGTGAGACGGAAATCTGGGTTCTATGCGTGGCTCTGGAACAGAATGCTCTTTAGTTGCTAGAGCAGAGACTTCTGGGAGGCGAGAGACCTAATTCTCCTCCTTTGACTGCTACTGACATATTTTATTATTTGTTATTGCATTAGTGCAGGGCTGGCCTTACTATGAGGTGAACTGAGGCGGCCGCCTCAGGCTCCAGACTGGGCAGGTGGGACGCCACTAGGACCCAAAGTGTAGGAAATTGTGTCTGCTGCTGGTGCATAGGTGTTTTCTCTGCTCTAGATGCACAGAGATGGTGAGTGCTGTGCTGGAGGAAGGAGGGCACAAGAGACCTTTCAAAGTTTTGGCCCAAGTAAGGGAGTGTGGGGGCATCATTTGAGCTCCCTGCTTCAAGTGCCAAAACGTTGTGGGCCGGCCCAGCATTAGTGCCTCGGGGCCCCATTGTGCTAGTTGCTTTAAATTCACAGAGTAAGAGAGAATACTTAGACTGTACGCTTTTCAGGGCAACTTAAAAAAAGACAAGGATGGGACAGAAAAGGAAAGATTGTTATTCCTGTTTTACGACTCAGGAACAGAATGATAGTGATGTGCCTGAAGTCACACAGCAAGTCAGTGGGAATAGAACCCAGATCTCCTGAGTCCCAGTCTGGTGCTTCATAATTACAGAACTATCCTTCTGACTTGCTTTGTACCTGTGGGTCATGTGCTTTTTTCCCCATCTGTAAGATGTGAATAATGGCCGCTCTTTCATACAATACTCTGAGAACTTTGAATGTAAGGTGCTAATCAGTGTGGGGATGTGGCCTTGTGGATAGAACAGATTAAGACTCAGGATACTTGGGTTCTATTCCTGATCTACCACTGGTCTATTGGTGACTGTGAGCAAACCACTTTCTCCTTTCTGTGATTGTTTCCCCGTTTATAAAACGGGGATAATATTGTCCCTCCTTTATAAACCACTTCGAGATCTACTGATGAAAAGTGTTGTAAGAGATAGGTGGTATTAATATTTATTAATCAGGGTATTGAATGTTGTCATGTGGTGTATGTCACTGGGAATTTTACCACAAAGGTTTGCATAGTAGCTTGAGAAAAAATATTAACAGGGTTTCTCTAGATCAGTGGTCGTCAAACTGGGGTGAGCGAGACCACCCCTGGGGGTGTGTGAGACGCTGACGCCGCTGCCGATCCCGCCCGGGAGACTGCCGAACTCCTGGGCGGGCTACTTTAGTACTGCCGAAATGCTGCCGTGGAAAGCGGAAGCTTTCGCTTTCCGCGGTGGCATTTTGGCAGACATACCTCCAGGGAGGCGCGCGACTTTTTCCTCAGTGAGAAGGGGCTGCTGAGGAAAAAGTTGGAGGACCCCCCACTTCTAGATCAGCGGTTCTCATACTGGGGATTGTGAGCCCCTGATGCCGCTGAAATACCGCCGAATGAAATTCTTCCAGCTTTGGCAGCATTTGGGCTGACGTACCATACGCATCAGCATGTCCGCCAGAAAATCCCCAAATTGGTTGTTTCCGTTTTGGTGGCATTTTGGCGGACACACAGACACGGACGGCATGTCCGCCGAAGGAGGAGTTCAGTTCGGCGGCATTTTGGCGGACATGCCTGGGTTGTGAGACCAAGCTAATTTGCAAAAAGGGGTCGCTGACGAGGTAAGTTTGAACCACTGCTCTGGATGGGCAGTACTGTATAGAATTCATAGATTCCAAAGCCAGAGTGGGCTATTGTGATAATCTAATCCAGTGGTTTTCAAACTGCGGGTTGTGACCCAGTACTGGGTTGCGGAATGTAAGGCACTGGGTCACAGAGGCTCTGGTCGGCACCACCAGCCTGGCTGTTAAGTCTGTCAGCGGTGCTGCCCAGCTGAGGCAGGTTAGTCCCTACCTGTTTTGACACCGCACTGCGCCCCGGAAGTGGCCAGCAGCTGGTCCGGCACCTAGGCAGAGGGGTCATGGGGCTCCACACGCCGCCCCTGCCCTAAGCACCACTCTGCAGTTCCATTGGCTGGGAATTGGCCAGTTTGGCTGGGAACTTCCAGCCATTGGATCATGTTAAACCTTTGTTTGAGAATGGGCTCTTCAATCTAGCAAATATTTATTCCTCATCTAGGTACTTACAGACTATGATCAAATCACCCCTTAACCTTCTCTTTGTTAGGCTTAAGGAGCTCAATTTATCTTATCATATAAAACATGTTTTCAAATCCTTAAACTAGTCTCATGGCTCTACTCTTAACCCTCTCTAATTTATCAACATTCTTTCTGAACTGTGGACACCAGAACTGGACACAGTATCCAGCAGTCCTCATGCCAGTGCCAAATATAGAGATAAAATAACCTCTCTGCTCTCATTTGGTAATCCACCGTTTATGCATCCAGGGATTGCATTAGCCTTGTTGGCCACAGTGTCATAGTGGGAGCTCTCATTTAGCTGATTATCCACTGTGAGCCCCAAATCTTTTTCAACCATTGCTTCCCAGGATAGAGTCCTTCATCCTGTATGTATGGCCTACATTTCTTATTCTTGGATCTGTATATTTCTTGGGGCTGCCAGGTGATTAAAAAAATTGATCATGATTAATTGTGTGATTAATCTCACTGTTAATAATAGAATACCATTTATTTAAATATTTTGGATGTTTTCTATATTTTCAAATATATTGATTTCAGTTACAAAGTGTACAATGCTCGCTTTATATGCTTTCTTTTTTTACAGTACAAATATTTGAAATAGTCTTTTTCAGTTCACCTAATACAAGTACTGTAGTGCAATCTCTTTGTCATGAAAGTTGAACTTACAAATGTAGAATTATGCGCAAAAAATAACTTCATTCAAAAATAAAACAATGTAAAACTTTTAGAGCCTACAAGTCCATTCAGTCCTATTTCAGCTAATCGCTCAGATAAAACAAGTTTGGTTACAATTTGCAGGAGATAGTGCTGCCCGCTTCTTGTTTACAATGTCACCTGAAAGTGAGAATGGGCATTTGCATGGCGCTGTTGTAGCCACTGTTGTAACCACTGTTGTAAGATATTTACGTGCCAGGTGTGCTAAAGAGTCATATGTCCCTTCATGCTTCAGTCACCATTCCAGAGGACGTGTCCATGCTGATGATGAGTTCTGGTCGATAATGATCCAAAGCAGAGCAGACAGACACACGTTCATTTTCATCATCTGAGTCAGATACCACCAGCAGAAGAATCAGAGGGGTAGCCGTGTTAGTCTGGAATTGCAGAAGTGACAAAGAGTCCTGTGGCACCTTAAAGACTAACTGAAATTTTTTCAGAGCATGAGCTTTCGTGGGCTAATACCCACTTCGTCGGATGCATGCAGTGGTATTAGCCCACGAAAGCTCATGCTCTGAAAAAATTTCAGTTAGTCTTTAAGGTGCCACAGGACTCTTTGTCACACCAGCAGAAGGTTGATTTTCTTTGGTGGTGGTTTGGGTTCTGTAGTTTCTGCATTGGAGTGTTGCTCTTTTAAGGCTTCTGAAAGCATGCGCCACACCTCATCCCTCCCAGACTTTTGGAAGATTTCAGATTCTTAAACCTTGGGTTGAGTGCTGTAGCTATTTTTAGAAATCTTACATTGGTACCTTCTTTGTGTTGTGTTAAATCTGCTGTGAAAATATTTTTAAAATGAACATGTGCTCGGTCATGATCTGAACCCGCTATAACATGAAATATATGGCAGAATGCAGGTAAAACAGAGCAAGGGAGACACAGTTCTCCCCCAAGGAGTTCAATCACAAGTTTAATTAATTAATTTTTGTAACAAGCATCCTCTGCATGGAAGCATGTTCTCTGGTATGGTGGCCGAAGCATGAAGGGGCATACGAATGTTTAGCATATCTTGCACATAAATATTTTGCAATACCGGCTACAGAAGTGCTATGCAAATGCCTGTTCTTACTTTCTCACATTATAAATAAGAAGCAGACAGCAGTGTCTCCCAAAAATGTAAACAAACTTGTTTGTCTTAGCAATTGGCTGAACAAGAAGTAGGACTGAGTGGACTTGTAGTCTAAAGTTTTAGATTGTTTGGCTTTTGAGTGCCACTATGTAACAAAAAAAATCTACATTTGTAAGTTACACTTTCACAATAAAGAGATTGTACTACAGTACTTGTAGGAGGTGAATTAGTATTTTTTCAATTCTTTGATCACTTTTTACCATGCAAATATTTGTAATAAAAAACAATATAAAGTGAGCACTGCACACTTTGTTATGTATTGTAATAGAAATCAATGTATTTGAAAATGTAGAAAAAATCCAAAATATTTAATATATTTCAATTGGTATTTTATTGTTTAACAATGCAATTAATCACGATTAACTAAAAAAATTCGTAATCGCGTGAGTTAATGGCAATTAATCCACAGCCCTAATATTTACATTTAATTTTATGAAAACATGCATTGTCTAGATTGCTCTGTATCAGTGACCTCACCTATCCTCTTCATTAATTGCTGCTCCCCCAATTTTTGTCAACTGAACTTTCAGTGACGATTTATTGTTTTCTTCCAAATCATTGATAAAAATGATTAATAGTATAGGTCCAAGAACCAATCCCTGTTGGACTACACTAGAAATTCATGTGGATGATGGTGATTCTGCATTTACAATCACCTTCTGAGACCTTCAGTTAGCCAGATTTTAGTCCATTTAATGTGTGCCCTGTTAATTTTATATTCTATTTTTAATCAAAATGTAGTACAGTACCAAGTCAAATGCCTTACAGAAGTTTATCAATCAAATTTGTAATCTCATCAGTAAATGATATCAAGTTAGTGTGACAGGATATATTTTCCATTAACCAATGTTGATTGGCATTAATTATATTACTCTTTAATTGTTAATTAACAATCTTGCGTATCAGCCATTCCATTACCTTGCCTGGGATCTGTGTCAGACTAACAGGTCTATAATTATCTGGGTCATCCTGTTTGGCACAACATTAAATTTCTTCCCGTCTTCTGGAATTTCCCCAGTGTTCCAAAACTTACTGAAAATCATCATTAACTTTCCACTGACCTCCATAGCAGCTTTTTTAAAACTTGTGGACCTGCTGATTTAAAAATGTCTAACTTTAGTAGCTGCGCTTTTTCTGTTCTGCTAGTATCTCTGGAGGATGTTAGAGGGTCATGATTATGTGATATAACTATTTTTTCCCTAAATACAGAACAGAAATAGTTATTGAACCCTCTACCTTTTCTGCATTATTGATGATAATACCGTTTACATCTAGTAAAGGACCAAAACATTGTTAGGATTCTTTTTGTTCATAATGTATTTAAAAAACTCCTTATTGTCTTTAATTCTGCAGGTCATAGATTTTCCTTGTATCTCTTTGGTTCCCTTATAAATTTTCTACTTTTCCTGGTTTCTGACTTATATTCATTACTGTTTACTTCCCCTTTCTTCCATTTATCATCATTAATTTTTTGATAGCTGTCTTCACTTCCCTTCTAAATGAGGTCAATCTGGCCTAAAAATGTAATTGAGAATCCTTGGAGGAGCAGGGTAAAAGCTCTCTAGCCTGGAGAAAGCTCAAGTTTTCACCAAGTTTTCTGTACACAGCATTGACAATCCAGGAAAGTTGTTTTCATTATTAGGTTTATAGTCAATACAATGGCTGTATTCACTTTCTTGACCGAACTGTACAAATTGTGTAATCTCCACTGAATAAATTACATTTTTGATGCTGGAGAAAGGCTTTGCTTGGACCATGTCCTCGCTGAACTTTTGGTTTGTTCTCAGCAGGCATTTGTTTTAACATAACCATTGACAATATAAGAGCAGCATGGTCAGAACAGTTACTGTTCACCAGTTTTTATATAGCATTGGCCATTCGAATTATCTAGGTTCAATCTCCCTGCATGACACAGGCCAGAGAATGTCACCCAGGGTTTCCTGCATCAAGTTCATAAATTCTGTTTGAGTTAGATCATGTCAGATATTTCAACATTGAATTACGCACATGAAGGGATGGAGGTCTTTCCTGAAAATACCTCGTCTTTTGCATTTGGTACAGTGTTGATATAAGCACCAGTCCCTCACCTGTGATCATTAAAACAGTACTGATTTCACAAGGATGGTATGCTAAAACCCATGATGCCATGGCCAAATTCCAGTTTGGATATTTGCTTTCTTCTTAACTAAAATTCCCCTCAAAATTCCATCTTGGTTGACTTGTTCTTTGCATCCAGTCATAAACAGTTGCTCATTGGTGCTGTGTGGCTGTTTAAGAGCTTCCCTGTCTCACCCTAGAGGTGGCTGCATGGAATGATTCTTTTGTAAAGTGCTTTGGTATCCTTTGATAACTATTTACATCCAGGTTAAAGGAAGTTTGATATGTGATCATCTAGTGTTTGGTAGTAATTTTGCAGACAAATATCGGAAGACAAAGTCCATAGCCTGGTGGGAGGTCAAGAAAAAAGCAGATGGAGAGGGAGAATATAATGAAAACTCTGTTAAGCCAAAAAGCAGCAAACCAAATACAATGATCCACTGACTGCTTAAAATGCAAATTTGGTGGCTCTTTTGTTGCCTTAGGTAATGTGAAGGCAGCTACAGCTTTATTCTGTGTCTCTAAACCATATATTCATGTCTGTCTTCCCTCATCAAGGTCGTTGGGCTGTGGAGATGTTCCGAACGGCAATCATGATGGCTGCCAGCCTGGCTCTGACGTCGGTAGTAGTGGCTCATGCCTATTACCTGAAGCACCAGTTCTACCCAACAGTGGTGTATCTGACCAAATCTAGCCCCAGCATGGCAGTAAGTATGCAGTCCATGGGCTGTCCAGGTTGTGGGGTGGAGATCAGGTTGCTCTGATAATGTCTCAGCCTGTCAACTGTTGATATTTAACTTGCACTGCTACAGTGGTCATCCAAAGCCATGTGGAAGTGAGCTGTCTCCGGGGGATTGGTAATGAGAGCAAGTCTTCGAACTCCCAGTTTGATAGTAACTGAAAGTCATTCCTAGTGCTCATCAGTGCAATGAGTTTCATGAGGCTTTTCTCACTTTGAGAATTCAAGCTGCAATTAACCCAGCACAGTTGGCACTAATTGTGTCCCCTTTACTGTCAGTGTCAGCAGAGGGAGTGTGACATGGAATTGAAGCTTTCCTCTTACAGGAAGGGCTCTGGTGTGTGGGTGGGATGTGGTATAAAAACAGGAGCAGCAGTAATGCAAATCCCTGTCAACTCAGTCCTTTTAACCAGTGTTGTATTCCAGTCCCTGGAAACAATTTGTTAGGCAGTGCCTCTACATTTACACAGGGAGTGGGGACATCAACATTTTCAACAGAGCTGAAATCCAGGGTTATTTTGATAGGGAGCAGAGCCAAATCTTACACAGTCTTTGGCTGTCTCATTTCGTCCTTGAATTGATTAACTCTTGAGTTGGAGGCTCAGGAGTTGAGGTCCCAAATGAATCTTGCTAGTCAGTCAAAATATTGGCTTCCTTTTTCCTTGTGCTTTCGTTTAATTGAGGAAATGCAGTGTCACTGAAAGATGCTGGATTGACTGCTCTGGAGCCTCTCGTACTCTGTTTATCCCAAAGATAGGCACAGCATTGGCAGCAGCAGGGCAAGTATTCCATACTGATCCACCAGTGGGCTTTAGCCCTGCCTGGAGGGAGTTCTGTCTCCATGGCCTAATGCGTATTTAACCACTCCACTCAGTCTTCCAGCAAGGATGCTAATAAGTGCAAACTCTGATAGTGACTTCTGTGTGAGATTGGCATCCATTTGCTGGAGAATGGACAGAGTCCTGTCCCTCTCCTCCCTCCCTCAGTTTGCTTCAGGGGGCACTGGACAGCATTCAGATGAGTCATTTCTCTTTATCAATGTAATTCAGTGGCTCTTTTTTCAGTTCACTTCTGCTTTCTATTCCCCCCGGGTATGTTGACCAAAACAAACACTTCCACGCTACAGCAGTTGCTGAGCCAGTAGTACTCGGAACAAACTACTGCTTTAGTGTGGGAAATATTTATAAGTATGTGTGCAAGTAACTGACTCCACAGCTGGCTTGCAAAATTCTAGCTAAATTTGGAAAAGCTCATTAATCTGTTTTCAGTTGGGCTTTTTTAAACATATAGTGATGTGCAGGTGCAAGTGGAGTAGAAATCTGTACATCTCATCAATTCCCTACAGTAACCAAAGTACCTTCAAAATACAAATTCCAGGTCCAAAGGTACACAGATCACACACACCCTGAAGGGCATAAGGATGTTGGGACGGGGTTAACTGAAAACTAGCCGTATGTTTCCTTGGGGATGGGAAATAAGATGCGTGTGTGTTATGTGCCTTGAAAGTGGACAGAGAAAAGTCATAACTGTTTAAAGTAGATCTCTTGGGTGTTGTAAATCATAGACTTCAAAGATGGGAAGGTCTGATCTAGGCCAGAAGGGGTGCGACAGGATTGTTCTCACCAGCCTTTTCTTTTGGTTTGGTTCGGTTCATAAGCTGTAGTGTGCGAGTGTTTCTTTTGGTTCAATCTCTTCTTTTCCTTTCCCTACAGGTTCTCTACATTCAAGCTTTTGTTTTGGTTTTCCTCCTGGGCAAATTCATGGGCAAAGTGTTTTTTGGCCAGCTCCGAGCAGCAGAAATGGAGGTGAGTGAGGCCTCTGGCCGTCGTAACTGATTACTTGCAGCACAATCTTATGTTGGGTGATAAGTGTAAGTTAAATGGGATTTTGAAGCTGAGTATAAAATCATATCTATCTTTGGTACTTGCATGATCCCCATTACCAGAGTATCTGCACTTCTGTCTTGAATGTATTTATCCTCCCAACATCCCTGTGAGGCAGGGCACTGCTGTTACCCCATTTTACAGAACTGCGGTACAGAGTTTGATATCCAAGTGCTCTGAGATCCTCAGAGGAAAGGTGGTGGAGTGCAAAAGAAAATGCTTCCCGTTAGAAATTGGGACATACAATTATAAGTTCCTTCCACTCCTCCTCCTCCTCCTCAGTACTGAGAACTAAGACGAGTTGTATATGGGGAACTGGGACAATGCTGTTAACTTTCTCTCTTTCTCAGCACCTACTTGAGAGATCATGGTATGCAGTCACAGAAACTTGTTTGGCTTTCACAGTCTTCAGAGATGACTTCAGTCCCCGCTTTGTGGCCCTCTTTACCCTCCTCCTGTTCCTCAAGTGCTTCCACTGGCTCGCTGAAGACCGGGTGGACTTTGTAAGTGTGACATGCCGCTGAACAGGGTGCTAGATTGGGGTTAGCTGCCATCTATCTGGGGAGTCATTCAGTGATCTTGGTAACAAAAAGGGATGTTTATCTAAGGTGCTTCTGCGGCCTTCTGAGGGATGAAAACCCTTGTCACTGTGCTTTGATTGTCACAGCGTAGTGTGTCCTGTGTGTAGGGAGCATGGAAAGCAGATCCTTTTGTGTCCTCTGCTTGTTCTACATTCATTGTTCTCATTAGTGCTTCTGCAATTGTCCTTCAGGCCAGGCTGGTTAGGATTATCTCCCTGTTCTCTTGTTTTATAAGTTCTCTAAGATAGGGGCCATCTTTTTGTTCTGTGTTTATACAGTGTCTAGCACAGTGGAGGCCTGGTCCATGACTGGGGGACCTAAGATTCTACAGCAGTGTTTCTCAGATGTGGCCATCGGGGCATGTTCTTGCAGGCACAGCCTCCTGGGTGGTGATTGTGGGGAGGGAGAGGAGTAGCAGTGGCCCTTCCCCTGAGATTGCCAGCAGTGGTTGAGCCCTGGCCCACCTCTGGAGACAGAAAAGTTGGAGGAGCAGACAGGTGATGTGAGTTCCCCACCTTTCCTGGGGTGATGAGGTTGGGCTTCTGCCCTGGTGTGATGGTTGGAGACTCCACCTGTGGGGCTTTAGGTCCCATCCCCTGAGCATGGGGCTTTTGGGCTCCATTCCCTGGCTGTGAGGTGATGGGCTCTGGCTCAGAGCTCACCCTCCCCAGTCACCCCAGGCCCCTGCTGCCTCCCTCAAAGCCCCATCGCCCTGCTGCCTCTCTAACCACTTCCCCAGCCAAGGTTTAATTTGTCCCTGGGCTTGCTAGGACTGATATTTGTATGTTTGTTAATATCACTTTTCACAGCAGACTTACTAGCTAGCAAATCTTACCGAAAAAGGCAAAAGAAACATTAAGAAAAAAGACAAGAACATACAAGGCACCTTATTTGTATTTCTATTCTATTTAAGTGCAGTGAAGAATCAAGACAGCTGTCCATTATTTTTCTTACTGAGCCTGAAAAAAAACCTACATAAATAAAGTACGATTTGGACATGTATATGTGCATATTTATTGGTTTTTCCGAAAGTTACTTATGTATTTTAGGAAAATTGTCAGAACAGCCACCAGCAAGAGGTGGGCCACCAAAAATTTGTTGTGAGAACCCCTGTTCTAGAGTAGTACAAAGTGTGTAAGCGCTGACTCCGTAGGAGCTGAAGTAGTTCAGTACCTCAGAGTGCTCAACGCTTTGCAGGATCAGCAAGACACTGTGATGCCAGCAGACAAGGAACCAGCAAGACACGATGATGCTTGTGGTGTAGAAACCAAGATGGATAGAAAATAAGATTGGCTTATTGGTGCTACATCAGTAACTCTTTACAGTTCCTGGGTATCTCATGCAGTCAAAATGCAGAGAATGGAGTTTTGGAAAATTGTGTGGTGCATCCTAAAAGTTTGTTCATATCTTCCCAGATGGAGAGGAGTCCAAACATTTCCTGGCTCTTCCATTTCCGCATAATCTGTAAGTGCCTTTTTTTTTTATTCTCTTTGCCTGTCCTCCCCTGTTCTTGTTTTTCTCCCTTCCTCCCCCCATTACAATGTAATTACTATACAGGGTCAGAGGTGCATCTAGTCTACTCTCCTGTCTCTGACCAAGCCTGGCACCAGATGTTTCAGAGCAAGGCGCGAGAAACACTGTAGTGTGGCAGATACGGGATAATCTACCTGCAAGGGAAGTCTTCAACCTTGTAGGGGCAGGATTGGTTCAGCATGTTAACTGCTCTCACACCACAAGGCAGATATGTTACTTCTAATTCTCTTTAGATCATACGTGGAATTGTATTTTGCCTGCCTAGTTCTGGTCCTTGAGAGACTGTTTTGATAGGACCTAATAGGTTTCTTATCTCTGAGGTTCACAGATTTCTGTAACAGGCTTAGTCTGCATTTTCCAGAAACAAATATACAATTGACCCTTAACAATCTGTGCTCAGGACTTGAATAGCAGGAGATGCAGCTGGTCAGGACTGAGAGTACTGGCAAATCTGTTTTTACTGGGGAGTCCAGGGAAGGATTAGTAAGGGTGGGAAGTGGGGCTGCAAGTCAGGATTGAGTGGCATCGGTAAAGTTGTGAATCTTGGGGGAGCTCAGGGCTGGAATAGCAAGGAGGCTGCAGATGAGGATTGAGAGGCATCAGCCGAGCACCGTGGGACTCAGGGGGAGCTCAGGGTTGGAACAGCAGAAAGCTGTGGGTTGGGATTGAGGGGCATTGACAGAGCTGAGAGTTGGGAGTGCAGCAAGTCAGGATTTAGAGGCAGTGGCAGAATAGTGCATTGGGAGAAAGTCCAGGACTAGACTAGCAGGGAGGGCTGTGGATCAGAACTGAGAGAGAATGCAGGACTGGAATATATATAGAAAGCCATTCTCTCTATATATATTATAGAGAATGGAGGACTGGAATGGCAGGGGATGCAGTGGCTCAGAAATGTGGGACACTGGCAGTGGTAAGGGAGGATCCGGGACTGGAATATGGGAGCTGCAAGCCAGGATTGAGAGGCATTGGCAGGGATGTGTGGTGTGGGAACAGATCAGCCCTGGAATAGCAGTGAGGGTGGTGGGCTGCCATTCTGAGTGAGGGGCACTGGCAAAACTGTGGATGAGAAGCTTGCTAACCTCTGCCTGCCCTGTCAGTAATGGAAATGACTTTGTGAGTAAGTGTTACCCATGCAGAGGGAAGGATGTGGAGAAATCATTAAAGCAACAAAGTTTAATGAAGGCATGTCTTGGCTTGATACCTGACAGAAATCTCCTGGGGAGGGGGAAGAGTTTCTTTACTCTGAACATTTCCTCTCCAGGACTCGATGAGCAGCAACAGCTGGCCAGGAAAGATAATTTCAGAAAATAATTTGCATATGACAGGCTAAATTCACTAATGTAAAACCCCTTCTCATTTGTGCAGTTGAGTGTGAGACTGTTAAGAGTCGATAACCTTGTCAAAACCGTATGTAATGTCTTCCAGAAGACCTTTTATGTATTAGATTGCTTTGTGCAACTCTGGGTTGGAGCAGAGCAGCCGTTTAACAGCTCACAGCAACCTAGTTGAGGACAGGATATCAAGGAGAACCCGGTAGCTAGCTAAAACTTCAGGAAGGAAAATGAAACTGTGCGGCACACTGGGGTTAACATACTGACTCATGCAAGAAAATGCCAGGGGAAACTGAAGCCGGGTTTTTCAGAGGATCCTAAATGACCCATTGAAATGCGTTTGCTGTGTGATGGAGTCCAGATCTTGACTGAGGCTCTGTTGTAATATAAATATCAGTGTTTGACACCCCTGCGTGGCTTTCGTTCCATGCAGTTTAGAGTTTGAAATGTTCTGTGATGGGATGTAGCAGTTCAATTACTTCCACGTGGCACTTGTTTAGTGCGTCCCAATCCCCTGTGAGAAGGGTGTTTAGTCCTATTTTACCGATGAGGAAACTGAGACATGAAGTGACTTGCCCAGTCACACAGTGAGTTAGTGGGAAAATTAAGGTTATAACCCAGGAACACTGGCTCTCAGACCTATACTCTGGCTACTAGATCACACTCCATTTCCAGGGTTGGGAATAGATTGTGGGAGTCCTGGCTCCTCATCTTATGTTTAAATCACCCCTTTCTTTAGTTCTGTCAAGACTTCCCCATGTGTACCCCAAATCACAGCTCAGAATTGTAATTCCAGTGTCTAATCTCCCTTCTTTCTGTGTCCAGCTCTGATGCTCTTGTTGGGCATCCTGGATTTTCTATTTGTCAGCCATGCCTACCACAGCATCCTCACCCGGGGAGCCTCCGTCCAGCTGGTCTTTGGGTTTGAGGTATGAAATGTCTGCCTGTGTGGCAAGGAGGGAGGGAGGAATAGTTGTCTTGCTCTGCTACTTACTGCAAATCAGAGCTCTGTGATGCATTGTAACCCAGTGGAGCTGACTAACCAGCCAGTGCATCAGAGTTCTCTTGGCAGCATCTGGATTTTGGTCCCTCTTCTTTGTGGTTCTGTTTAATTTATCCAAAAACAGAAGTTACGCATATCAACCAAGTCCTTTCCCGTGCCCTGGGATTTCTGATGGAGACTATCTGCTCCATGCAGGTCTGGTTCCCCAGATCTTCTGCCTTTAAATTAAGGTGAGTCTTTACTCCCTTCTGCTTAGGCTTTCCTCCAGCCTGCTTTCTGTAGGGTTGACTCCCAGGCCATCTGCCAGGGAGCTAAGGAGAGCTTCCTTACTCCATAGCGCCCTGAACTCAGGCTGCCTTTTGTATCTGTGCAGGCCTGGCTCGGAGACACCAGTTTCCTACCACGTGATTTGGTCCCTCACCTGGAGAGGTGGGCTGAGCATGGCACAGGGTATAAATGAGTTCCAACATCTTTAAAAGATTAGCTCATCCTGTGACATGCCTCTTTCCTTCTTTTCTGTTCCCACAGTATGCCATCCTCATGACCATGGTGCTCACAATCTTCATAAAGTACATTCTGCATTCAGTCGACCTGCAGAGTGAGAATCCATGGGATAACAAGGCCGTCTACATGCTGTATACGGAGCTCTTCACAGGTACACACACTTTCCCCTGCTCTGGATAACAGCCAGCTCCTTCCATAACCCAGTGGGGTCTTGTGTATTCTCCCATATGAACATCTAACAGCCATGGGAGCCTGAATTGTGGTGCTATATGAGGTCTTGTGCTAGAGCTCTTCATAGGAGCATGGTTAGGAGAGATGGTTTGTAGATGGCTCACCACTTCATTAATCAGTTGAAGGGAAGAAAGTGGGATTGAAATGGAGCTAAGTAGGAGTTGTGTTTGTAAGAGAAGCCTGTGGCAATCCAAATGATTTAATGTCTCGTTAAAACTAAGGGCAAGTTTAGGCTACAAAATTAAGTTGGCCTAAGTTACGCCGATGTACAGCCACCACAGGAATTGAATGGGTTTTAGACATTCACGCTATGCTTATTGTGTTGGCGGTGTGCATTCTCACCAGGGGTGCTTGTACCGATTGAACTGCCAGTTTCTGGCATTGTGGGACAGTTTCTGAAAGGCAGCAACAGTGGATGGAAGCAACGCAGTGTCTACATTGACACTGCATCAACTTAAGGGCTACGCCTCTTGTAGAGGTGGCGTTAAGTCGATGTAGTGGGCAAGTTACATTGGTGGGAGCTACATTTTAGAGTAGACGCATACGGAGTTAGGTTGACATAAGGCAGATTATGTTGCTCTAACTCTGTAGTGTAGACCAGGCCTAAAATGCTGATGTCTTGGTAAGATTGGAATCAAAATATGGGTTGAGTGGATTTCTGGAGGCCACAGTGGGTTGCTTTGTGCAGGTATTGTGGTCTGGTGGCTAGAGGAAGGAAAATGGGGAGTCAGGATCCATCTCTGGGAGGGGAATGTTGTCCAGTGGTTAGAGCAACGAGGAACTGGGAGCCAAAACTCCAGCGTTCTATTCTCAGCTCTGAGGGGAGTGCGATTGAGTTACTAGCACCTCCTGGGTTCTGTTCTTAGCTTGGCCATTGACTCACTGTGTGACATGGGGGAGCAAGTTGCTTCCTTTCTGTGCCTCTTTCCCCAGCTGTAATATTGAGTCACTTCCTTGCCTCCCAGGGTTGAATATGGGAGCTCGTTAGTATATCAGGGCAATAAGATCTTCCGAGCAGAGGCACATGAGAGAAGGAGCACTAATGTCTTTCCTTCTTCTTCAGGTTTCATTAAAGTGTTGCTGTACATGGCCTTCATGACCATCATGATCAAGGTGCACACTTTCCCTCTCTTCGCCATCCGGCCCATGTACCTGGCAATGAGGTAAGATGTCTCTGGGGTATCGATTGAGCACCTGCTGATTGTCTGATACTTTCCTGTGTGTGTATGTAACTCCAGCAACTTTTGGGTCATTTCAGGCAGTTCAAGAGAGCTGTGACTGATGCCATCATGTCACGCCGCGCCATTCGCAACATGAACACTCTGTAAGTATCCGGTTGGAAAGAGATTGCTTCTATAGAGTGAAATGTTACAGCAGGGCCTAAAGGCATTGGGCAGGGCACTGAACAGACCCCTCACCACCTTGACTGAGACTGGGAGGACCACATTGGGCCAGGTACTGCATAGACACCTAGGGAGTTGGCACTTGTCCCAAAGAGTTTATTTTCAAAATAGACAAAGGATGGGAGCAGGAAACAGGCACAGAGAAGGGAAGGAACTTGCCCAAGATCAGTGGCAGAGCTGGGAGTAGAATCTAGATTTCCTGACTCACAGTCCAGTCCTCTGGCCACAAGATCACACAGTCATGTTTTCAACGAACCTCGCTGGCCCCTTTAAGTTTCATTAATACAGGGGAAGTCCGTATTAGAGCAGTCTGGCTTATGATACTCAGTTCAGTGTACAGCTTGTTAGAAGTCACAGCTCTGTCCAGCGCAACCCCTCAGTCCTGTCCCATCCAGTTTGGAATGCCCTGGGCAAGATGGCTTCCTTTAGGTGTGGGTGGACTGTCTCACGTAAACCTCCCTGCTATCTTGCCTAAATTTCCCTTTATTTAATTATCTCCTGTTATAGCCCCCTGCTCCTTCATTGGAATCACTGCCCTAGTAGATCATCAGAGAATATGTACGTTACTGCCTCTAAAAACTCTACTGCCTCCCCAGATACCCCGATGCCACTCCAGAAGAGCTTCAGGCTATGGATAATGTGTGTATTATCTGCCGGGAGGAGATGGTGGTGGGCGCTAAACGCCTGCCATGCAACCACATATTCCACACCAGGTGAGGAAAAGCTTACTGCTAATACTTCTGCCCACGCAGCTGCTTGCACGTGGCTTTCTTTGTAGTGTGGAGTTAGACATTGAAGGCATGAAAATCCAAACCTTGTCCTTATATGATGGAGAAGCCAGGGCATGGTAACTTCCTCCTTGCTGTAGGGTGCATGGAACCAGAGAAGAACCAAATAACTAAAAATGATTTGTAAAGGAATTCAGCCCCCTAAGCCGTAGATCACTGGTTCCAATCCATCTCTTCTCAACTGTGATGCCTGGTCATTGTTGTTTGGAGGCCTGCGAGTTGGTGGCTCCAAATTCAGTCCCTAGTGAGCAGGTCCATATAACAAATACCATCAAAACTGGACACTCTGGCTGTCTCTGTTGAGAAGCCGTGGACTGAATGGGCTACGCAAGCTGAAATCTCTTCTCTACCTATCCATGGCAAGAGCGAGAAGCAATAGCGGGGCGGAGGGAGGGTGGGTGAGTCTCAAGCTAATTGTCGGTACTGTTTGTAAATCCTATTGCCCTAAAAAGTAACCTATTTCATGAGCCAATCTTAACCAGGTGACCTCTACTCCCTCCACAGCTGCCTGCGTTCCTGGTTCCAGCGGCAGCAGACCTGCCCCACCTGCCGCATGGACGTCCTCCGTGCCTCCCTCCCAACTCAGTCCCAGACACCACCCGAGCAACAGGAGCAAGCGCAGCAGCAACAACAACCACCGCCTCACCAGACTCCATTGATTCCCCAGCCACCTAACTGTGAGTACAGTTTCTCTGGACACCAAGCTAGCAGGGCTGAGCAGTTTCTCAGTGAACCTGTCCTGATGCCATTCATCCCAGATGGGAATCACTGCAGCCACCTCCAAGGTGGGGTACAGCAGCTGCTGATGCTGGGACTGCTTGCCCAGCACTGAAAAATTGAAGTGTATTACTATGTTGTACTACTGAGTGTACCTTGTTTGGGCCAGATTTTGCCTTCAGTTATACACACAACCACATAACAATGCATTGGGCCGTATGGGAATAACCAAATACATTTGGCCATTTAGTTTCTCTGTCATTAGAAGGAAAGTAAGAGCATTGTGTAATGGAGAGGAATTGTGTAATTCATGAAGCAACAGAGCGGGAATCAGGACTTGTGGATTCCGCAGGGGAAATATAGTCCTGTGGCTGGAGCTGGGTGTTTAGGTGCTGAGAATTAGGACTCTGCTCTGCCACTGTGGGACTGCCACTCTGCATAAGTTTACCTCTGTAAAATGAGTAGAATACCAACCTACCTAAACTGAGGCTTTGTTAATGTCACAAGTGCCTTGAGTCCCTTGGCTGAAAGATGCTGGAGAAACGTAGTGTCTGTCTGGCATCTCTTCTCTATGGGTCACCCACTTCTTTCCTTCACTTCGCAGTCCCCCAAGGAATCCTGCCCCCGTTTCCTCCTGGGATGTTCCCTCTCTGGCCTCCCATAGGTCCGTTTCCTCCAGTGCCTGGTGTCCAGCCACCCAACAATGCAGAGAATCCCGCTGCTGCTTCCAGTGCACCCTCCACTTCAGGCATTCAGACAACAGGTGAGAAGCCACACAGTCTAACCTTCTCCTTCATGCTGTTACTGGAGTAGGCTTCCCTCTCACTCCCCCACCAACATACTTCAACTGTGATCTGCTTCTGGTCCTCCACATCCCAGTTAGTTCTCGACTTGCAAGTTGGGACTGCCAGCAAGAAGGGCAGTTATGCCAGTCGTGGGTTCTGTGGTTTGGACAGACTCACTAACAGACCATAGAGTTGCCACAAGATGAAAACAGCTTTGACACTACTGATCTCTGACTGGTCCCCTGAAGAGGAAAAGATCCCATATCCCATTCCCTGACTTCCTGAGCCAGCCAATCTCCCCAGTATTGGGCTGGATTAGAACTGGTGCCCCTGAGTGGGGAAAGGCCCTGTATCCAGTTCCCTGACCCCCTGAGCCAACCAGTCCCTCAGACATGGGACCGCATCTGAGATAGTGCCCTAGAGAGAAAAAGCTCTGTATTCCATTCCCTCTCAGAGGTAGCTAGTCTCCACCCTCAGGCTAGGCTGGAACTGGCACCCCTAGAGATGAAAGGCTTCATATCCCCTTACCTTCTTGATATTTTATAGTGTGGGATTAACTAACATTGACCCAAGAAAGATACCCAGGTGTTTGTGTTTGAAGACACGCTGAAACCTCATTGGCTATGCGTAAAATGGTGGATGGGCATAAATGTACCATGACTGTTTAACCAGGCTTCTTTTCTTTGTCCCCTTCACCCTTTGCAGCGAGTACCTCGAGACCTGGTGGTGATTCAGCATCTGGATCAGACACTGCCCCTGTGGGAACAGTGCCTGGCTTTCCCTTCCCTCCCCCGTGGATGGGAATGGCATTGCCACCTCTGTTTGGTAAGCTGGGGTGGCTTCTTCCATCCAGGGGTGGATGGGGGAGGGATGTTCCTTTACTGGGAGCATGGGGAGGGAGAAGAAGATTTCCAAATTTTGTCTCTAAGGGCCAAATTAGCAACTTGCCATGAGCATGGTGGCTCGTATCGTTTTCAGGAAATTGATAGATTTCACCAGTAATTAAAACCTTGCCCACTGGAGGAGGAGTCAAGAATCTTGCTTTGAGTCCTGTCTTACAGACCATCTGTTTTTCTTCTGAACAGGTTTCCCTCCTATGCCTGTGCCACCCGCCGGGTTTGCTGGGTTGACAGATGAAGAGCTCCGTGCCATGGAAGGACATGACCGGCAGCATCTGGAAGCCAGGCTCCAGTGTCTGCAGAACATCCACACGCTCCTAGATGCAGCAATGTTACAGATAAACCAGTATCTCACCGTTCTGGCGACCATTGGGTAACTATCCAGTACTGCGGCAGGGTGTGAGACCTTACTCTGTTGGACACATGATGCAACCACTGACTTGACTTCTAACTTAGTGATAGCATATTTTAATGCCATATGATTTCAGACTGCTGGCTCCCTGTCCTCACAATGCTAAAAGTGAGTGGTCCTCATTGGTGATGACAGGTGCCCAAAGCCTGTACCTCCAATGTGTGGGGCCTAGGAGATATAGGGCTGGACATGGACTGAGGAAACCTGTATTCTACTCCCAACTCTGCCACTGGTCTTGAGTTTCCCCATCTGTAAAATGAGAATTATTATATTGACCACCTGTATGAAGTGCATTGAGATCTGCTGATGAAAAGAGCCATGTAAGATGTAGAGATTATGTACAAACTTCAACCCATGACGTAGATCAGTAACCATCTGCATGGTGCAAATTGGGAGCCTGAAGCAAAGCGGTGGAGAAGCTACTGCCATAGATAGCTTCTCAGAGCGAGGGTGAGAACTCAGGAGTTTCAGTTCCTGGTGATACCTCCTTTTTATAGCACTGAGTAGATGCTTTAAATCCTGCTTGCTTGTGTGGCAAATTAGCACCGAAGTGTGGAGGCACCCTTATTCCTATTCTTGGGCCAGGAATAAGCCTGGACTGGAAAAGCTGGAAGATGCAGTTGCACTTGCACTCAGGCCAAGATTCTGCTCACCACCCCATGAAAGGAAATATGAACTAGGAAAGCAGAGTTCGGAAGCCAGAAGTGTATTCTTGTGCCTAACACACTGTATTGGGACTCTGATCAGGCTTCAAGTCCTGGCTCAGCTACAGACATCCCGTGTGAGTTGGGGCACTTCTCTCTTTGCCTTAGCTTTGCTATAAGTAAAGTGGAGGATTGTAATCCCTTGTCTCTCATCTATTTAGATGGTAAGATGTTCTGGGCAGGAGAACTCTTTTTATTACGCAAGATTCAAAAAGGACTTAGATATGGATATCAAGAATATTGAGAGTTGTCATGACAAATTTTTTTTGGAAGGGACACTGAACTCCTTACTTCATTGCTTAAGCCAGTATGGGAGGGGCAGGTTACCCTATATCTGCCTACTCTGAGGTTCTTACACCTGCTTCTGAAGCACTTGGTCCTGGTCGTTGGAGACAAGATACTGGACTAGATAGACCAAGGGTTTGATCCAGTCTGACAGTTCTTATGTTAGGGCCCTGATCTCCTCTGGGGCCTCTAGGTGATAGCACACTACAGAGAATTAATCCTGGTTTGTTTATAGCTCTCCACATTGTAACTCTCTTCTGGCTTCCCCTCTGGACAGATCACCCCGTCCTACGCAGCTGCCAAGCTCCCTAAACACTTCGACCTCCTCTCCAGAGACACCCATCAGAGAATCCACCACTTTCAATTCACCTGACAGTACCTCTTCCCCAGGGACCTCTCCAGCAGTGGAACCAGACTCGACAGGTCAAACAGGTAGACAAAAGTCATCCTTGTTGTAGGACTTTGTAGTGAGAAGTCTCATGGTCTTGCTGTTTAGCCACATGGTCTCTAGAATCATAGAATATCAGGGTTGGAAGGGACCTCAGGAGGTCATCTAGTCCAACTCCCTGCTCAAAGCAGGACCAATCCCCAACTAAATCATCCCAGCCAGGGCTTTGTGAAGCCTGACCTTAAAAACCTCTAAGGAAGGAGATTCCACCACCTCCGTAGGTAACCCATTCCAGTGCTTTACCATTCTCCCAGTGAAAAAAAGAGACCTAAACCTCCCCCACTGCAACTTGAGACCATTACTCCTTCTCTAGGCACAAGACCTAACCCATTCCCTCAGGAACCTTACAGAGAGAGCCAAAAGTTGTAGCAAGTCTTTAGCAGCTGATGGAATGTGGCTGCACCATGTTCATCCTTGGTGCAGCACATCTGACTGCAGGGTACAGCTGTATCCAAGATAGGCAGCATCTGTCATGCTGGTGTGTGTCCCAGCTGAGGGTTTGCTGCTCAATGAGACAGGCCTGATGTCTGTCCATTTAAGTGATAATGGCCACATTTGTCTGTCCTAAAGTAGTGACTCTAAGTCCCTTTGGAGAGTGGAGAAACAAAGGAATATGGTGGATGTTAACATCTGACGATTTCCTCCCCCCTTGCTGTCTCAGATGATCCATCTGGATTGGTAGGTGCGGAGGGATACACAGAGCCAGCTGGGCACGAGGAAGAAGAGGAGGAGCCTTTACCGGGGGAGCCTGACACAGCTGAGCTTCGCAGGCGCCGACTTCAGAAACTGGAATCCTCCTCTCCCCCTTCCCATTGACACCTCTCCTGCCCTCCTTTCCTAAGTACCTTGTCTTGCCTGGGTTACCGTTTGACACTGACTTTTTCTTTTGAAAAGCAGCGTGTGCGGTGTTGGTTGGGACTGCGACAAGAGAAATGAGACTCTGACCTCGCTCTGTTAAGAAGTTCTAACCTGCACCAAGTGCTGATTTGACATGAGAGCGCTAGGGCTGCTATGCTGGGGCTCAGAATTGACTCTTTAATCTGCCGTGGTTTCTAATTTAAAAACAAAAACAGCAACAAAAAACCCACCGCCCAGTCTGCAGCTGTCCTCTCTCTGATGTGCAGATTCAGTCATGCCCACCTGTGCACTAACTGTTCTAATTACAGAGCCTTCCCAGCAGCATTCCCTGAAAAGCAGGGTCCTTCTACAAAACATGATGCACAGGGCTGAGTGATCAGACCCCAGGGACTTCTGTGATGTGCCACTTAACTACAGTGGGCATATCTGTTGTTTAGAAAGTTGCCCTTCCTCCTCCTATCTGCCTAACAGGAGTTGGTTGGCAACTTCTCAAAATAGTTCTCTCCTGCTTTAACACGGTTCTTTCTACCTCTGTAGCATTCATGTGGTGGCTGGCCTCCATCCTCAAGCAACACCTTCTGGGCTCATCCTAACAATGTTAATGTCTAGCTGAAGGAGGTCCATAAGAAAGATGCTTCCATCTTGAAAGGGGGGAAAAGGTGTATTTCCTTAACAAACTATCCATGGAAGGATACCTGTAAGTGAGCATAGTCTCAGCTTTATATTTTGGAGCAATGTATGTAGATGACTCAGTTCAAAGTGAGAGGAGTTCATGAAACACACTCATCGTACCCTTCTAATACTCAGCCAGAACTCCCAAGACAGCTGAGCCTAAGAATGGCAGGATCCAGACCCTAGGCGTTGCTGGTACTCCTTGCTAGTTTGGATTGGTTTGTGGTGGAGTAAAGTTATGTCAACCATTGCTTCTGCTTTATACCGTTTTTTGAATTTATTTTTGTTGCGTGAAGAGTACTGAATGGAGCAGTGGATGCTGTGGGAAGCCTGAGGCCCATGGGATGCTGTGGGAGAGTTGTCAGATTGCTTTAAAGTCCATTTTTAACTTTATTTCCTCTCTCTGAGTGCTCTAGTATGGGTGGAGATCAACATTGTGCATCATCTGAGGAAGCCCAGTGGGGGCTCTCGCAATCTACAATTTAACTTAGTGCAAATGGCTTCAGTATTGATCACAAACTGTGATGCTCAAAGAGTTTTTTATCCAAATGGCATTGGGATGATCATCTGATCATCTTAGGAGGAGATAATCATGCAGTTAAAACCCCTCCCTGGGTTACACTGCTCAAATATTCATCCCAGGAAGAACATCATCTTCTGGATATAGAATGGAGTCTGCTAGACCTTTGAAACCAGAGTATTGATTTGCCCGTGTTTAACAATCAATCTATGCTGATGGCACAGTTAGCGAAGAATTTAGAAGCTAGTCATATGTAGTTAATATTCTCCCCTTCTCTGTGCCCCACCACCAGAGAAGTACTTGTCAGGTTTCCCACATCGAAGGATTGGAGAAATTGCAGTAGCCATGGCTACTCAGTGACCCTCCTGGCCTTTGATATTCTCTAATGTTGCAGCTTTCACATGCTTTGTTCATCATAGTGACACTATAATTGCTAAGGAGTTGGGAGATGAACTGCCTTTTCACCTCCAGTCTTACTTGGAAGAGAATGGGCCAACTTTATCCTTTGTGATTCTACTTAAGTCCATGCTTTCATGACTAGGATGAAAATGGCTTATTGGCTAGGTTCATGTTCTGTCTGTATGCAGGCCATGGTCCCATAGCCATCTTCTGTGAAGTGTCCTCACAGATCTTGTACAGCTCCTGGCACCACAGTCAGGTTCTTTAAGAGCTGTTTCAAGACACAAAACAGTCACCTCTTCTTTTTCTTTTTTATACCGGTGGCCTAACAATTTCAGAAGGGCTTATTAAAGGGTTGAATGGACTCTTATTGATTGACAGTATTAGTGGTGGAACTCCTATAGGAAAATAAGTAAATAGAAACTTTCCATTAGCAATGAGACCCTGGTCATCCAGTATGTTTTACTACCCAGACTCTTTAGGTCAATTAAAGGACCTTAGGCTAATTGATATGCTAAGAATATATGACTTTATGGGTTTGTTACTTGTACCACCTTCACATTTTTAAGGATTTTTAGTAATCCTTTTGCAATCTGTCCAGCCTAGTTTTTTCTCTAAGGAAGATCCTTCCCCAGATCCTTGCTTGCACACAAATGCACCTTAAAAGACTAACACCAAATTCAAAACTTTTTGGACTGATGTAAGCAAGCAATTAAACCATGGTCATGATATGGACCATGAATTTGTTCAGTCTGCTAGCAATCAGCTGGAAAAGGTTCCTGGCTACCTTCGCCACCATGATAGGCTACTTCTATCACTTTTTGTGTGAGCCTATATAATTTTAAAAACAGGACCACTAGGTTAAGACAACAGGCAGGGATATTAAAGTTCTCAAACACTGTGTTTCAAAAATGTAATTTGAGAGGACTAATCTGGCTTGAGTAATTGTTTGACACATCTCCTGAGTGTAAATCATGACAGGGAGATCACTTAAGTGACTTAGTAGCACCAGTCCTGTTGACTTTGAGTGGGACTGGTGGTCCTAAAAGTCCACAAATGATTTGAAAATCCCATCCAATAGAGTTATGTGAATTCACGTGCCTAATGCAAACATAATACAGTATACAAATCTCTGTATCTACAGGGATATCAGCTTAATGGGGAAGTAAGCCATGGGCTGGATTTCGATAGGAGAGGTAACGAAGGGTTAAATAAGCATTTTTGGTATAGGGAAGATGCTGTGCAACAGGCAATAGATTACATTATAGAACCAGCACTGAATGAGTCCTAAAATTCCTCCCCTCCCCACCCAAAAAAATAAAAATAAAAAAATTGTGTGCTTGGTGACTCTAAACCATTGTTTGCTATTCAGTTTACTTTAATTCAGCAGTTGATATAACCCTTCAGTGCTTCTCTTTAAGTGGCTTCTAATCATACACCTATCTCAGGGAAACAATCCAGAGACAGCACTTAAGGGTTGTAAATTTGATTAATAGTTGAGTTCCTTCTGGAGAAGGGCAAAAGTAGTTAAAGATTTATATTTTTAAAACCTAGATCTGTGTTGTTTTTGGAGGCACATCAGGATTACAGTACTGGCTTGGATGGGAGTCCCAGCCACCGAGAACTAGAATTGAGCATTGAGGATGGGAGTGTGTGACTGTGACAAGGGGTGATGATATCTAGCAGATAGCTAGGATCCTGGTGTTCTGGTGGGGAGAGGGTTTCAAAAGGCAACCAGGCTGCATATCACTTTGTAGCAAGACAGTGGGCTAACCTTGCATTTGGTGTAATAACTATGCATTCCTTCCCTTCTTTATATCCAAACCTTAAGAAAGAAAAACTTGGTTTTAAGAAAGAACAATAACAAAAAGCATGAGTAAAATCCATACATAAATGCAGACTCGTCTGTAAGTATGGATCAAGACCCTCCTGTTCTCTGGCTATGGAACATGAAGTAGTGAGAGACTGCATTTTTTTTCTTTTTTTAAAGGGGGCTGCATGCTTGGAACGTGTGCATTTCCTTCAGTGAGCAGAGAGGCCTTTTCTTCATTCTATAATGGGACGATAAGATCAGGTCAGCTCAGAATTTGACACGTGTTCCTCATATATCGTCTTTGATTCCAAAATCCATGTAATGCTGAGGATCCTCTCCCCTCCTCCATGCCCCCAAAATAACTTGTTTGGCTCCTTACCAGAAATAACTGGTAATATGAGGAACTCTGCAATAATAAGCCAGCCTGCATAAACATCTTTAATTCAGTGCTGGGTGTGCAGAAGAGGAGAAAACTTGATCTCATGTTTCCAGAGTTGGGTTAGAAAGTTTTTTGTTTTTTTTTTTGTTTTTTTTAAATATGCCATATGTCCTGTTTAAAATTTAAATTGTTTGAATTTAAAGGTGGGAATAGTTTAGGAAAGTGTCCATATTTTATGTTTTCAGTTTCAATAAAATGACTATTTAGCAGAGAATGTGCTAAACTGTGCCACACATTCCATGATATTTGCATCCTTTAGGAGTTTATTTACATACATAAATGAAGAGGAAAATACATAAATGAGACACCATTGGGAAATGTTCATGGCCTATATTCATCCCAATGGCTTCCTTTAACTTCTCTTTCATTGTTTTTGTGTTGCAGAGTTGTGTTGGAGGTGAAGAGGGTTTGGATAATTATTTAATTTGTAAATATTGTGTACATTTTTAATAGCTTAAATTGTATATACAGCAAAATAAAACTTGCTTTAAAGATGGCGTTGTAGTGCTTTGATAGTTCTGGATGGGAAGTGTTGGGCAGCCTTGCCTAGAAGTGGTGCTACCAGCTCTCCCTATAGTAAGTACACAACCCTGCTAATCCACTGCCTCCCTTAGGTGACTGAAGATGATTTAATACTGATAGCAGGCACAAAAGTAGCAGGAGGCCAGATTTTCCTACTTGGTTCTGCCCTTACTACAGGGGAAATGAGGGAGGAGGCCAGCACCAAGTTTTGTAACTAACTTGTTCTTGTTTACATTTCCGTAAAATGAGGATAATAGTTACCATCCAGCCTATGCCCTAGAGCAGGGGTAGTCTATTTTTTGTCAAGGTCCAAATTTCTCTGTTAAAGGTATAGTCAAGGGCTCCAGAGAAAATAATAATAAACCCAACAATAAGTAAATAAGATTTCAAGGTCTATTCAAAAATGTTGGTGGGCCCCAGTCTGCCTGTTGACTACTCTTGCCCATAAGTAACCTAAGGCTTAATGTAGCAAATGCAAAATGCAACATTAGGCTTAAGAGCCTCCCTTTAGCTCCAGCTCACAAACACCTCTGGTGATGGCTATGGGTGGGAGACTCTTAGGCTATGTCTAACCACTATGATAAGTCAACCTACGCTATACAACTCCAGCTGCATAAATAATGCAGCTGGAGTTGATGTACCTTAGGTTGAGTTATTGTGGGGCCCTTGGGGATAGAGTACAGAGGTTGACTGGAGAGCGATCTGCTGTTGATGTGGTGCGTCTTCACTAAAACCACTAAATCAACTGCTGGTGAATTGATCTTAAAGCCTCGATCCTGACTGAAGTGTAGACATAGCCTTAGAGACTTGGTGAAAAACAGGATAAAGTTCATCTTCTTTACTTCTGCAGACTACAACGTGCAGAGACTGCACACAGTAGCAAGGGAGTCCATTGGCCACCTGCTTGATTGTCCCCTCTAGACATTCTTTAGCCAGGCCTCTATGGTTTCTTTTGTCTTCTAATCTTAAAACTGGAGCTGGTGCCATAGGTTGACACTTGACAAGAATTTCTTCCTCCCCCTCCATACCACAGACATGCCACCTGAAAGGAAGCACGCCGGCCCCTCCTCCTCAAGGCCTCGCTTCTGCTGAAAAGCCTCTTTTCCGCTCTAGCACCCCTCCCACCAGCTCTCTATGGTTCCGCCATATAGTGCAGAGCCCTAGAAAGAGTTAGGGAGCCTCTCTCTTCGTCCGCCAGATCTCTATGGTCTCAGTGGGAGTTCAGAAGCGCTGATGGTGCCACTCTAGCCTGCTTCCCGCTACTCTCGCTGGTTTCCTGTACTAGGCCGGCGGCCTAACCATCCCCATCCGGGTCCTTGTGGCGGGCGCACGCGCACTGCTGGCTCAGTTGGTGGTACCGTAGTAGGTGTGGGACAAGATGGCGGCTGAGGGCCTGGAGGCGGCGGGGAGCTCAAGCTGTGGGGGAGCCGGGACCGAGAGGGCACTCGGCGGGGGAAGCGAGGGTGGGGAGAGCGGCCTGGACATTGGCGGTGAGAGCGGGAAAGGGGGGTTGGTCGGGGTCCGGCGCTCTTGGTATGGGAGGGGGTGGAAGGAGGGGAACTTTCGGGAAGAGCGAACGTGTCCACCCGGGAGGGGGCAGGGAGGGAGGGAGAGGAAGAGGAGGAAGGCCAGGAGTCTGGCTGGGGGGTGGTTCCCCAGGGTGGCGGAGGGGTCTCTCTGGGGCTAGGGGAGAGAAGTGCTCCGAGAGGGGATTGGAGGAGGAGGGATTCTTCAGGGGGATTCCCCTGGGAAGCCTTATGGCACCTTAGAGACTAACGCATTTATTTGAGCATAAGCTTTCGTGGGCTAGAACCCACTTAATCAGAAGGACTCCTCGCTGTTTTTGCAGATACAGACTAACGAGGTTATCACTCTGAAACCTGTCCCTTGGGATAGGACTGGTAGAGAGACCTGGGGGGAAGGAACTGCTGGAGTTGAGGAAGGACACCCCTCTGCAGTGGGACTCATGATGTTGGTGATGGAGGGGGAAATGCTGTAGCATGGCTCAGAGGAGAGGGGAAAGGGTAAGGTGATTCCTGAGCTGAAGAGGGACACCCCAAAAGGGATCAGTGTACTGGGATGATCCCTGATGTGTGCCCTTCTCTGTGGAGGTTGAGGGTTTGGTAGTTAGTTAGTCTCTGGACACTTATCTCTTGCTGGGCTGACTCTGTCAGCTGGATAAGTCTGAACAGGTAACTTGCTGTGGGATAAATCTGTTGATAGGCTGGTTACATAGCAGGGAAACTGGAGTTGATTCATTTCTGGGTTGTGTATAAATAGTGGACCTGTGTGTGGTTCTGTTGGAAGTCATGAGACTGATTAGTTCACTTTCTTCTTTGTGTGATAGTATGAAATGGCAATGCTTGATGGTTAGAGACTCCTGGGTTCTATTCCTGGCTTTGGGGAGGATCTAGGGGAGAGAGCAGGGGGAGCCAAGACCCCTGATTTCTATTCTCAACTCTGAGATGGGGAGTGAATACTAGTAATGAATGCAGGAAATTGAGAGCCTGGTCTCTTGAGCTCTACTCCTAGATCTCTCCCTAGCTCCATTTGTGGTGTAGAGCATATTGCTTCACTTTTGTGTCTCCTTCCCTACCATCTGTCACAGTGCAGTGGATCTTGCCGTGTCGGGCACCTTTTGCAGTGTTCACACAAAAATGTAATTCTTGACTGGTGACCCAGACAGTGACATGCACCAGATTTAAAGCAGGAGGGCCTAGGTTTTCATGCAGATACTTTGCTTGTGAGTAGTTTTTCTTTCTGCTATGGTCTGCCTGGAATTTCATTGCTTAGATCTGGGCAACACTAGAGGGGGTGGGTGGGGTTTCAAACTAAGGTACACAACATCCCCACAGCAACAGGTTGACCGTGGTGACTCCCTCATGGACTCAGCTTATTCCTCTTGCGGAGCTGGAGTTCCTGAGTCGATGGGAGCGCTTTCGGGAATCGATTTATCACGTCTAGGCGAGGTTGTGAAGGGGTGCAATCCCCAAGGACCTACCTGTACCCAGCAGAACTCCTATACTGGCAAAATGGTGCTTTTACTGGTATACAGTACTGTTTTTTGTTTGGGGATTTGAAATAAGCTAGACTGTAGCAGTGCAGCTTTAATGGCATAAGCTGCATCCTCATTAGGAGCCCCTTGTTGGCATAGTATACTAGGATAGCTGTACTGGGAAAATGTTCCTAGGGCCTTAGTCTCCAGGGTTGTCAAGCTAGCACCTTTCACTGGAACTAATTTTCCAACAAAATGTAGGAAAAGCTAATTGAAAAAATTAGACTCCTAAGAGTTGCCAAACTTCAGAGCAGTGACCAGACCAGTATTATGTCTCTGATACTTATCAGTACCAGCTGTTTCAGGGGAAGATGCAAGAAATAGTATACAAGGCAATTGAGGAATACAACAAAACAGTTTGGTTTGCATCTTCATCGTGCTACTCATAACCCTCCTCATCTATCCTCCCCTTCTGTATAACACTCTAGGTCAGTGGTTCCCAAACTTTAACAATCTTTCACTAAAATGTCAAGTCTCGTGAACCCCCCCCCTCCTAAAAATGAATATCTCCAGGGATTTTCTCCTTTACCTGAATATAAATTATAAAAGCAGTGATCTTGGAAATATAAAATTAGTTTTTATGACATGCTTCTTACACACTTATTAATTATTACAGTATTTTTATTACATTATGCAAATGGAAACACTTTCAAGATTTCACTTTCATAGCTTGTATCACTTTGAATTGTTATAAGACAAGGCTCCTATGTTTCATCAAGGAGGGCTCCTATGTTTCATCAAGGAGTGTCAGATGTGAAACAGCAAGAAGGTATTTAAGAAGCCAACACAGAGAGTCCTCCTACACAAGCATTCAGGTCTTGAGCAGTCCAGGTAAACAACGGACATTGCAACAAAGCTTAAACTCGTTCTTCATGATAATTTTAAAAACAATGCTAGCTGCCTATTTAATTTTAAAAACAGCAAAAAATATCCACATCCCTTTCCATTTCTTATAAGGAATCTTGAAGTTGAAATCTCCTCAGTATGAAAGATATGCTTGCTTTGATCTGCTTAGCTCTTGGAAGTCCAGAGGCTCTCGGCTGCTTGCCTCATGCTGCCCTGGGTCCCTAGGAACAGCTCTGTCCTCCATTAGGGAATTTTTTCCCAAGCACCCCCTGTAACATTTTGTGAACCCCCAGGGATTCACGTACCCCAGTTTGGGAACCACTGCTCTAGGTATATGTTCTTAAGGTAGGAATGTTGGACAGATGGAACTCAAGAAACCTGGGTTCCGTTCCTTGTGCAGCCACAAACTTTTGTGTAATGTAGGGCAAGTCACTTAATAGAACCTTGTCCTCAGTAAAATGGGGATAATTAGTTCCTTACCTCACATGGTGGTTGTGAAAGATAAAAAGGCCCCATTAAGATTGAGATGCTTTAATACTATTGTGATGAGGACCATATAAGTACATAGAACTCTTGTGTCCCCACCTCATAATCTTACCCACCCATCCTTATTCTAATGCTCTGGGGAATAGCGATTTCTTTCTTAACTGCATTACTTGTTCGCATTTCGGAACAAATAAGAGTGAAGTAGTTTCCTACACCAAAGAAACATTGCATTCCTTCCCAGTTTACTCAAGAGCTGTAGTTTTGTATATTAATTTTCTTTCCAAAATATTGCCTTGTAGTAAGGTGTGTGTTAATTGCAGAATGACTCTCCTTTCCAGTAATCTGTGTTGTAAAGTTAATGATGAAGATATGCGAGATCACTTTGGAGTCTGCCTCCTCATCTCTCTCTCTCTCCCCAAATATAGGATTGTTTTCTGCAATATATTCTCAAAGGCTTTGACCATCCAGTTTCCAGTAGCTCAACCAATGAGGCTTTTACCACCGATTTTTTTACAGTCTGATATTTCTCCTAATTAGGATAAGATTCTAGATATTCAGGTATATAGCTTGAAGTTTTTGCTCTGTTCAGTTCTGTTCTGATGCTTCTATTTTGATTCCTTTGGGCCCTCTGTGGTCCTTCTCATGTAAGACAACTGCTGACTGCCTCAGATGAGAGAGAAACTTACTCTGTGGGCAGGTTATTACATACTTATCCACTACAGAGGGTTCTTGCATTTCCCCCTCAATCATCTTCAGTGTTTGGAGACAGGATATCAGTCTAGGTCTGGTCTGGTTCTGACTTTGGTGTTTACACCTCTCAGAAGAACTATCAGATATCATGGCAATGGATATGGTATAAGTATATGAAGCGAAACAAGATTGAGGAGGCTTGTCTTGTTTTTTATTTTATCTTCTCCAAGATAAAAGCAGAATTAAAGGGGCATACACCTTGGCTTCTGGTCTTTCCCAGTATGTTGAAAAGAACTGGCTAATGAATGGGATGTCAGGGACTGTTGACACAACTGATGTAATATTTCACTGGTGCATATGCTTAAAAGATGGCAATCTTTGGCAGCAAGATAGAGAAACCCAAGATAGATTCCTCACCTCCTCACTGATCTCGATGCTATAGGTCCCAACCAAGACTTGCTCCCAAAACCACCAAGTGACAGTAGCAGTAAGCAGGAAGACACCAAAGCAGTTCCAGGGTGCAACGGAGTTAATGCTAAAGCCAGCGTGTCAGGGCTCAAAGACCCCTGTGCAAGTGAAGAGAACTCTCAGTATCCTGCCTCTGAGGAGGAACATGCAGCAGTGGCTACCTCTGTGGCAACGGAAGAAGCCTCCCACTCATATCCTCTGGAGTTTGAGAAGTACTGGAGGGCAGCTCATGAGAATCCTCATGACTTCACGGCATGGACTGAACTGCTGCAGTATGTGGAACAAGAGGTAGGGAGTGAATTTTCTTGGTGCATGGGGTTATTAAAAAGCAAGTAGAAAAATTAACACTAGCGCAGGTGCCACCAGTTTGTGAAGCTTATAATTCTACAAAAAAGGAGCAACTCCTTTAATTTAGAAAAAAGGAATTAGTTGTCTTATAAGCAGGGCCCTGTGCGGAGAGGACTTCTGGAATCTGTTCCCAGCTTTGGGAGAAGAGTGGAGTTCAGTGGTTAAAGCAGTGTGGAGGGTGGGAGTAAGGACTCCTGTATTCTATTTCCAGTTTTCAGAGAGGGGAGTGGGATTGACTGGTTAGAACTAAGGGACAGGACTCCTAGATTCTGTTCCCAATTCTGCCACTAACTTGTTTTGTGAAGTTCACCTATCTGTGTCTGTTTTCCCCATTTGTAAGACAAGTCACTTATGTGCAGCATCTGTTGCTTCACCCTAATTACAACCCATCTTATGGTCTGACGAATTCAGCCCTGCCACAAACAGATGCAACTTCATTGAAGTCTCTGGTATTGCACCTGGTTTGTCAAGGGCTAGATTTGTTCTAGTGCCTTTGATTAATTTTAATGGGATAATTCTTAAATAGGTATTCCAGGTTTCGGTACTAATTAGTGAGAGATTTAATGCAAGGCTCTTGCAGATCTTCAGATGAAAGATCAAATTGCCACCTGAAAGAGCATTATACAAGGGATAATTTGGAAGAGCCTAAGACTCGCTGCAAATTGATGGAGTTTCTCTTTGAAAGTGGTGTGGTAACATAGTATTTAGATACCCACAGCTTATTATATTATATTATATAATATAATAATAATTTATATTATATATAATAATAATATATATATATACAATATATATTATATTGTAAACCCAAATTAGGATTTGACAAGTGCTAAGTAAGAGCAACATTTTCTGGTTTGAAAACTTTCAGTCAAAATTGTTCTTCAGTGGAAATTGGGGTTTTCATTAAATGAAACTTTTTGAAAAAAGTGTCTCCTGTCTGTGGAAATTTTTTTGTCTCAAAAAAAAAAAAGCCCCCCAACACACACACACACAAACCCCAAAAAATCACCAGCCCTTCTTGAAAACCAGAAACCTTTCAGCTGAAAACCCACGTGTTTAATTTCCGAGGTGCACCTTTAGTGCCTCATGGAAGTTGTAGTTTAGAGCTGGACAATATCTTCTGAGATTCACCTCATTAATGCAGCTGCCATGAGGCACAGTGTCCCCTCGCAAAGAGGGAGAGACTCCAGTGCATCATGGGAGGAGTTGTCTGACTAAGGGAGCCCCTCCTATGGAGGCGAATGGGAGCATGGAACACCTGAACTACAACCCCCCTGAGGCGCCACAGTGACCTTTCAGAATCAAAACACTTCAGTTTTCAGCCAAAAACATGACATTTTGTGTGTGAGGGTGGGGAGACCCCTCATTTTCCTACCAGCTCTATTTGTAAGGCTGCTTTCAGGCTGGCAGGATTTGGTTTCCAGCTCTCCCACTTCCAGAGGTCTTCACACATGCTCATTTCCCCCCTGCTGCCCTCTTTCTGTGCAGAATCACATCTTTGCAGCACGAAAAGCTTTCAACGCCTTTTTTGCGCGCTACCCCTACTGCTACGGCTACTGGAAGAAGTATGCGGACATGGAGAGGCGCTTCAACTTCACCAAGGAGACAGAGGAGGTAGGAGGGAGAGTTATTTGGGATTTCGTTGTGCTGTGCTACAGCAGACCTTCCAAGGTTGATTACCCCAGTGGCTAACTCCTTATTGAATGGACCAAATACGATAGGGCCAGGAGTTCTTAACTAAGCCTATGCAAAAGGTCCCCCTTGGTGTCTGTCACAGGTGAGTTGGTAATTATATAGCAGGAATGCATTGTTTCAGCCAATAAGCAATCATCTTTGAGAGCTTATGGAGAATGAGTGAAGTCACCGACGACTGATGAAGGGCAAACATAGCACCTATCTTTAAAAAGGGAGGAAAAAGAGGATCTGTGGAATTATAGACCAATCAGCCTAACTTTGATACGCGAAAATATACTGGAACAAATTAAGCAATCAGTTTATAAGCACCTAGAATATAATAGGATGTTAAGTATCAGCAAACATGGATTCCTCAAGAACAAATTATGCCACAACAAACTAATTTCCTTCTTTGACAAGGTAACTGACCTAGTGGCTAGGAGAGAAATCAGCATGTCTGAACTTTAGTAAGACTTTTAACATATTCTTACATGACAGTTCAATAAGCAAACTAGGGGAAAATGCTCTATTTTATTGGGCGTGCATAATTGCCTGAGAGACTGTGTCTAGTTTTTGTTCTCAAAGAGTAGTTACGAATGGTTCACTGTCAAACTGGGAGGGCTTATCTAGTGGGGTCTTGCAAGAGTCAGTCCTGGGTCCAGTAATATTCAGTATTTCTTTTTATGATTTGGATGATGCAATGGAGAGTATGCTTATAAAAATTTGTGAATGATGCCAAGCTGGGAGGGGTTGCAAGCACTTTGGACTGATTTAGAATTCAAAATGGCCTTGATACATTGGAAAAGTGTTCTGAAAGTAATAGGATGAAATTCAAGAAAGGCAACTGTAAAATACCACACTCAGTAAGGAAAAATCAAACACACAACTATAAAATGGGGAATAACTGGCAAGGCAGAAAATAATCGGGGGATTATAGTGGATCACAAATCAAATACAAGTCATTAGTGTGATGCTGTTACAAAAATGGCAAATGTTTTGGGATGTGTTAACAGGAGTGATGTATATAAAATGCAGGAGGTAATTGTTCTATTGTACTCAGCACTTGTGTCCTCAGCTGGAGTACTGTCACTGAATTTTGGCACCATGCTTTAAAAAAAGATATGGCCAAAATTGAGAGAGTCCAGAGGAGAGCAGCAAAAACAAGAGGTTTAGAAAGACATGACTGAAAATAAAAAGTTAAAAATATTGAGCATGTTTAGTCTAGAGAAGACTGAAGTGAGACATAACAATCTTCAAATATGTACAAGATTGTTATAAAGAGGAGAGCAATCAGTAGTTTTCCATGTCTACTGAGGATAGGACAAGAAGTAATTGACTTCGTTTGCAGCAAGGGAGAGCTAAATATTAAGAAAAACTTTCTAATGCTAAGATACTTAAGCTCTGGATCAGATTACGTAGGGAGGTTGTAGAATCCCCGTCGTTGAGGGTTTTTCAGAGCAGATCAGACAAATACCTGTTGGAGGTAGGCTAGATGGCCTCCTTAGTCCGTTCCAGTCCTTTTTTTCTATTATTGCCTCTTTTGGTGCTGTGCTGATTTTCCAGGTGCTGGTGGCTTAATAGGGTGCTCTTCCCTGGGACTGGTCTTGCACAGTTCATGAATTAACTGCACCTCTGGACACTTCCCTTCCCTCTCCCCATCTTCTTGGGTCTCAAGCCTCTAGCAGTCACCTTTCTCAGGGTCGAGTACCACAATTCTCTCTCTCCAGTCCAGGTCCTTACATGCAGACTCCTGCAATTTACTGGATTGCCTCAGTTCGTCTGTCTTCAGTTACCTGCAGTTCTTAATGAGAGAATTATCCAGTCACCAGCCAGTTTTTGTAAAGCAAAGTACCAGTTAATCACAACAAAAGCTTATATGCATGTCTTGTTTACCAGGTGGTCACCTCTCTTCCACTGGAGACCATGGCAGGTCTAAAATACTTTGGGCCTTTTCATGCAGTTTGATTCTGTTGGTAAACATCTCATGCCTGTCAGCTATTGAATAGTTTATGACTGTATCTCAGGTCAGAATTGTTATTTTTCTGCTGCTTCAAGTCCTTTGTTTGCTAAGACCTCTGAGCCAGGTCAGAGCAGTCTGTGCTTTTTTCCTCAAGAGGCTGAATCTTCGAAAGATTTTAGCTGCATTGTTTCAGTATTAGAAATTTACATTAGTTACTCCACTTCCTTTAGTTATTGCAGAAAGCATTCTGTATCTTACCCTTTTAGTTAAGAATTTAATCGCTAATGATCATATACATACAGCACCTATAAAATCAGTCTAATAGTCTTTGAATATACCATAGCATCTTTCAGATGGGAGGGAGCATGATGAAGCTGCTTTTTGTTTCAGTCATTGGCAGAACCTTTTGCTCTGCAGGTGTTCGAACGAGGGCTGCAGTCCATCCCGCTCAGCATGGACCTCTGGATCCATTACATCTCTTATCTACAGGCCACCTTAAATATGAACCTTCCTGAATCCATACAGAAGATTCACAGGTACATAACCAGAGCATCGAAAACACAGGACAACACTGTGTAAGGCATTAGAGGAGACTGTAATATTGGCTGGGTCAGTTAGCCACTTGAAGATCCAGGGATCTTGCTTTCTTTGGAGTGGCTGTTTGTATTGCAATGGTGCCTAGAGCAGCGTCTGTCAAACATTTTTCACCGCGGCCCATTTCCTCTTCTCCTTCCCCGAAACGTCGCTAACTGCAGTCGGTGGCATTTTGGCGGGACACAAATAGTATTTCCTATTTCGATGGCATTCGGCCCAATCCCGCAGTGGCCGGGGCATGTCCGCCAAAATACCGCGGAAACATGCCAAGGTCTCATGCACCCCCACGTTGTCTCATGCACCCTCGGGGGTGCATGCACCCCACTTTGAAGACCACTGGCCTACAGGTCAAACAAGATCAGTGCCCAGTAATGCTGTGCACTGTACAGACATATAGGGAGAGAGAGTCTTTGCCCCAAAAATGCATACAATCTAAATAGACAAGACAAAGGGTGGAGAGGAAACAGAGGGGAAGCAACCTGCCCATGAGATGAGAATAAAACTCAGGTCTCCTAAGTACTGGTCCAGTGCCCTACCAGTTAGATCATGTTGCCTTTCTTGTTAATGGATGTTCTGTCTCTCTCACAGTGTGTTTGAGTCAGCTGTGGCTGCTGCAGGATTGGACTTCCGCTCAGACAAACTGTGGGAGATGTATGTGGCATGGGAGAAAGAACAAGGTGACCTGAAAGCCATCACAGCCATTTATGACCGTGTGCTCTCCACACCAACGCAGCTGTACAGCCACCACTGGGAAAAGTAAGTCAGGATGAAAGAAGTCACTGGGTCTCAGCAGTATCCGCCACAGTTTGGCAGTGACTGATTCATTATTGGTGGTCTTTGCAGAGAGGCTAAGTGTTGACTAGGGGTAGGCCATCTAAACTAACCTTCCATCTTTTCCCTAGGGGGTGTGTTTGCCCGATAGCATAGGAGAAACTCACATTGCTTGTACTCTATCTGAACATAGAAATTAGACTTAATAAAGGAGTGACCGGTTAAAATTCTCTGCTCTCTGTTATACAGGAAGTCAGGCTAGATGATCTAATGGTCCTTTCTGGTCTTAAACTCTGAATTACCAGACTGGATCATACCCAAGGTTCATCTAGTTCAGTATCCTGTCTGCAACAGTGACCCATCCCAGGTGCTTCAAAAGAAGGCATAAAAGACCCGGATTAGCAGACATGGAATAATCTGGTCCCCACCATTTGACTGCTCCTGATGTCTAATAGTTAGAGATTGGCTTAACCCAGGGGTAGGCAACCTATGGCACATGTGCCGAAGGCGGCACGCGAGCTGATTTTCAGCGGCACTCACACTGCCCAGGTCCTGGCCACCGGTGAGGGGGGCTCTGCATTTTAATTTAATTTTAAATGAAGCTTCTTAAACATTTTAAAAACCTTATTTACTTTACATCCAACAATAATTCAGTTATATATTGTAGACTTATAAAGAGAGACTTTCTAAAACATTAAAATGTATTACTGGCACGTGAAACCTTAAATTAGAGTGAATAAATGAAGATTTGGCACCCAACTTCTGAAAGATTGCTGACCCTTGCCTTAACCCCTGAAGCATGAGGTTTAATATTCCTTCCACAGTATTTATTGTCATTTGTTATTACAGCTCTCAATTTTCTTGATATCCATATAAGTATCCATTCTCTCTTTTAATCTGTTGGAGTTATTGGCCTTATTCTATAGATGGAGAACTAGCCTTTGTACATTTTCTTCTGGAGCACCCTGTACTCTTTACTCTGATCAAGAGACCACACTGTCCATCTGATCTGATACAGTGGACGCTGGGCTGCTCTGATACAACTGAAGGGAAGATGAGAGATGCAAGATGGTTCAGCGGTTAGGGTGCTAGCCTGGGACTGAGAGACCTGGCTGAGTTCCCAGCTCTGCCAGAAAGGGTACATGTACCCAAGCGAGCTAGATCAGAGCTAGCTTGAGTAAGAGTAGTGACACTCTGGCAGCACAGGCTAGTCCCACCCATGCTTCTGTGGCTTCACTGTTGTTATCTGAGCTGACTTTGATCCAGCTGGATCACCACCTGATTGCAGTGTGCACCTCTCTTTAGTCTGTCTCTGCCTGAGTTCCCTATCTGTAACATGGGGATAATCATCATTCATCATCATTATGTCCTCCACCCCTTTCAGGGTATGGGCTGCCAACAATAGATAACAGAGGATTCTGTTCTGGGCCATTCACCAGGAAGATGGTCTCTGAATTATCTGTTGCTTGCGTTTCTGTAGCGGGTATATTTTTACGGGATGGGGTTGCTAGCCCCACGCCCAACCCTCCTCCTTTTTCATCCGGGCTTGGGACCGGCATTGGCGGAGTTATGGGGATAATAGCACTGTTTAGTTCACTGGAGTGTTGCAAAGATAAATCCATTAAAAATTGTGAGCTGTTCTGATACTGTAGGAATGACCTAAGAAAAATTATTTAAAAATTGGTGCAGATGCCTCCAAATTAGCTTCCTGTAAAGCAGAAGATGGCTGAGTGGAACACCACTTCAGACATGCGACCTGATTGGGTACAGCAGTTCCTCTGTTTTAGACTCTCCTGAGCAGTTTGAATGACTGGGTTTAAAAGGCCTCCTCACTCTGACTTGAGTGGGCTTTGATATCCATCATCAGCTGTTGTTCCTTCCTCCCATGCCTCAGGTTCAAGGAGCATGTGATGAGCAACTCCCCCAAAGACATCCTGTCTGCAGAGGAGCTGCTCTGGTTGCAATCCAAGATCACCACGGAGACGGTACAGAAAAGTTCAGAGACCGGGGTGGAGGAGGTGCCGCCTGGGGAAGACCTGCCTCCGGGGGTGGAAGTGAAGCCAGAAACAGGAGCTGATGTCCAGGTACCACGCTTCTCAGCCTCCTACCCAAATGATGCAGACTTTGACAGTTATTCTGAGCTGACAACTGCTGTCAGGGTGGGTATTGTTGTTGTTTATTATTTGTGTTACAGTAGTACAGAGAGGCCCTGACCCGTGTTGGGGGTGGGGCCTATTCTGCAAGATGCTGGACAGACACTTAATGAAAGAGTCCCTGCCCATCCCTCCCCCAAAAAGAAGTTAGAATCTAAATAGACAAAGTATAGAGGGTAAAATAGAGGCAGAGACAGGAGAAGGGACTTTTCCAGGGTGTCACAGCAGTAAATGACAGCGAGGAATACTAGTCTAGTCTCTTCTGATTCTCAGCCCAGTGCACTATTCACTCTTGAATAGACCTTGAGAGATTGCTGCAGATTTGACTATTCTTCCCCCATCAAGAGCCTGCTCTATGTTGCATTGCATCTTGTAGACTGCCCAGTGCAATCTGAGATTTCCTCAGCTTTTGTATGCAAAGTCCTGCACAGTACTCACGGTTTTCATTTTGGAGCGTTTCCCATCCTGGAGAACTGCAGGAATTGGTAGTAGTGACCACAGTGTGGATCACTTATTGCTGTGAACAATTGCTTTTGTAATTCAGCATGGTGGAAGGGATTAAGATGTGAAACATAGATCCTTGTTATTAAAGATGCTCTGGCAGTTCTTGTGAAAGACAGCTTGTGATCCTCCCTGTCCTGGACATATTCCAACATATTCCAGCTATGTGCTGGCTCCCTGAAATTCCCCCCTTTCAATTTCATTTGAATTAAGGAGTCTACTTCACCGACAGTCTTAGTGTTAGGCAGCATGGCTGTGTTCCACCTCAGGGCAGCTATGTTTAGTGATCTTATCCCACATGACTTCTTAAGATCTAAATGAGATGGAAGATGCTAGAGAAACAGAAGGCTATCACCATTTCTTTGCTCTGGTTCCTTTTCCAGGGAGACCTGGACCAGAACAAGATCCGGGAGCTCGTTATTTCCATCCGGCAGCAAGTGTACACCCAGAACGAGGCAGAAGTCAGCAAGCGCTGGAACTTTGAGGAAGGGGTAGGTAACCATGGACTCACTGTAGGCAAGGCTCCACGGCATGGACTAGGTGTTTAGCAGCATCCACTATCTGAACTGATACCCCAGTCCCTATGTGCAGAAGCCTCAGATTCTGTTTGGTGAAGAGGAAATAACTTGCATTGTTTTGTCAGGAATTCCCAGAAGCTCTTGTGGGTTCTCTGTTTCATACAGGCCATCTCTTATGGAGAGGGAGAAAGCCAGAGGGGAGGGCTCAGTGCTTTACGTATTAGGCTAGACATACCTAGACACTCCTTCATCCTTTTGAAGTAGCAACGCTGAACATGGAGCTGTAATGGGGGGCTCGTAATAGTGAGGCCTTAACCTGAACTCCTGTCTTTACATGGACATAAGATTTCACAGCGTTCTTAGTAAGGAAGATATCTGGCCAAAATTTTCTTCCCTTGCTGCTGTGTACTGGGGGTTTCTCATCTCACCCCTGAAAGGTGGTTGCATTTGCTGCCTGGGTAGCATTTCACAAACTATAGGTAGATAGATGAAGAATGTACCATTTCGGTGTTCCTCGCTGGGTTGAATGCTGCTCTGAATGTCTCCTCTATAATGTATCTTTACTGTGACATCTAAGGATCCTAATCAGGGCTCCATTGTACAAGACACTGTAAAACTAAATGCAGTACCTGCCCTGAGAACTCTCTCTCTAGGTTAGCTCTCCCCCACCATCCTGTGACTGAGCCTACTTCCTCTGCAGACCCCCTCCCATCTGTCTTGTGAACCTCTGTTTATTATTCTCCATCCCAAACATTTTGCAGATCAAGAGGCCATACTTTCATGTCAAGCCGCTGGAGAGAGCACAGCTGAAGAACTGGCGCGACTACCTGGACTTTGAGATCAGCAGTGGCTCCCACGAGCGCACCATTGTACTTTTTGAGCGCTGCGTTATTGCCTGTGCCCTCTACGAGGAGTTCTGGATCAAGGTGAGCCGCTTCCCCGTCCTCCCTGGAGGTTGCCCTGCATATCTGAATCCTGCTGACCTCATGCTGAAGATGGGAGGCGGTGCTCCCCTCCTCCACACACACTCCTCCATCTCTGCACCTAAGGCAGTTACGAGGATGCTCTAAAAAAAATCTCCTCAGTGGCTGTGTGTTGCCTTAGCCCTGGAAGATGGATCTGTTAGTTTATCATATTTTCTCATTCACAGAAGACAGGCAGGAGATAAACCAAAGCCTTGTTGCAATCCCAAATGTTCAACAATGCCATGACTAGGAGGGTGGATTGGCTTTGGATGGAGGTAGCAGGCCTTGGGAACTTTTGTGTCCCTGTTCTTCAGTTGATAAGAGCAAATTTTAACTTGAATACCCCTGCTGCTTTTTTAAAAAATGGCTGTGGGTAAAGGGGGGAGCATCTGCTAAATCCCTGGGACACACTGGCCTAGAGGGCTTAGCAAGCCCACCCCTTGGGACAGCAGTTTAAAGCTGGAACAGAATAGTTGGGTGCAGTCTCTTGTTTCACTGGTTTAGAGTAGATTGCCTTTGCCCTCTAGCACTTAGGATCTAGTAATACTGCTCCCCTTTAGCAGGCAGTCACCCAGTTCTTGGACTAATCCAGCAGCATCTTTTAGGGGTGGGTATTAAATGCCCCCTGCAAATCAGAGAGTTAATTCTGCACCAGGGTATGATCCCTCTCCCCACCCTGGCTGCTGCCCACATTACTTGTGCAGTCAGCACGAGTTCAGATGGTGCTCTTACGGATTTCCAAATGTTTCATTTATTTTTTTTTATTCTGCATGTATATTTGTGGAGCAAAATTCTAACACCCTTCTTTTAAATTCCGTTGCTGCTTTTTATCTGCCCGTGTTTCCTACCTGCCTAAGAGGGTGCAGGAAATTCTGAAGAGAGGTGTGTTAAGCCCCTTAACGTGAGTGCACCATAACCTTCTCAATACAAGCTGATGTAGCAGACTTTCATACATTCTATGCCACAGGAAGAGGGCAACGTTAACGCATCCATGTCCTCTTTGTATCCCCCAACCCTTTCTAATCTAGTACACGAAGTACCTTGAGAACCACACTGTGGCTGGGGCCAGGAGTGTCTTCCAGCGAGCTTGCGTCTACCACCTCCCCAGGAAGCCCAACATCCACCTCCTGTGGGCTGCATTTGAAGAGAAGCAAGGTCAGAGGACACTTTACCCTATCTGCACCCCTCTGCTGATCTGTTGGCCTGAGAAGCCCTTGGTTAGCTGGAAGTTGACTTTACTAAGCAGTTCAATAGGTGGGGAGGTGATAGTTTCTCATTGACATTTCACTAAGCCACCCAGCCCTGTCTTCGTGTGTTCACAACCAGTCTGCTCAGTGACTCTTATTGAAAGATTGAAGCCAAATCTTAAGAGGCAGACATGAGTGATTCAGTTCTGGACTCTAAAGTTAGCTCTTCATGTGCTAGTCTCTCCCAGATTGCTTAGCAGGCAATAGAATCTGGGAATGCTGGCCTAAGGTGTTCAAAATCAGCTAGTGAGTTTTGAGTGCCCACCATGACACCTGATGTTTTCTTACAGGTTAGCTTAGCAATCTGAAAATTCAGGCTCCTTTAAGATATCTCAAGATGAGCAAAATCACTAGTCATATCTGTAAATCTTGGCTCTGGCTCACTTCTCTATAAAGTCACATGTAAGGTGGGATAGTCCTGGGTGCGTCTTCAAACCCCCAGCAAAAAAGAGCCACAAACATGACTGGAGATTTGGGGAAAAAAATTTACAGAGACTTGAGCTCAGTCTCTTTAGCTTATCAAAAAGGTCAAGAAGTGACTTAATTAATATATATATCTCTATCTCTTCATGGTGAGGAGGGTGGAAAATACTGGATACTTAGAGGGCTCTTTTGCCTAGTGGAGAAAGGCAGAACAAGAACCAATGGCGGGAAGTTAAAGCCAAATCAATTCCAATTAGAAATAAGACATATTTTTGACAGGATGATTAACGATCAGAACAAACTCCCTAGGGAAGTGGTGGATTCTCCCTTTTGAAGTCTTCAAATGAAGCCTGGATGTCTTCTGGGAGATACTTCAGTCAGTTATAAGTGTATGTGCTCCACACAGGGGGAACTGGTTGATTCTTCAGACTATATTATATAGGAGGTCAGACTACATGATCTAATGGTCTCTTCTGGCCTTAATCTGTGAACTGCTGCCTAGTAAGGGACATACTGAAACCTAGGGGATTCTTGGCCAGAAACCCTTTGTTTTAGCTGTGGCCATGTGTTCAACATGTGTTCTTGTCAGATTTATGTTAATTTCAATTGAAAATATTGGTCTATACCGTACTTAAATTGCAAAGCCAAGACATATCCGTGATGGTGCACTATCCCCTTCAGTCTTTACTGGCTTAGAGTGGAGGTTAGATGATTTGGAAAATGCCGCTAAACCCTTTAAACCCCCCAGTGTGGTAAGATTTTTGCCTTTGAAATGAGTGAGACTCTCATACAACATAGATTTAAAGCAAAATAAATATAGCCTCTAAATTCACCCAGCACCACAGGTGCTTGCCATGCTGCCTGCCTTCAGTGCCACTATCACCTCTTTCTCTCTCCCCTCCCGCATCTGTGCAGGAGACCTGGAGGAGGCACGTCGCATCTTGAAGTCTTATGAGGACTCCATCCCTGGGCTGGCCATGGTTCGGCTGCGGAGGGTGAGCTTGGAGCGGCGACATGGCAACCTGGAGGCAGCTGAGGCTCTGCTGCAGGAAGCTATACGGGACAATGAGGGGATGCCCCTGGCCTCATTCTATGCCATCAAGCTGGCCCGACAGGTGCTGAAAGTGCAAAAGAATCTAATAAAGGCTCGGAAGGTTCTCTTGGAAGCACTAGAGAAAGACCCGGTGAGATTTTGGGAAGGGGAGGGTGATGCTCCCACAAAGATAATGCCTTAAGTTTCTTAGCAAGATAGTGCCTCTGCCCAGGAGGGAACAGACGCTGCGGAAGACTGGTCTGCATAATTGCATGTTTTTTATTAATATAGTGATTACATCTAGGCTCCAGCTAAGATGGAGGGGGTCCTAAGCACTGCACACAGACCGTGACCAAGACTGGGGGCCATCCTTTTGTGGTGCTGGGCACTACACAGGCACCTAGTGAGAGCGAATCCCTGTCCCAGATTGCTCACAAGCTAAGTAGTGAAGCTTAGAGAAGGGTGACACATTGTCTAGAGTGACTCATGACTGTGAGTGCCAACCTCAAGGCAGACACCCCAAACTGGTGATGTTTTTTGTAATTAAATTTCACAAACTCCATAACAAATGTGACCTCCCAGATCACCATGTGTTACCATGGAGTCACAGGCTATCACCTTAGACCAGGGATGGACAAACAACGGCCCGCAGGCCGGATCAGCTAAACTCTGAGCATACGGTTTACAAGGTCATCCAGATCTTCCTATATATCTTGGTTCTTCTCTGTATTGGTAATACCTCCCAGCTTTGTCTCATCTGCAAACTGTATTAGCACACTCCCACTTTTTGTGCCAAGGTCAGTAATAAAAAGATTAAATAAGATCGGTCCCAAAACCGATCCCTGAGGAACTCTACTGGTAACCTCCCTTCAGCCTGACAGTTCATCTTTCAGTATGACCTGCTGTAATCTCCCCTTCAGCCAGTTCCTTATCCACCTTTCAATTTTCATATTGATCCCCATCCTTTCCAATGTAACTAATAATTCCCGCTGTGGAACCATATCATATGCCTTACTGAAATCAAGGTAAATTAGATCCACTGCATTTCCTTTGTCTAAAAAATCTGTTACTTTCTCAAAGATGATCAGGTTGGTTTGGCACGATCTACCTTTTGTAAAACCATGTTGTATTTTGTACCAATTACCATTGACCTCAATGTCCTTAACTACTTTCTCCTTCAAAAATTTTTCAAAGACCTTTCATACTACAGATGTCAAACTAACAGGCCTGTAGTTATCCAGGTTACTTTTTTTTTACTTTCTTAAAAATAAGAACTATGTTAGCAATTCTCCAGTCAATATTGTACCCCTGAATTTACAGATTCATAAAAAATTCTTGTTAATGGGCTTGCAATTTCATGTGCCAGTTCCTTTAATATTCTTAGATGAAGATTATCTGGGGCCCCCGATTTAGTCCCATTAAACTGTTTGAGTTTGGCTTCTACCTCAGATGTGGTAATTTCTACCTCTATGTCCACATTCCCATTTGTCATCCCACTATTATCCCTAAGCCCCTCATTAAAGACAGAAGCAAAATATTTGTTTAGATATTGGGCCATGCCTAGATTATCCTTAACCTCCACTCCATCCTCAGTGTTTAGCAGTCCCACTTTTTCTTTCCTTGTTTTCTTATTTATATGGCTATAGAAAAGGGGTGGGCAAACTACGGCCTGCGGGCCATATGCGGCCCGCCAGACGTTTTTGTCCAGCCCACGAGCTCGGGCCGGGGGAGCGGTGCCAGTAGTCCCGCGCTCCTGGGCCGAGTGCGGGGAGCCGCAGGGCCCGGGCTGAGCGCGGCATGCCATGGGGCCCCGAGCCAGGCCCGACACTCCCTGGCCTGGGCGCCACCCGGTCTGAGCCACAGGGCCCAGAGCTTGGGCTGGAGCACTGGGCCAAGTACGGTAAGCAAGGTCAGGGGGGTTAGGTGGGGGGGTCCTGGGTGGTAATGGTTGGGAGGGGGTCTCAGGATGGGGCAGTCAGGGAACAAAGAACTGGGGGGCTTAGGAGGTGGGAGGGACAGAGTGGTGGGGGTCTCCGGAGGGGGTGATCAGGGGACAAGGAGCGCGGGGGAGGGTTGGATGGGTTGGGGATTCGGGGGGGGGAGGGCAGTCGGGACAGGAAGTGGGTGGGGGTCAGATAGGGGGCGGGGCCAGGCTGTTTGGGAGGCCTGAACCCCAGTGCGGCCCTTGGGCCGAAAAGTTTGCCCACTCCTGCTATAGAACTTTTTACTGTTGGTTTTAATTCCCTTTGCAAGGGCCAACTCTACATGACTTTTAGCCTTTCTCACTTTATCCCTACATGTTTTGACCTCAGTAAGGTGGCTTTCCTTCCTGATCCCTCCCATCTTCCATTCCTTATATGCTTTCTGCTTTTTCTTAATCACTTCCCTGAGATGCTTGCTCATGCAACTTGGTTTACAACTCCTGCCTATGATTTTTTTCCCCTTTCTTGGGATGCAGGCTTCTGATAATTTCTGCAACTTTGACTTGAAGTAATTCCAGGCCTCCTCTGCCTTTAGATCCACAAATTCTTCAGTCCAATCCACTTCCCTAACTAATGTCCTTAATTTTTTTAAGTTAGCCCTTTTGAAATCAAAAACCCTAGTCTCAGATCTATTTTTGTTTATCCTTCCATTCAGTTTTTAACTAAATTAGCTCATCATTGCTCAAATCAAGGTTGTCCCCTACAACCATTTCTTCTGTGAGGTCCTCACTACTCACCAAAACCAAATCTAAAATGGCATCCCCTCTTGTTGGTTCAGCAACTACTTAATGAAGGAATCCATCAGCTATCACATCTAGGAAAATCTGAGCCCTATTATTATTTCTAGCACTTGTCCTCCAGTCTGTATCTGGGAAGTTAGTCTCCCATGATCACACAATTCCCATTAGTGTTTACATCATTTAAAACATTAAAGAGGTCTCTATCTATATCCAAATTTGATCCAAGTGGTCTATAGCATATCCCGAGCACTATCCCGGGGAGGCCTTGGTAGTTTTCTTCCCCAATGACATGCATCCTTTGCCTGAAGAATGAAGACTGAAGCAGAGTGATTTCAACAAGACTTCCCTGGTGCCTTCTGAACATACCCTTTTCACCTGGGCCAAGCACCATATCTCTGATCTCTCCCTCTACCTTATATTACAAAGGAAAATGCAAAGCTCTACACCAACCTCCTGGAGATAGAGTTCAGTGCCGATGTCAGACAGAATGAAGGCAATACCATGAACTGCTTTGAGAGAGCCCTGAGCAGTAGCCTCCCTGAGGAGACCAAGATTGTCTTCTCACAGCGCAGAGTGGAGTTCCTTGAGGACTTTGGATCCAGCATACACAGGTAAGAGAACACCCTGTCTGCGTGGGGCTGTTTCTGACACCGTCACCTCTTCTGCACAAAAAGTCAGATATTAAGCAAGGAGTTACTGTATTGTTATAGTTATGTTCTTTAAAAATGTGACTTTAAGCGAATCCAATTGCCCCAAAAGAATTAATGTAAATAGGGGGTTAGTTTTCAGGGAAATGTTTTTCGCCAGAGACAAGACCCATACATATACAGTATAAGTTTTAAACAATTTTAAACGAACAATTTAATACTGTACGTGGCAATGATTATTGTGAAGCTTGGTTGAGGTCAGAGAGTGAAAGAGGGTTGATTGTCTGTCTGGCTGCTCCTCTTGCTGTTCTTTCCAGAGTACTAGGGGGTGTTCAACCCTCGGCTCTGCCCCAGACCGTGCCCCAACTGCATCCCTGCCCCAGTCTTCCCGCCCCTGCTCCTCCACCCCACACCCTGCCCAGCACATCATGTCCTTGCTCCTTCCCCTTCCCCCCACCTCCTGGACGCCACAAAACAGCTGATTGCTGTGGAGGCACAGGGAGGGAGGGGGAGTCACTGATTCGCCAGGCAGCCAGAGGGTGGGAGGCGGTAGAGGGCATGGAGGGGAGCTGATTCGGGGGCTGCCGGCCCACCCTGGTTCCAAGCTCCCATGGCCAAACAAGCAGACATTTATGCAGCTTTAAATGAGTATGTTCTTTAATGGATCAGTGATGTAACAGCGTTAACTGGGATGACGTTAAGTGAGAAATTACTGTACCTAATTCTTCTATGGTGCTTTTTAATCAGTAGAGCCCAAAGCTGGCTGGTATCATTATCCCCATATTACATAGGGGGAAACTGAGGCATAGATCATGGAAGTGACTTGCCCAAGATCACCAAAAAGGCCAGTGGTAGAGTTGGTAATAGAACCAAGGTCTCCTGCATCCCAGTCCAGAGTACTGTCCACTAGGCTTCACTTCCCCCCATTCCAGTGCCCACAGAGGGGAGTGTTCTTGGGGTTCTGCTTCTCTGGTGAAAGGTACCTGATTGATAGCTCTAGAGAGTTAAGCCCTCTATTCTTACACTCAGAATCCTCTAGCCTGGAACTGACTTTGTGTTAATTGAATCCACAAACATCAAATCAGTCACAGTGTGGCTAACGCCAGCCCCCTGCCCTTGCATTACCACTAGGGACAGTAGTTGAGATTTAATGGCCTAATCGTCCATCTTTCAAATCTGCCAATAAGGGAGACAATCATTTGTTCATAGGTTATAAAGCCAGAAGGGACCACCAATCTGATCAGCTGTTCAACAGGCCAGTGGTGGTGGAATAAATTCAGCAGAGTAAAATACCCATCTTGTTGGGGGTAAAGACTTGGCTCAAGTGGTTAGAGTTTAGCACACAAATTCTATTCCCACCTCTGCCAGGGGCCAAATGAAGCTTGGGGCAAGACAAAGCATGTTCAAAGTTAGAGGCACAAAGCTTTCTCTTCTCACCAGTGCAAACTTTGGTAAAATCACTGAAACACACACAGGAAGTTCACCTGTTCTTGATTATCTATCCCCTTCTGTCATCCCAGCTTGCTGACAGCATATGATGAACATCAGAAGTTCCTCAAGCACCAGATGACCAGGAAAAGAGCCCCTGAGAATGGGTAAGGCACAGATGCTACCAGATTTTAAACAGCCTCTCATACATTAGGAAGTGTCATGAAAAGAGAGGAGGGTCAGAATATTATATAGGAAGAACTTGATCGGGGTGGCAAAACTTACTGACTCTCCGAGCCAAATATGACAATCTTCGGAAGTTTGAGAGCTAAGGAATGCCTGCCGGGGCTTAGGGTTTCAGCCCTACTCTTGTTGAAGTTCCAACCCCCGGCAAGTGTGCCCCATGGCACTGAAGCCCCAAGAACCCCTCCCCACTGGGCAGAAACCAGAGACGATGCTCCTCCCCGCAGCTCTCATCTGTTGCTACTGCCTCTCTATGTGGAGCTAACACCTGGGAGCTTCAGGGAAGGGTCGCTGAGGGTAAGGGAGGGCATGCCTGCGGTGTGTAACTCAAGCTGTTGGGGGTGGGGAGAGGAAGAACCTTTAAATTGTACCCCCAACTCTCTGCAGGCACCAGTTATCTTTGATAGAAGCCCCTAGCCCCACCACTTTGCTGCAGGGCAGAAGCCCCAACCTCTCCCACCAGCCTGGTAGGTGGAGAATAGAGAAGAAAACAGGGGGCTCAGTGCACCATACTCTAACTTTAAAAGAGCTGCATGCGGCTCGCGAGTTACAGTTTGGCCATCCCTGAACTAGACGATCTTGAGAACTGGAGTAATAGAAATGGGATGAAATGTAATCCTACAAAGTACAAGGCTGTGCACTTAGAAACTAACAATTTCTGTGATAAGATGGGCACTCATCAGTTGGAAAAGAGGAGGAAAAGATGTCTGTGTATTAATCAATCACAGAATTACTGAGAGCAACGAACATAATGCAGCCATGTAAAGGGTAAATGCAATCCTATCAGGTGAGAGATTTGTAGTAGAGATAGAGAAGTAATAATGCCATTGGACAAGGCACTTTAAGACCTCATCTGGAATACTGTGTATAAGCCTGATCACCTGTGTTCAAGAAAGATGACTCCAAAGTGGAATGCGTGCAGAGAAGGGATGATGGGAATGCAGAACCAGTCTTATGAGCGGAGACTGAAAGAACTGGGCTTGTCTAATGTGGCAAAACGAAGGCTGAGAAGGGATCTGATGGCTCTCTATAAATACACTGTGAGATAAACCTGAGGGAGGGAGAAGAGCTGTCAAGGCTAAAGGATAATGATGGCACAAGAACAAATGGAGAAAAACTGGCCAAGAATAAATTTAGGCTCGAAATTAGAATGGTGCAAACAATCAGAGGATTTATATTCTGGAACAGTCTACCAGAAAAGGCAGTGGGGGCAAACAACCAAACTAGTTTGAAGATGGACCTTGGTAAGTTTATAAACAGGATTGTAACATGAGGGTGCCTGTGATAGCATGGATTGGATTTGACACAGGAGGTTCCTTCCAGTCTTGGTTGCTTTATGGTACACCACAGCTGTCAGTATCTGATCTTGAATGCCAGCCCTGCTCAGTTAAGACTCCTGCTTGCCAACTGCTGTACACAGACTAAGCAGCATTTTTGATTATTGCTATCCTTAATGAAGTAATGCTCACCCCAGAGCCCAGACAAGGAGGTGCTGTGTACCATACTGAGTTTCCTCTCTCTGATTCCAGACCCTTCTAGGTCCTGTGCTATGAACTGAGTTATTGATTGCAGTTTAATTTTTTTCCCAGCTGCAGTGACGAACCAGAAGACAAAAAACTGAGAGCGGAAGACTCTCCTGGGATGGTCAGCCCTGCGGTCACTACTGCAGGGATCCCACCACTGATGGGTGTAGATATAAGTAACAGTCCAGCAGCTGCTTATAACTACAACAACTGGTATCAGGTCAGCTATGTGGCACTAGTGTGGTTTTCTGAGCCCTGTATGCTAATGAATCTGGCAGGATTGAAATAAGTGTGTGACATGTTCCCACGTCCATTCCCTGTTATAGCAGAGCACCAGCACTGCCATAGTTCGGGTTGCGAGTTGCTTAATGGTTAAGATGATTGCTATAAAATCTGCATAGTGACTCAGATTATCTTGAAATTTGCTGTGTCTCACGGGGATGTGGGAATAGGGTTAGTGGGTCAAATTTTGATGTTAAACAATGGAGACGTAGGATGTGTTACAGAGGTGCTGAGAGTGTTATTTTATTTTTTTAAAAGGGAAATTAAATGCCTAAAAATGTCAAGGTTGCTTTAGCGGCGTCTTGTGCCCTTTCAGAATTTGGAGAAGGGCTAAATTTAAACTACAGAATGCCAGGAAATGAAGAGTTAAGGTACATCCCCTGTCCTTCCCCACAAAGCAACCTTAAATCTGCCTTCTTTGAGCAATGCTCTACCATGGCAATAACACCCACACTAACACTCTCCCTTCACAGATGCTACAGAGCACATGAGCACTGTGCTCAAATACTTACACTCAAATACAACCTACTCCACACAAACCACTTCAGACTTGCTAAATGTTATCTCCCCTTCACTCTTGCCATGAGGATTCCTTCTGAGACATTGCCTTCATTTATCCCTCACAAAGCCTTAGAGACCACAGATTACCAATAAATCCCTATGGCAAGAAGACACTCTTGTGTACCTTTGTTGACAACCCGCACAACTCAGCACTGAAGATAGGCATACTTAATTCCTCAAGGTACTTGTGCACCTCTCATATCACAGTAACAGGTCTGCAAAAATGCTCCAACGAATCCCTCCACCATTCATTCAGGTACATCTAACACTGAATGCAGGTAGTGTGCATACAGATGAATGCTGGAATTTGGATTCTGGAAAACACAATGGCACTTTCTCTTAGAACTTCCTTGTATCTACTTATTGTAGATTCATAGCTTTTAAGATGAGCAATGAAAATTGGAACTTCTAGTCTGACTATCTGTATAACACAATCCAGAGAATTGCACCATGTTATGTCTATATTGAGCCCAATAACTTGTGATTGACTAAAGCATCCAGTCTGGATTTGAAGACCTGAAGACATGGAAAATCCTCCATTTCTCTTTGTAATTCTTCACCCTTACTGATCTATTCCCAGGAGCTATTGCCAACTGTGAAGTAGCAGGCAGAGTTAAGATTGCATTGAAGAGGTAGTATGTGCCTTAGTTCTGTATTTTCTGGTTTTAAAAGGTTTTTAGTTAGTCACGCTGCACATTCTGGAAGAGCACAAGGCAGGGCTTGGGCAACCTGAAGTGTGTGTTAACAAAGTTCTGGGGTCTTTAATAAAGAAGTGTGTGTGGTCTGGTGGTTGGATCAAAGGGCTGGGGTTCAGGATTCCTGGATTCTATTCCTGGCTTGGAGAGTTTTCTGGTGGTTAGCAGAGGGGATGAGAATTGGCCCTCCTGTGTTCTAGTCCCAGTTCTGGAAGGGAAATGAGCTTTTGTGACTAGAACGGGAAATCAGGGCGCTCAGGTTTTATTCCCACCTCTACCACTGACCTTGGGCAAGTTACTTGCCCTCTGCTCTCATCCTAGTTTTATGTGCCTATGGGATTCACTCCACAACTATACATTTTTTGCCTTCATAAGATGTAAACCTCCCTGCTCCAGCCCCAATAACTGATTGCTGTTAGAAAGGAAATTCCCCTAGGGGCAGGTTATCCCATGATAGTTTCTGACAGCAGGACAGCTACTGCAGGATATGGGATTAGATCAGGGGTCAGCAACCTTTCATAAATGGTGTGCCGAGTCTTCATTTATTCACTCTAATTTAAGATTCTGTGTGCCAGTAATACATTTTAATGTTTTTAGAAGGTCTCTTTCTATAAGTCTATAATATATAACTGAACTATTGTTCTGTGTAAAGTAAATAAGATTTTATTATGTTTAAGAAGCTTCATTTAAAATTAAATTAAAATGCAGAGCCCCCTGGACCGGTGGCCAGAACCTGGGCAGTGTGAATGCCACTGAAAATCAGCTCACCTTCTGCCTTTGGCACCCGTGCCACAGGTTGCCTATCCCTGGATTAGAAGAATCATTGGTCTGATCCAGTATGGCAGACTCTTCACTTTCCTATCCTCATCTAGTGTTAGTGTGAGCTGTTTAAGAATGATCATCTTGAACTGCACAGGTGGATGAAGTGATTCCTTTATGTATAGTGTTTGGATCCTTTGGGTTAAGAGTGCTATAGAAATTCTTTATGGTGGCCTGTCAAAGGAATTCCCTTAGTACTGAGAGAGAAGTTAGTCTCATGCTTCACTGCATTCTGACAATAACTGTTCTCTTCTGTTTCAAATGTAGAACTATGGCGTCTATGGGTATCAAAATCCATGGAACTACAACCAATACTACTCTCAGAGCTGAAAGTGACACAGTGTGAGACGCATGACCAGTTCAAAAGATCAAGGAGCAGCCACTTTACACTTGCTTCCAAGAATACAAGAAGTGAAAGGAAAGTGGCTGATTACTCTGTTTGTGTGAGAGAGAAACTGCTCTCATTGCAGTGAGATGCCCTAACTCCTTCCTTAGCCACATTATGAATCGGGTTAGATCATGTCTGGCCTTCACCTCCAATGGCAGCCACTGAGTGGGCACTGCCTCTTTGCACTGAACTGATCTCTTTTAGATGGAAATGTCTAAGAATCCTTTCCCGTATACAGTGAACTCAAACTGGCCTCACTGCAGACACAATGGGGATCCAAAAGCTGAACTCATTTGGCAGCAGCAACAAAGGAATGATCCCTTATTGGAGCTCATAGAGCAGAACTTTTTTGTTGTTTTTTTAAATTAACTTTATTGTAAGAGTCACCCAGGAAGGGCCATTTTGTAAACTTTTCCTGTACATTTCATGTGGTATAAATAAATGTGCAATTAATCAGACATTGTTCAGCGCAGCAGAGAATTGAAGTTTTGTTCACTTTCACGTGGATGTCATAGTACAGCTCCCTCTTGGCAAAAAGCATTGTGCTAATAGGACATTACATGGACACTTCCCCCTTCTCTGGATGGGGTATAATATGGAGGTTACTGGAATCTTGTTGTGCCCCTGTGATTCCTTGCTAGTGTTGCATAAAAAGTAAGACTAGTTCATCTGGGTCTAGAATCACTGAATTAAAAAGACATCCTCAGAAGGGGACAGATTGCATTAATTAGCACAACGAAAACAGGATACTTAGTTTATTTAAAACCCTTTGTTCAACAACCACTCTTTCAGTTCATTGTCAAAATAGCCCTTGATACGGATGCTGCCAGTGATTTCGTTGACTTGAATAGGTGGTGGTTTCCCAGCTAGCTGAGTGAGGAAGTCCTTAACTTCCTCTTCCAGGGCCTGAGGTTAAAGAAAGAGAACAAGAATAAAGTCTCAATAGAACTATCAAATGATGACAACCCAAAAGTTTTTAGGCATCAAACCCCAGGCCACACTTTCAACAATTAAGAGCTAGTTTGACTATTTTAGTTTAAAGCTGAGCATGTGTAAGGCATAAAACCAAACAGTCCAGAGATGTTACATGGTTAATTGGGTCTTGTAGGAGCTGCCAGAACAGCCGTGTCAGTGCCCCACCTAGTCTAGTATTTTGTTTCGAGTGGTAGATGATTTTCTAACAAATAACTCTCCATTTTCTGCATCCATGTAAGGAGGAAAGTGATCTCAAGAAAAAAAGCTTTGCTCCGTATCCTGGACTAGTAAGGCATCCCTATTAGCTTTTTCCTAACTAGTATCACTGTAGTGCTGTTACTGTGGGGAATGTTACTGTCTCTTACAAAGCTATATTTAGGGCCCTACCAAATTCATGGCCATGAAAAACGTGTCAAACCATGAAATCTGTTCTTGTGTGTTTTTACCCTATATTATACAGATTTCATGGGGGAGACAAGTGTTTCTCAAATTGGGGCTCCTGACTCAAAAGGCAGTTGCAGTGAGGGCACAAGGTTATTTTAGGGGGCTATGGTATTGCCACCCTTACTTCTGTGTTCATACCATGCTACTTTTACTCTCTGCCTTCAGAGCTCGGCTCCCTGTTTTCGCTGAAGGCAGTGCTGCACCAACAGAACAGAAGTAAGAGTAGCAGTACCACAACCAACCCGCACCTCTCCTCCCCACTCCTTTTCACGTCAGGACCCCTACAATTACAACACATCCTATGACTGCAAATTTGACCAAAATGGGCTGTGAATTGGTAGGGCCCTAGCTATATTCCTGTGATTGGCTGTGAAACTGACTTCTGTAGGATTCTTTCAGTACACTTTCTCCTACTATTAAATTTGCATTCCCCTTTGGGGTAAGGAGAATCACTGAATATGCATTGTTCAAGAAGCTGTATCATCACTGGTAGGCTGTTAGGAATGAGTTGGAATGGCACATACCCAGATATCTCCTTCAATTTTCCTGATGACTGTCATCCTCCTAGTGCCAGTGGTGATGTCCTTATAGACTGGAACATTGTGCATGCGGGAACGTCTCACAAAGTAAGGAAGGGCAGGTGGAGTATCTAACAAAAAAAAAAAGACAAAAAAACCTGATTTCAACTCTAGGCCAGAGCACTGCCTGCTCTGCATGCTCCACTAATAAGCTCAGATCAGAAAAGTCATCCCAGTTTGCAACACTGCTCTCTGTACCAGAGACTCCAAGTACCATCTCAAAATCCAACTGCGTTGTTCCTGGCTAAGCCAGTCACTGGTAAAAATGCAATCAGAATTTAGCTGACTTATGCATAAAGACAGAACAGATACCCACGCATATGCCAGTAGCTTTTCTAAAAATCTGTCCGGAATAAATTTTAGTCACTTTTCTGATACCAACTGCTTAACAAGGCTTGTATTTCTCAAGCTTTAGAAACAGAAGAGTAAGTCTATTCCAGTAAAGAGGCACCATACCCTGCTAGAAGGACTACTACAAGCCTTAATCGCCTTGTCTGTACCTTACTCTTAAAATCACAAATTCTTGAAATAAAACATGCAAGCAACAGTAACTATCTCAAATTTAAGTTACAGGAAGCAAGACCAGAGTTAGGGGCCAGTTTGTGTTGTTATAAGTCAAAGTTAAGAATATTGGAGGTTGGATACCTTCTGAGCTGAGAAAATGCACCCCCACCCTCAGCCCAGAGCTCCCTCCCACACTACGAACCCCCCAGCCCTGACCCCACACCCCCTCCCAAACCTCAGCCCCCTACCTCAGCCTGGTGAAAGTGAGTGAGGTTGGAGAAGAGCGAGCAACAGAGATGGGGGCATGGAGTGAGTAGGGCAGGTCTATGGGAAAGCAGTGGGTTGATTCTGAGTTGCCCTTAAATTCAAAAAAGGGATCTTGAGCATAAAAAGGTCGGACACCACTGCTCTAGCTCAGGCCAAAGCTGGTCTTCCTCACAACAGCACCATCTTGGGTTCTTATGTCATTGGTGGGAGGAGCTAGTCAAAGCAGAACTGGGATACAGGCCCAGTATACTAAATCAACACAACAAAAACAGCAAGGAGTCGGGTGGCACCTTAAAGACCAACAGATTTATTTGGGCATAAGATTTTGTGGGTAAAAAACCCACTTCTTCAGATGCATGGAGTGAAAATTACAGATACAGGCATAAATATATATTGGCACATGAAGAGAAGGGAAGTTCTCAGCTTATAAGGTAACTCTCTTCATGTGCCAATATATATTTATGCCTGTATCTGTAATTTTCACCCCATGCATCTGAAGTAGTTTTTTTACCCACAAAACCTTATGCCCAAATAAATCTGTTGGTCTTTAAGGTGCCACTGGACTCCTCATTGTTTTTGTGGATACAGACTAACACAGCTATCCCTCTGCTACTTGGCACTCAAGGACAGTTGCTACTCGTAGGCTTGGCTGAATTTGATCTTTGTTTTGATGAATATCAATGTTTTAAGCAGCTTTTTCAATTTAAATTTCCAGTTGTGCAAAATTGTGGATTTTAAGCATTTTCTCGATTTAAATTTTCACAACTGTGGGAAATTAGACATGTTAAAATTGAAAGTTAAAGCTTTATAACTATTAAAATACAAACTCAATATCACATATCAAAATATACAAAGTAAAGATCCTTAAACGAAATTAAGTTCTCAAGTAGTATTTTTATCTGTAAATGTCAATTATCAATAGAAATATTTCAGTGGTTTGGGTGCCTGCAGTGACATTGACTTGTACTGGGAAATGGAATCCTTCCAGGCCGGGTGCCCTATACTGTTACCTGATGGTGCTCTCCAGCCAGACGGGGTGGGGTACTGGGCGTGTTTGGGGGGAGCAGGGATTCTGGTGGGTGGGATGAGTCTCTCCACGAATTTATATTCTTCAGTGGATTCCACAAACCCGGGATACTGAGGGTGGCGGGTCTCAGCTTTGTCCCGGGACTGGCTCTGAAATGCAAAGTGGGAGGGTAAATAACCTTCAGTGGTGGTCTCGTGAGATCCCGCCTGCAGGAGCCAAGCGCTGCCTGTCCCGCCCCACGGCGGGCGCCGTTTCAGTGGGGCAGGAGACCCATCCCTAGCTGGTAACACGCGTTAAGGGCGAACCAGCTACCTGAGCCCCCCCTCCCCGGTACCTGCCGGGCAGTGACCTGCAGCAGCCGCCGGATCCCCACACTCCACACGCTACCCAGCCGCCTCCTCAGCCCCGCTAGGGTTATGGCCTCTGCCATCTTGCTGTCGCGTTGGGTTGAGACCAGCGGGATGGGGAGGGAAGAGTTGTGACGTAAAAATAGGACGCCACCGAGAGCGAAGGCCGGTCGCGTATGATGTTACGCTTTACGCACCGCGCGCGTTTCCCTGTACGTATATCAGCGTGCGCGCTCCCAGTCAACTCCTTTCTCTTTCCGGCTCCATCTTGTCCAGTGGCGCTGTCGCGTGGTGAGTGAGGTCCTGATGTCCTGCCCGCCTGAGAGCGTGGCCTGGGGGAGGCTCGGGGTAGTTCGGGGGGTGAGTCAGGCGGTGAGGGACGTCGGCGGGAGGGCTGGTTTGGTGAGCTGGGGGAAGGGAGGGATAGGGGGGCTGTGCGTGGGGGGAGGGTTAGGGATTTAGAGTGGGGTGGGCACGGAGCAGCCCTCGTCTCATCCGTCCCCCGGGGGCTCGTGGTCTGGAGGTGCCATGGGGTGGCTGGTAGCTGTGGTGTGGGGTACAGATGGGTCTATGGTGGTGAGTAGGAAACCCCGTGGGTGGGTGAAGGGAGGAGGCTCCATTATCTCTTCCTCCACCACTTCTGGGGGCCAGGCCTCTCGCTGGCCTGGTCTGAAGCAGGCGCCCAACGTGGCCGAAGAAGGGGCAGATGGGGCTGACAGACAAAGTGAGAGAAGGATTGGGGCTGACTCATGTCATAGGTTGTGACTGGTGAGGAGCACCTTGGATGGTGCCTTGTGATTCTCCCAAGGCGCTGGTGATTGCGAAGTGGCTCCCTATTCTCTTGGTAAAGTTGGCTGGCTCAACTGGGCACTTTTAATTCTCACTTCCCTACTGAACCATTCCTGGCTTTTATCACCAGATATGTGAGGAAAGTGGAGTCAGTGGATTTTAGAGCAGGGTAAGGCTGGGCTGGGTGTCAGAACTCCTGGGTTCTGCTTCAGGGGCATACTAAGGATGTTGATACTTAAGTTTATCCAGAGTCCCACATGTTAAACAACCCTTCAGATTAATCCAAGCCCAGCAGGTGTCCTTGGCTTTTTACCAGTATTGTCCGTCGCTGGTGTAGTAGCAAAGTCCATCTGGGGAGGAGCATCAGTGAAGTTTTCTTGTTTAGGCCCTGCTACTTTAAACCTCTGCCATTGTTGGGAAGATGCAGAAACTGGCTAGACCAGGGGTATGCCGAGTCTTCATTTATTTACTCTAATTTAAGGATTCGTGTGCCAGTAATACGTTTTAATGGTTTTTGAAGGTCCCTGTCTATAAGTCTCTAATAGATAATTAAATTGTTGTTGTATGTTAAGTAAATAAGGCTCTTAAAATGTTTAAGAAGCTTCATTTAAAATTAAATTAAAATGCAGCACTCCCTGGACTGCTGGCCAGGACCCAGGCAGTGTGAGTGCCACTGAAAATCATCTTGTGTGCTGCCTTTGGCACGCATGCTATAGGTTTACTCATGGGTTCTATTCTTGGGTGTTCTGCTGGCTCATGGTGTCTGCTTGTTTTCTGTTTGGGTTTTATCTGAAGAGCTCCTGGTAAGTTACTAGGTAGCTGCTGTGAAGCCTGATAGGGAAGCTGCTTGTGCATCTCAGCCTGTCTAATGCAGCATAGCTACAGAATGTGATACCTAATGTCTTTAGCCTGCTGTGGGAATGGCCTGATTCCAGGCAACTTGCCCTAACGCTTCTTGTTTTGTCCAATCAGCATAGCTGGAACCATGCAGCTGTTCATCCGCTCTCAGAACCTGCACACCCTAGAGGTGTCTGGACAGGAAACAGTAGCTCACATTAAGGTAAGGATTCACTGGCCACAAATTCTGTGTCCCACCCCATGCCACCCTAAACAATTCTGTCAGGCTTTTCAGTGCATCCTTCAGCTGATTGCTCATGCCTGAGGGCAGGGCAGAATTGCTGCTAATTTCTCATCATAAATACTAGCCAAGTATAGGGCACTGCATGTCTCTTTCTTCTGCTTGATCTGTGTTGAAGGCACCCTAATGAGAAAATCACAGGGACATGACTGCCCAAAGCTGGACCACATCAGACTTTGATCTTGACATTATAATCTGAGCACGTGCTTCCAAGTCCAGAACTTGGATGGAAGACCTTCACAGAAAGCCAAGGTGCCCTGGAGTTGAGTCAATAAGAGGCACTCTGCTGATTCCAATGTCCCAGCATGGTATTGGAAATGGCTGTGCTGCAGGGGGTGGGATTGAGCTTGGGAGGGGTTGCTCTCTCCTCCAGTCAATGCTGGCCTCCGTCAGTACTCCCTAGTGTCTGATCTTTCAGGAGAAATAGGAAACATTTCTGACTGCTTGTCACTAAAATACCCTGACACTTTCTGTGATACCAAATTGTAATTGGGGTAATTGCATTTGGCATTACGGTTTGAATGAAGGGCTGTCAGTTTCGTTCTATAACTCAGTGGTACCCCGCCCCATTGCCACTTTAATCAGTTTGGTCAGGCTTTTTGAAAGCTGTGTGTGTGTCCTCCATGGCATTTACCAGATTTATATCCCCAGAGACTGTTGGAATGCATCATCTCTTTCCCTATAAAGCCAGCCTGGACAGCTCTAACTCTCCTCCTGATCTCTTGCACTGGTATCGGAATGCCTTCCAACCACTCAACCTATTTAGCATTGTATTGCCCAAAAAGAAACGCTTTGATCTGGGATATTGTGCCCCCTTGGATAGCACACCTCTACCTCATGTTATGGGGAGGATTACAGTGATGCCTGCTGACTTGAGGAAGGTGCTTGATTAGCTTTGCTCTCCTGGCCTTACCAGCTGACTGACTACCCCTCTGTACCTTGTCTCTCCTCTCAGGCTCACATTGAGTCCCTGGAGGGCATCGCACCCGAGGATCAGGTGATTCTTTTGGGTGGAACTCCCTTGGAGGATGAATCTCTCATTGGGCAATGTGGTATCAGTGAGCTTACCACCTTGGAGGTGGCTGCTCGCATGCTGGGTGGTAAGTATTAAAAGCCTCTGGAAGAGGTGTACTAGACTCAATTTCCAATAAAGCTTCTGGACAGGTGGAAAGAGGGCATGCAAAAGTGTTCCATCCCCTGTGCTCTTTAGCTGGGTTTCAAGAGTGGATGGCCGCTGTCAACTCCATCAGCTACAGCAGGGACCACTGCTGCCATTGAGGCTCTGAATGGTACATAAGAAGCCAGAGGACCTGGAGGATGCCTGTGTAAAATAAGATTGCTGGGTCTCAGCCCAATGTACAAGGATCCACATCAGCCCTCAGAGGCCCCTCATTCAGTCTGAGGCCCCAGAATGAATAAAATGTGTTGAACTCTCCTCCAGTCCAGGGCTGAGGCCCATTGGGGTTGGTTTGGTTGTGGGAACCTTGTCAGTCCTTTAAGGTACATCCACACAGTGCTTTTTAAAAACCCTCCAAAACAACAATATCTACAGCACAGTCTGAGCACTGATCAGCTGACTCAGGCTGTGGGGCTAAAAATAGCAGTGTAGATGTTCTGGCTGGAGCTGGGCTCTGAGGCTCCCTGTTCACGTGATCTCAGAACCTAAGCTCCAGCCTGAGGCTGAAAGTCTGCGCTGCAGTTCTGTAGACTGTGAGAATGAGTCAGCTGATCTGGGCCAGCCACGGTGCTAGTCTTCTTTTATTGTAGACATAACCCTTAGAGGCCCCCAGTCACCCATGTCTCTCTTAAAAGGAGGTTCAGGAGCCAGTTACCAGCGTGCTGGTGACACATGGGTTAACTTAAAGGACTAGTGAATAAAATGCAGGCCCTGGAATGACAAAGTTGAGATGAATCTGGCCACCAGGGCAACTGTCTCAGCCACACTGTACATATTACCAAGTGTCCTATGGCACTGAGTGCACCTCTCCTGATATATCTCCTCAGGTAAGGTCCATGGCTCCCTGGCTCGTGCTGGGAAGGTGAGAGGGCAGACTCCCAAGGTAAGTGATTCTTAGTGCATTGATGTAACTTCACCAAGGGGAGGTGGTGGGATGGGGAGATGTTTTTCATCTGCTGCAGACTGAGGGTTGGTTTGCACTTTATCAGTAAACACTTCTGAGACCACCACAGCCTAGTGGTTCACACAGTGGGACTAGGAGCCAGGAGTCCTGGGTCTAGAGTGGGAACACCCACTCTTGGCATGTTGCTACGCTAACTGTCCTTTCTTTCTCAAAGGTTGCTAAGCAGGAGAAGAAGAAGAAGAAAACTGGCCGTGCTAAAAGACGCATGCAGTACAACCGGCGCTTTGTCAATATCGTGCCAGGCTTTGGCAAGAAGAAGGGCCCCAATGCTAACTCCTAAATGGCACACCTCACCCAATAAAGCAAATGTCACCCAAACACGCTGTCTTGTGGCTGCTTTCATTCTCAGGGTCCTGGAACCAGGGATCGGGGAGAGCTCATTCTCATCTCCCTCCCCTTAATGTGAGCTGGCTTTGTTCAAGATGCCCTTGATTCTGTGCCTGTACTGTGCTTCAGATTCCTCTGGGGCACTTCAAGGGAGGGAACTAGCTGTGAGAGACAGAGACTGGGAAGGAGTTAGGACAACTGTGGATGACCCACAGGTAGCCCTGCCTGCAGTCTTCACTCTGAGATCACACTGCTGCATGTGCACTGAAGCCTCTGTGCATTCCATGTCCTGTAGGCAACATGCATTATGAGCACTCCAGGCAGGAAGGGGAATGAGTGCTGGGTTTGTCTGCGCTGTGAATGCTGAGCTCAGTTTCTCTTTGACAGTGCAGATTCTAGTCCTCCCAGTATGTGTTTCCCCAGGGCTTCTCATTTTGGTGTCTGAAGTCTAGCGGGGGAAACCCTTTGGGAAGCTACAATGAGCAGGCAACTGTTTATCCTCTTCTTAAACAGATTAGTTGAAACAAAAAGATTGATCTAGTGCTCTGAGCTGTGCCATGAGGACCTGGGTAGCTTAGTCCTCTTCCCTACTTCATTTACAGTAAAGAGGGGAAGACATGAGCTATTTGAAGTGAACAGCATTAGAACCTTGCTCAAGTCTGTGGGCTGTGCACCAGTTTCTCCTGTAGTGGAGATGATGGTGGGGTAGTTATGGTTTAATGTGTCAGTATGTGAGAAGTGCTGGGAGATCCTTGGCAGAAGCACCACGTGTCCTTCCACCTGTGAAGAAGGAAAGTACAGATTTTCCTGAGGCTGCATTCTGCAAGAGCCCAGTGCAATTTTGCTGCAGCTGCCCCTGGGGTGGAGGAGGCTCGTTTTTTTAATCAGTCGGGACTTTCCTGACAGCTGTGCTAGTGACACGAATGGCAGCAGCTCCTCAGTGCAGTGATTGTTCAGATATGGGTGCCGTGTGCCAGCATTGTGGAGGCAGGGGCAGCACGGTACCGTAGCCTCATACTCTGAAACAGCGCGACCCTACGCAGTGGTCGCCGGAAATAGCCGAAAGGGTGGGGAGTTCCGAAGCTCAGAGACGAAACGCCCGAGAGTTTCCGAATCTAGGGCGGAATTGTCCGAAGTTGTACGAGCGCTTCCGACCCGAAGGCAGAAATGGCCGAGCTACAGAGCGGAGGTGGCGAAACCGCTCGAGCGTGTCTGCAGTGAAGGCGGAAATGCCCGAGTAGTGGCGGAAAGGCCCGAGTGCTGCCAAGATGGAGGTGGCCGAGCCCTGCGGCCTGTGCCTGAGGGAGCGGGCCCCTTACACGTGCCCCCGCTGTAACATGCGTTTCTGTTCGGTCTCCTGTTACCGGGGCCACGGGGCCTGCTCCGAGGCTTTCTACCGCCGGCAGGTGCTGCTCCGGCTCCAGGGCCAGCGGGGTGACCCGGCCTCTCGAAACCGCCTGAAAGAGGCCCTGTTCCGGCTGCAGGAGCTACGCGAGCTCGGGGACGCGGAGCCCCAGCTAGGCCGCGACACTGAGAACCAGGACGACGATCTGTGGGAGCGGCTCAGTCCGGCCGAAAAGGCTGCCTTTCAGCGCCTGCTGAGCAGCGGGGAGATTGGAACCTTCCTGCCCCCGTGGAGGCCCTGGTGGCAGGGATGGGGTCAGGGGCTGGTCCAGGAGCTGGTGGGTGCTGAAGGTACCCAGGAGGCTGGGGATACGCAGGCCCCTGCTGACACCCAGAAGACAGAGAAGACGACCCCAGGCTCAGCATCCGTCCACCAGCCACCAGTACCCCAAGGTGCTTACCTCCCCACGGGCACCCAGCGGCCAGAGGAGAACTCAGGCATGGCACCCATTCAGCAGCCTGAAGAAATGCCAAGTCCAGTGCCTGCTGTGCCTGCATCCATTCCACCACTGAGCTCCTTGACCTGCAGCCCAGCCTCACCCCTGGTGTGCTTTCAGCTGCCTAATGTTCTCTATGCCTACGTCTTTGCCCTCACTCTCTACAATGGGGACTTGAGTGAAGATGAGCTGCTGCCTGAGTTCTCCGACATGGTCCTGGATGTCTCTGGGGCATTGGGTGCCAGGCAGATTTTCCACTCCACAGCAGAGGCACTGCAGGCTGCTCTCCAGGCAGTGACAGCCAGCCGGTACCCTGAGTGCCCCCTGGGGAATGCAGGTGCTATGATGGCAGTGGCCCAGATTCTAATGGGGGAAAATCAAGCCAGGCAAAAGGGCTACAGCCTGGCAGCCCTCTCCCATCTTGCCAGGCTGCTGGGCAAGGCCAAGAAACTGGTGCCAACAGAGGAGCGGCCCAGAGTGTATGGCGCCAAGAAGAAGTGTGAATTTCTGCTGTCCTGGGTCAATGCGAACCAGGAATCTTTGACTGTCCTGGCCCTAGAGGTGCAAAGGGAATATAAAACCCATTTAAAGGCAGTCAAAGAGGTGGATGTAGTTACCAAAGAACTGCAGAAAATGTGGGGTGGGAAACTGCCTCCTGCAAAAAAGCCATTGATTGAGGAGTTGGACTGATGGCAGGAACTTAAGTCACCCCTGAAACCATCCACACTTAAAACATTGGGGGTTTTGAATTGAATTGGACCCATTTAGAGACTGGATTATTTTTTTAAGTGGGGAAAACTGAATGAACCCTCTCTCGGTGAATAGATATTTTGGATAAATCCACCACACTGAGTCTTGGTACAAATATTGATCTGATTTCTAGGGAGTTGACCTGGTGCAATAAAAAGAGCAAAGCAGCTGGCTGTGTGCATTCCTGTCTTCTGTTCAGCCAGACCCTTGATGTGTTTCATCCGCTTAAAGCATTGGCTGTTACTTTAGTGGTTTCAGAGTTGGTGTGTTTTCCACTGGTGCTGCAGAAACATCTAGCTGGTCAGAGAGTCCCATGCTTTGTGTTTTGAATCCCACCGAATACAGATTTGTGCAGAAATCATCAATAAAAGGACGGTTAGACACCCTCATAGCTAGAGTTGCTGTAAACTAGAAAACTAGCATTGCAAGAACAAACATACTCTGCATCCTTACATCAGGGCTGACAGCTGTTACAAACCGCTCAAAATAACAGCAATAACAGACCATGAAAAGTCTTTGCTTTCCTATGCATTAATATGGGAGATGTATTCCCCCAAGTCCTACTCTGCATCATTAGACTGGAGCTTCAGCTGGAAATAACCAAAAAGACAGCTCCTGTTGAGAGGCCAGATCCATTCACAGCTCAGGAGGGAGTGAGAGACAGTGTCAGGAGAGAGAGTGAATGAGTATCAGGTATTTAAAATCTGATATTTTCATGCATATAGTCTTATCTAGTTAATATTTCTTTAGCTCTCTAAGCTATTGTAACTGATCAGTGTGGTAGGAATGTAAGAATTACTGGCTTGGATGAGACCCATGGTCCATTTAGTTCAGTATCCTGTGACCGTGTCCTGACCAAGATGCTTCAGAGGAAGGTGTAAGAACCCCACAGTAGGCAGATGTAGTGTAATCTGTCCCTGCTGCTCTGGAGGAGTTAAACTGGCTTTAAAACCTGAATAGCAAGGTTTAATATTCCTTCAATAATGTTGTTTTGAATTATCAGTGACACAGAATCAACAACATGGGATTTTGATTAAAGGTTTGTGGGATTGTTGGAAAATAGGACCATTTCCAAACTGTCCTAGGGTGTCACAGGTAAATTTCATGTGTCTCAAGGAGAGGAGTATTGTCCCCTAAATGTTTTTGGAAAGCTGTTGGTGTGCCTAAGTTCCATTGGCTTGGTGTGATTAGTTAGAACTCTAACACTTTAGTCTTGCTCGCTGTCCTATGGGGCCAGTGATGGGTGGCAGGCTTCAAAGAACAATACCCTAAGGTTTTGGTGTGAAAGAGGTTGAATTTGTAGCCCTTCAGGGCAGGCTGCACAGCCTGTCTGTTCGTTCGCTTGCGGCTGAGAGCCAGCTATCAATTGAGTACCATGGGGCATTTTATTTGTGGTAGGTTGGTTGAGCGAGGGAGAATCAGTGGGGAAGGGAGAAGTCATGGAAGGTCTGGGGCTTAATTAATGAAATCTGTATCAGTCTATAATAATACTTAGCTCTTATAGTGGTATCCAACTGGCTGCAACCCACCTCTTACCTGAAATTCCTTTTCCCAGCCAAGAGATTGTAAGCTTCAAACTAGCATTAACCTATCTTGGGTGGAGTGTGGCCTTATGAGCTGAGAACTCCAGTTGGTGTGGGCACTAGCTTATGATCGGGAGACCCGGGTTCAACTCCTTGCTCTGACACAGACTTCCTATGTGACCTTGGAAAAGTCACTTAGCCTTTCCGTGCCTCAGTTTCCTCATCAGTAAAATAGAGATGATAGCACATAGTGATGTTATGAGGATAAGAACATTAAAGGTTGTAAGGTCTTTGGATACCAATGTGATTGGGGCCATATCAGTATCCAAGGGTACATCTATGCTTTTATAAAAGATCTGTGGCTGGCTAGGTCACCTGACTTGGGTGGGGCTGTAGAGCTAGAAAATTGCAGTGCAGATGTTAAGGCTGGGACTGGAGCATGGGCTCTGAGACCTTCCCGGCTCCCTGGGATCTTAGTGCCAGGACTCCAGCCCAAGAGCCTACACTGCAACTTTACTGTCCTTTGCAGCATAAGCCACCCTTCCTCCCCAAATCAGAGTCAGCTGACCTAAGACACTGTGCCATGTTTGTTTGTTTTTGTCACAGTGTAGACATAGCTTAAGATACACAGAGGCACAAGGAGGGAAATGAGTCACTTAAGGTCACCCAGCAGGCCAGCGGCAGAGCTGGGAATAGAACCCCAGTCTGCTGAGTCCCAGTGCTCTATCCTCTAGTCTAAACCACATGGCTATAAACACTTAATTCTTCACTATGGGCCTTCAGGGAATCAGAATAACATGTTCCATGCAGATACCGTTCTGCAGGGTTTTCCTGACTGCTGCTGACCATTCTTTGGCTTCAGAGCCTGTGGCCTTTCTGAATGTCCCGTACCTACAAGCACTTTGTACAGTTGAGACTACACTGTACATGTGCCCTGTGGGCCTGTTGTGGACCTAAGGCCTGAAGGGACCATTGTGATAATCCAGTCTGATTTTTCCCCATCCCCCACAGATAGGCTGTAGGATTTTCCCCAGAAGCTGGATTAAAACGTGTCTTTTAGAAAGCGATCTAGTTTTGCTTTCAAAGATGCCAGGTGGTGGCCAGCCTAGGCTCCCCGGTGAGCTGTTCCAGTGTTTATTCACCCTCCCTGCTAGGAAATTGCTTTATTTCAAGATTACATTTGTCTAACTTCAATTTCCAGACATTGGATCTTCTATGCCTTTGTTTGCTAAACTGAAAAGCCCCATCTATCAGATATTCAAACAGCCCCAGGCACAGAAAAGAGCTCCTAGCTGATGAGGTGAGTAGAGAGACAATCTTAGGAGAGGAGACTGAAAGAGCTGGGTTTGTTTGGCCTGGCCATTAAAGGGTGAGAGGGGATCTAATTGCGCTCTAGAAATGCAGGAAGCAGGTAAATCTTGGGAGGGAGAGCTATTGAAGCTAAAGGATAATGTTGGCACAAGACCAAATAGGGATAAAATGTCCAGGAATCAACTGAGGCCGGAAATTACAAGAAGATTTCTGTTCATCAGTGGAAGGAGGTTCTGGAGCAGACTCACCCAAAAAGGAGTGTTGTCTATTTGGGTGATTGTTTCCTGTATTTAAGATCTGACAGTTTCCTCATCTAGCTTTCAAAAGCATCACAAACAATTGACTATGAACCCTGATGGAGACTGCATTTAATATATTTTTAATAAAATCATTGTCGTGTCAGTCCAAAACCACACTCCAGCGTTCCCCACAAGGGGAATTTCCACAGTCCTTAAAATTAATCAGGCCCTTACAAATGCAGTAAACCAAAATTGTATACCACTTCAAGCCAAAACAGACTCCCACCTGTGACTCTCTCTCTCTTTGGGGCTTGTCTTCTTTCTGGTGTTAACTCATGCTAGAGATTTGTCTGTGGACAGGAGTCAGATTAGAAGCAAAACTTGAGTTAAAGCTTGAGCTAAGTGGTGCTTTAAAAATCAAGCTAGCTGGCCTGTAAGGGGATGGAGGTTGAAGCTGGAGTGCTGCTGCTGCTCAAACTAGTAATGCAGCAGCTTGATCTACAGCAGCACATCACTCTGTATGACTTCAGAATTGTTTCACAGTGCAGTTGCTCTCAGTATACGTCTACACTGCTTTCTGAAGCATGACTGCAGCTTGGGTGGCAAGGGGCATACCTGCACTAGCTTTACTCTAGCATGGCTAAAAATAGTGAAGATGCAGCAGCACCTGCTGTATAAGCTTAGGCATCCACACTACTATTTTTAGCCACGCTCGCTAGATTAAAGGTAATGTGGTTATGCCAGTCTAGGCTGCATTCATACATCTGATTCCAGTGTAGACATGCTTCGTATGAGAGTAGCTCCAGTGAACTCATTTGAGCTAACTGTTGCAGTGAAGACAAACCCTCCATCTCATCATAACCCATGCATGTATCGGGCTGAACTTTCTGCTATGGGTTTGCACCTCCTTACGGGAGTTGAGGAGAATTCAGGCATGTTCCAGTCTCAGATGTCCAGGATGAAGCCTGCAATAAGCTTCCAGCCAACTGTAGTGGTTGTGATACTGTTAGACTCTTTCATTAAAGCATTACCAGTCGTGCAGTAAGCTCCATCGTGGTCCCTCGTGGAAGGCAATGCTTTAAGCTCCAGTGAAGCACAGGAGAATGCAGCTCAGACATCTAGCACTGTTACAAAAACATTGTGGGTTTTGTTGTACATAAGAACGCCCATACTGGGTCAGACCAAAGGTTCATCTAGCTCAGTATCCTGCCTTCTGACAGTGGCCAATGCCAGGTGCTTTCAGAGGGAATGAACAGAACTGGTAATCATTAAATGATCCATCTCCTCTTGCCTATTCCCAGTTTCTGGCAAAGAGGCTACGGCCACCCTCCCTGCCCATACTGGCTAATAGCCATTGATGGACCTATCCTCCAGGAACTTACCTAGTTCTTTTTTGAACGCTTTTATAGTCTTAGCTTTCACAATATCCTCAGGCAAGGAGTTCCACAGGTTGACTGCATTGTGTGAAAAAATACTTCCTTTTGTTTGTTTTAAGCCTGCTGCCTATTAATTTCATTTGGCGACCCCTAGTTCTTGTGTTATAAGAAGGAATAAACAACACTTCCTTATTCACTTTCTCCATACCAGTCATGATTTTATAGACCTCTATTATATCCCCCCTGTAGTTGTCTCTTTTCCAAGCTGAAAAGTCCCAATCTTATTAATCTCTCCTCATATGGAAGCCATTCCATACCCCTAATCATTTTTGTTGCCCTTTTCTGAACCTTTTCCAATTCCAATATATCTTTTTTGAGATAGGGTGACCACATCTACACGCAGTATTGAAGATGTAGACATACCATGGATTTATACAGAGGCAATATGATTTTTGCTGTCTTATCATCTATCCCTTTCTTAATGATTCTCAACATTCTTCACCCCAAATCCCTCATCCCCAGCTCCACCCCAGAGCCTGCACCCCCAGCCAGAGCTGTCACCTCCTCATCCCCATGTCCCAAACCTCTGCCCCAGCCTGGAGTCCCCTCCCACACTCCAAACCCCTCAGCCCTAGCCCAGAGCCCTCACCTCACCCCCACTGCTCCCACCCCAGCTCAGAACCCCATCCTGTTCCTTGAACTCTTTTCTGACCCCATTGCAGAGCCCTCAGCTTCAACCAGAGCCCTCACCGTCTCCTGCACCACAACCCCAATTTCGTGAGCATTCGTGACCTGCCATACAATTTCCATATCCATAGGTGACCCCCAGGCCAAAAAGTTTGCCCTCCTCTGGTTTAAGGCCATGAGTGTGGACAATTTCCCATGTGTTTACCCAACTTTGTTGTGTGTGGGTCTCTCTAGACTCCAGGATGGAGAGAGTACCATCACCTGCTAATCGCACACAGCATTTTGCGAAGCACTTTGAGTCTGTTCTATTTCTGCACTCACTCTGTGGCACAAGAGCTTTCTATTTCAGTATAGACATGAGGTGCGTGGAGTGGCAGCTTCTCCAAGACATAAGAAGTTCAGCCTCCATGAGCCCTCCACTTCTCGTGAACTCATGCAGCTCCATAAACAAATCTATAGTTCCATCTGGGAAATTGCCATGGAGGGAGCATCTTGTCACCTAGGTACTGCCATTTGCCTTGATTTGGTCACAGTTCCTCTTTAGTGTTCAGAGGCAAATTTCGCTGCAACCCCAAGCTGCCTTTGGGCAGCAGTGATGGTAAGTGAGCATTAGTGTGCAGGTAGGGCTGATGGTGTTCAGGACACAGCTGGTCAAAGCAACTTCAACTGTTGAGGAAGGGAGGAAGAGTCTCCCCACTTGCTCTGGGGTCTGGATTTACTCCAGAACGAAAAAGAAAGCTCCATCATGGGGTGATCTTCTCTCCCCCAGGGACCGGTTGCGAGTTGTATTGTATAAACCATTTAAAGCTAGACAGTGCATAGCTCAGTGGAATACACTGCAGGGAACAATCCTGCACTTCCAGGGAGATGGACTTAATCCCCTTTGGGCATTGGTTGAGTGGGTGTTTGGCACTGACTCAGCGTGGACAGTATCACAGCACAGATGTGGTAGGGGATGACAATGTGCCCCAGTGGTGAGGACAGAGGCTAGCGTTGTACCAGCCTTTAGAGCAGTGGTAAGCATATGTGAGCTCGTTGTGCCTGGGTCTGCATGGGGCATGGTGTGCTGGGCCACATCTCAGTAAAGGTAAGGGAAGATCCTGTAAGGAACTCGCCGACAGTACTCCTGCCAGGCAAGCCCGTACTTCCGCAAGCACTGGTGCTCATCCCGGGCCTCCCGGTGAATCAGCAGCACGGTGAAGTAGAAGACGTAGAAGTAGGGCAGGACATGTGTCAGGCCTGTGGGGATAGGAAAGACACAGGGCATAAAGAGTGGAAGCCACGAGCCCTTCCTCTGGACCTTCTAGTGCAATGGCTCTCAACCCGCAGGCTGCTTGTGGCCTAATCAGCACATAGCTGTGGCCCATGTGACATCCTCAGAGCCTTACAGGTAGTAGATATATTGTGTGGATACAGCCCACATAACACAGAGAGCTGCATATGTGGCGCACGCTGGTAAATAGGTTGAGAATCATTGTTCTAGTGGATAGCCTCAGTGCTGAGCAAGCTTGTCTAGGGCGTAGATTCCTCCCCACTCCCATGTTAATGACCCAAGTCATGTGACCAACACCTTCCACCTGAGACTTCAGGCCAGCCAGACCAGGTGCCTTCTACTTGACCTGTGGCTGGAGTATGGGGCAGCATATTGGTGCCATCAGTTTGGGACATGACTGGGATGCTGGGCCAGAGCGAGCACTCTTTGTGTAGCTCGTGGAAGGCACAATGGGTGCCCCAAGGCAAACACCACTGCCCTGAGGGCTTGAGATGCTGCCCTGCCTCCACTGCAGAGAGGCAGTAGGGATAAACCCTGACTGCCCTAAAGGCACAGGTCCCAGTGGGACACCAATGCTGGGGGCAGGAGAAGGAGAAAACCCTGTCCCCCCAACACCTCCTTGCTAGCCTTTCCATGGGCCCCCTCCAGGCAGGATATCGACTCACCACAGGGCAACGACCAGGCCAGAGCCATGATGAGATCCCCCAGGTAGTTGGGGTGGCGCACAAACCCCCACCACCCAGACACCAGGAGACGCCGGCCCGTGGCTGTGGGAATGGTTTTGAGACCTGGAAGGAGGAGAAGAGCATTATCCACATGGCATCCATTCCTTCCCCTCCCTCCCATTAGCTAAGCCTCCACTGGCATCCCCTTCTCCTTCCACTCCAGACTCCTTCACTCCAAGTACCCCATATAACTCCCATCCAAGAAGCGGCTGCAGCTCACCAATTACTCTGGGGTCATTGGGGTTCCTGCGGAAAGTGTTCTTCTGGGAATTGGCACCGCGGAAGATGCAATATCCCAGACCTGCCAAGAAGAGAACCAAAGTGAGGACTGGCTGCGGGAGCTCTAGGCATGGGGATACTGGCACTTCTGCCATGGATTGGTACGGAAACAGATCGCTCTGGCATGAACAACAGTGGTGATGGATGCTGGCTCAGAGGGTGGCATTGAGCAGGGCTTTCAATCCTCAGGCTTCAGGGTGTGACTTGGGGCTGGTCAGGAAGGGATTTCACCTCATTTTACAGTGAGGGATGGTGAGGCAGGGAGGATGTGGGAGGGGGTTAAAGATACCGTGATAGATGGGGTCAGGGGTAAAGTGGGAGCATACCTATTGGTCTTGGCTAGGTGGGTCCATTGGTCTGAGCCGGGAGGGCGGAGAGGAGAGATATGGGACTGAATGGGCCTATTGGTCTGCTATGTGAGAGGGAATCACCTGAGCCTCACCATTGAGCAAGAGGATCCCAACAGCCATGGGCAGGCTCAGCTTCTGGGGGTGGTTGACCAGGAAGTAGGCCTGCAGGCTGTAGGTGAAAGGCACCCAGGCCAGGTCCCCAAAGGCCAACATGAAGCCAAACCCATCATGTACAATGTCCATAGTGGTGAGGATCGCCTCCTGCAGGACCCAGAGGAGCCACATCCAGCATGATTAAAAATCAATGCTAAAAATATTTAAAAAGCCCTAAACCTACTTAAAATTAAATTTGAAATAACAACCTAATCTAAGGCCTAACCATACTATAATCTATTAAATCATTTAATACAAAAACCCCCCAATATTAGGCAGGACATGTTTGTTGCCAAGTTTAAAAAAGCGAACACATGGAACTGCTTGATATCACTGGGCACCTGGAACCAGAATTTGTTGAAGTGCTAAACCACCTTTCAACTGTTGGCAGTAGTCTCTTCTGCAGGTTCAGAGAGAATATTTTCATTTCATTCTGTTCAACGAAATTAGTTCTGTGACTAGTTCATTCGAAGTTAAGAAATCAATTGGCAGGGAAGCTTGTTTTTTCTCTTCCAATCTATGAAGAAAAACTATTTGTGAGAGGATGAGATCTACTTGTTCTTAAATCTTGAATGGTGACCAGAAACAATCAGTTAAATTCACTAACTACAGATACTACTTCCTTTGTTTAATACAATCAGTTTTAAATAAAAAAAAAAAAGTTTATCAATAAATATGTTCTAAATGTATTAGCGCACAAAGTAGTTTTATTTTATTAAGAACCCTAATGCACTGTTTGAGGATTTTTTATTTAATTTTAATTTCCATACAAATAGAGCTGGACACAAATTGCAAATAAAACAATCATCATATTGTAAATAAATACAACATACATGATTTCCTAACATAATAAAAATGTAAAAATTAAGACTCAGAATAATGCAAAGTAAGCTATATAATTGCTCAAATAAACATGTACAGATATATTGTTTCCTCCTGGTTAGCAAAAAGAAGTACCAAATTTAGTATAAAGCCAACGTATGTTTGGTTGCAAATTAACATGTTTTAATAATTACCCACCAGTGAGAATTGACCTTTTCTTAGGAAAATAACTGAAGTATAAATGCCAAACTTGACTACAATCAATTATTTAAATTTTATTTAACTCAATCCACCCTGACCACATCCGTGCTTTAAATCCCCAATCCCTTCTCAGAGCTGGATCCTCAATCCCAGCCCCCTAGTTTGAACCTCTGGACTCCGCCCTCCTCCCAGACATGGAAAGAGAACCCAGAAGGCCTCCCCTAAGGTTCCCTTTGTAGCCCCCCTAGGCCAATGCAGATCCCAAGCCAAGGCTAAGCCAGGGATGTGGGAGTGACTCACCTCATTCCAAAGTGCATCCACCACATACAGCAGCTGGAAGGCATTGACCAGGAGCATGGCCAGTGAGGGGCTGCCCCGCAGCTCAGTCTCTTTCACCAGCATGGCCATGTTCACCAGTGCCTGGCAGGACAGGAGCAATCAGACAGAGTTTGGAGAAGATCTGCCTCCCTCCCTGCACTCTGTCTGCCCAGAGAAAGACACCTGATTGCTGAGTGGACCAAGTCTTTTTTCTCCTGCTGATAATGGCCCATCCAAATTAAACAGTCTCTTAGAATTGATATGCTAATGTACAACTTTTTTTTTTTTTTTTTTGCTTTCTGTGTATATAAATACATCTTACTTCTGTTCCAATCTATGCATCCGATGAAGTGGGCTATAGCCCACAAAAGCTTATGCTGAAATAAACTGGTTAGTCTCTAAGGTGCCACAAGTTTTCCTCATCTTAAGCTGGGAGAAGCACCTCTCCGCAGAACTCACATTCCACACTAATTCTGTGCAGTTAAGAGCTCCACCTGGGATCACACCTCCTGTTTGAAACTCGAGATGGGGTTGGATGGGGAGTGGCAGCCCCTCCTCCACCCGGCCTAATTGGTGCCCTTGAGTGAGTGCCAATATTGCACTGACATACTGGAGGAGACCAGCCTGGTACCCTTCCCTCCCCGCTGCCCCAGATTTGACCAAAGACATATGTAGCCGCTGAGTAAGACCATCCTACGTGGTTTACTCTTATCCCTGCATCAGACAAATGAGTCCACCCATGCCTGGCATCTCCTGCTGCCCCAGATCAGACCAATGGCCCATCCAGTCTGTATTCTTCATGCCTCTCGCCATGCTTGATCAGAGCAATGGGTCCATCTAGGCTGGGATTTCTGGCTATGGATAATATCTGCTACATATGGCCATCTGGAGGGAAGAAAATTCCCCCTTACAACCCTTCCCCCGGGACAAGTGTTCTCCTGCAGCAGTTTCTCTGACTATCCTTTCCCTTAGCAAGGTCACTATAGTCATGGACCCAAGGGTCTTTTCTGCAGCAGGGAGCACCCTAAAACCCCACCTACTTACCCAGCCCAGGAGGCCTGGCCGCAGCTCGCAGAAATACTTCAGGTCGAAGGAGCCGATGCGTGGGTTCAGCTCATGGCCCATGAAGAAGTCATAGATTGGATGCCCTGTGTGACCAATAGCAAGTCAGGCACCTCAAGGGGGAATAGCTACTCCCCCTTCCTCTCCCTGCCACCTTGGACCAGACCAATAGGCCTGTCCAGCCTCGTATCCCCCGTGCTGCCTCAGATCAGACTAATAGGTCCATCTAGTCTGGTATGCTCCCCTCCCTGCTACCCTGGATCAGTCCAGGGGCCTATCCCACTGGCCAGGTATCCCTCACCCCTACTGTGTTAAATCTGGATGTGTCTGGTTTCCAATGTGTGCTGTTGCTGGATGCTTCACTGGAAGGTTAAACTCCCTACAAGGGTGGTTTCTTTCTGACCCTCATCAACTGAGCAGATATCTCCTTAGAGTCCTGGCAGTTTATACCCTGACTAGCATCACTGGCTGCTCTCCTCCTGCACCTTCCGTGACACACCAGGTGTGTCTTGTGTGTCTAAGAGCGTCTCTATGTGTTGCATGCACAAGTGTCCCTGTGGGTGTGGTGCCTAAGTCTCAGTGTGCACGTCTGTGTGCGTTCACACATGCATGTGTACACGTCTATGTGTCTGCGCGCACAAGATCATTCCTGTGTCCCTGCTCCCCATGTGTGTGGAAGGACTCACCTGAGTTCCCGCCCGGTGCCAGTGACGTCTCTGAGGCAAAGAGAGACTTGAAGTAGAGGAGGACGCTGAGGCCAAAGGCCAGCAGCAAGGCCGAGAAAGCCAGTTGCAGGAAGTGATCATAGATGTAGCTGAGGCGCAATCCAGCTGCCAGTCCAGCCCCCACCACCAGGGCAGTGACCCCCATCGCATGGAAAGCTGCAGTGCGGGAGGAGGGAAAGCAGGACACATGCTGCTTAGATACAGCAACACTGCACGGCTCTTTAGCTGGGGATCCCCAAGTCACAGTGCATTGTTATTCTGGGAAACTGAGGCACAGAGAGAGGAAGGGACTTGCCCAAGGTAACACTGCGCATCTGTGGCAGAGCTGGGGATAGAACCCAGGAGTCCTGGCTCCTAGCCCCTTGCTCAGACCCACTTCCCCCCAGTACTATTACTTGTTACAGTGAGGAAATTCAGTGAATGATGTTATCTGGGGTGGGCCGTAGTCGATCTCTTCTCCTTCACAAAACCCAGCACCCACCATTAATGCGATACTGGAGCCGGCTCTTGTCTCGAAGGACGATCCCTTCTGTGACCTGGGGCAAAGCCACACAAAAGGTTAGCACTGATCTCTCTGGTCTCAACTCCAGTTCCTCACTGACACCCTCCCCAGAGCCTCAGTTCACAACTGTGTGGATGAACCAAGTTTGGGCAGGTCTTTGCCTACATAGTGTAGCCAGCTGGCCATCATCTGGCTCAGCCCATGGCCAAGGCAACTCACATGTGCCCTTGACCCCCCATGGACAGCCAAACAAGTACCATTAGGCAGATGGCACCCAGCAGGGAAGAGGATGTCCTGTTCTCCCCCTTGCCCCAATGAGGCTGACCCAGCATTACCTTCCCCATAGGCAGCATGTAGAGGGCAGCCTGGAGTCCCACCCACGCCAGGAACAGCAGGAAGGCGTGGGGGCTCCAGAGGGTGCTCAGGGGTGGCAGTGGAGGTGGGAAGTTCAGCACGCTGGCTTGCTCAGTGCGACATGTCAGCAGAAGATAGAAGACAGTAGCTGGCATGAGAAAGATGAGGATCATGGCTCCTGTAGAGGGAGGAAGCAGAGGTTAGAGGGACGAGATCTCCAGGGTAGTCAGAACTGTGGGTGAGTTCAGGCAGCAGCACCCCTGAGAGATGAGCTCATACAGTGAGTCAGTGGCTGAGCTGGGAACCCAGGAGTGCTGATTCCCAGGCTCACCCTGCTCTAACCATATAGTTGCATACACAGCCCTGAAACAAAACTCCAGTTTGCCCTGCCTTTCAGGGTATGTGAGCCACTGCCTTCCAACCCCCTCACCCTCGCCTTACCCAGGGGCCCGCCAAACTCCAGCTCTTTGGTGCGTGGGATCTTATACCGATCCATCATCCTCGTGCTCCAGCCTTCTCCGCCGAGACACAAAGCTCTTCCCACAGGAAGCCTCTCAGATCGCAGTCACTTCCTCCTTCGGGAGAGGCTCTTGTGGATCCCAGACCTACGGGACAGAACATGGATCATTAGCTCCTGCCACTCTCAGCTGACAGTGGTTGCAGTGGGAGGGTCAGAGAGCCTGCGGGTTGGGTGTTTAGTCTATAGGCGTGTCTACGCTACAAAATTATGTCGACCTAACTTACATCTGCATACAGCCACCCCAGGTTTTAAATCACTTGTGTCGGCGGTGTGTGTCCTCACCAGGGCGCTTGTATCGATTGTACTGTCAGTGCAGGGCATTGTGGGCTGACTCCTGAAAGCCAGTCACAGTCAATGAAAGCAATGCAGAGTCTGCACTGACACTGCATCGACCTTGACTCTCCACCGCTCAGGGAGGTGGTGTTACTAGTGCGGCGTAGAGAGGCACTTACATCGGCAGGAGTCAAATTTAAATGAAGACATTTCCACAGCTAGGTCGACGCAAGGCAGCTTACATTGGCCTAACCGTGTAGTGTAGCCAGGCCTATGTTACGCTGGTGGGGCTGGAGTTGTCTTAGGACTACAATGAGGTGAATTGAGACTCTGAGGTCTCCACCCCCTGTGTATGTAGCAATCATGGGAAGGGAACAGTGCAGGACTCTTATGTGGGCAGTCTGCCCTAGAGGTTAGACTGGGGAGCAGGCACCAGGAGCCAAAACCAAATGTCAGAGTCAGAAACCACTACCTGGAGCCAATGGTCAGATCTGGGAGTCAGAAGCCAGGCAAGGATGCAGGGTCCTGTGGACTGGAGGAGGACCAGAACAGGGCAGGAGCAAGCAGGCACAGGAGTAAGCGCATCTATTGAGGCTCTCGGGGGTGCCACTTGCCCACATCTAAAGGCCCCTCCCCCCAGCCTAAGGGGAGGAGCTACTAGACCCAGGTCTCAACTGAATTCAGGGGACAACAAATGAAAAACCAGAAATGAGAGTGAGGTTCACAGGGTCAAAAGCAGGGATCCAGAGGGGAACACTAAGCAGAGAACCTCAGACAATGCCCACTGCTCCTCAAAGGTGTCCAGTGGATGCGACCCAGAGGAACTCTGTCCAGAGACGTGTCCTCAGGGAGGATCGGAATAGACCTCACAGTCACAGAGCACCTCCCCGTCCAGCTTCCTCCTCCTGCTATGGTGAACGGCCACCATGGCCAATGCCAGAAGGAGGTCAACGAGGGGGTCTTACTGTAGTAAGATGAGGCCCTGAAACATGGACGCTGGTATTAGAGGCTCAGCATAAGGCCTGAGCTAAAGTAATGGTCAAGACTTTGCTAATATAAAGCAAAGTTAAGCTGTGAGCTAGAGGCAGGCCCTGCTCACAGAAGTTGGCAAGGAAAGGGCTGATGTTGCAAAAGGACACAGATCTAAGATGTACTGGTACATTCCATACAGATAACAAGGAACAGGCTGACCCCTCCTAAAGACGGGGGCAAAAGGGTAATACGATGGATAGAGTTGTTTTGCTCAAACCAACCTGTACAAGGTGAGAGGTGGCACCTTACTACACAGAGGGGATGCACCTTCCTATGTAGAGGGGATGCACCTCAATACGTCAGGAGTGATGTGTAACTTGTTTGTACCTGTGTATAAGAATACGACCCTGGGGCAGTGTCTTTGTCCAGCCTAAGGGGCAGTGGCGGTCCTGCTGCTGACTGAGCTGTGTCCATTGTCAGGGGGCACAAATTCGTAGTAAGTCCCATAGAGTCTACCAGAAACTATCACTGTGCTTCATTTAGCAATAAACCTGGCCCGGGTGCCTTCATACCTTATTAGAGTCTGTGGTCATTGGGGGTTCTCTTGGGTCTGCTGGGTCAGTTATCTGCGCAGAGCTGGGGCAGCACACAGAGGAAACACGCACGCAGCCGACTGATATCATCATCGAACAAGAGCAGAGCACCACACTGGTAGGTACTGACAACACTTACAATTTCGTGGGGCCACGGATGGCCATAGATCAGGAGATGTGGGGAAAAGTGCAGCCAGAAACTGAGGAGGGGGTTCCAGAGGAGCTGGAAGAGGGGCTTCAGCCTGGCGCACTCGAAGTAGATGTGCACCAGGGTCTCCCTCTCAACGCAGAAGGAGCAGGTGTTGGGAGAGGTGGTGAACCATGCTAGGTATATACCAATGCTCATGGCTCTGTGAAGGAGCCACCAACTAAGATCCTGGCGAGCCAGGCACAAGAGCAATTGCAGCTGCAGGTGTCAGTATTAAACTGTGCTGCTGTTAAGTATAAATGCAGAGTTGCTGGCTTCTTTTAACCAATTGGATGGACTAGCCAATCAGTTGATTGTGCTGAAGCACAGCTGGGCTCATTAACCTGTCTGAAGGCTGAACCTGGTAGCCCCAGTCTCAACTAGGGAACTCAGTCCCATGGTTCTTGACAGTCCCCGCCTGGTCATTCATGTCTCCCTCTCATTTTTCTTTTAATCTTACTGGTTGCTACAGTCAAATCCAGTAGCATGGAGTTCCACAGGTTTATAATATATGAGCAGCATCAAACTTCTGTGTGGTGATGGATGACAGATTATGTCAATGGGAATTAGGCACCTAAATACTTTTGAGGATCTGGGCTTAAGTAACTTGCCCAAGGTCCCACAGGGAGCCTGTGGTAGAGCAGGGCACTGACTGTGGGTCTATAACTAAGGAAAAGGTTAGGTTGCTGGCTCAGGGAGGACCTGGAAATACTTCAAGCAATAGAGTTAGAGACAGAAAACAGCCCTGTCTGCTCTGGAGTTCCTAGTCATCTGGCAGAACAGTTTTGTTTGTTTGTTTTAAAGTATTTTTATAGAAAGGTCTAGAGCTGGGGTAGCTAGGAGGCTGCACATCAGGACTGAGAGGGAGGAACCCATAATGGGAACAGCAGGTTGGGACAGAGGGGCATTGGCAGAGCTGCCTATGGGGTGCAGGAATGGAATAGCCAGGGGCTTGCAGGCCAGGACAGAAGGGCATTGGCAGAGCTGCCTATGGGGTTCAGAGACCAGGAATGGAATGGTCAGGGGGCTGCAGGCCAGGACAGAGGGGTATTGGCAGAGCTGTGGGGGTGAGGCCAGAACTAGAACAACAGGTGAGGCTGCAGGCTGATCCCGAGCAGCACCAACAGGGCGTGTGAGGGGAGTCCAGGATTGCAACACAAATTGGGATCGAAGGCATCAGTGCACAGAGGTGAAAATTGGGGCCATGTGCAGCTCAGGCCCCCAGCACTTGCATTTCACAGCCTCCAAATTCACAAAAGGGGAAGAATTTCCAGCTCTTCCCGAAGCCCCCTTCCTGGCGAGGATCTCTTGGTTTCACAAGCTGTTGCCAGGGCCATGCAAGGCCACGCTATCTTGTCAGCCAGGTGAAGTGCTGCAGCACCGGTCACCTCTAACGCACTGAGCAAGGCTGAGCTGCCCCCCTCGGTGTGAATAACCCATGCTCCCCCTTGCCCACAGTCCTACCTGACAGCCCGGGGTCAGCTCTCCAAAGCGCACAGGAGAGGTACTAGCAGTGGGTCCAGATTCCTCCCACCCCATGCTCCACCCACTGTCTCTTTAACCCAGGGTAGCTGTTGTGACACCAGCTGATTGTAGCTCCTCCCCTCGCCCCAGCCTGGTCCTATCACCAAACATCCAATCAGAGAGCAGGGAGTTTTGCAAAAGGAGGGCTAAGCCAGAGCTTCTGGCCTATCACGATGCTTCTGAACCTCATACTAACTAAGTGCATTGATCAAGCTCCCTAAGCGCTCTTACTGGCCTGGAGCTGTGGTCATGGCAATGGCTGCCTTGCCCATCCCAGGAGCCCTGCAGCACTGAAAGCTGCCTGGGATGAGGCCATGCGCGGTACAGAAGTGTTTGTGTGTGCAGAGCAAGACGAATGACTAGGGCCCTACCAAATTCACAGCCATGAGAAACGCATCACGGACTGTTAAATCTGGTCTTCTGTGTGCTTTCACTCTGTGCTATACAGATTTCACTGGGGAGACCAACTCTTCTCAAATCAGGGCTCCTGACCCAAGAGGGGTTTGCAGGGAAGGTCACAAAAAGTTATTTTAGGGAGGGTTGCGGTATTGTCACCCTTACTTCTGCGCTGTCTTCAAAGCTGGGCGGCTGGAGAGTGGCAACTTGGCCTAGCCACTCAGCAACAGCACAGAAGTAAGGGTAACAGTACTGCAACTCCCCCTACAATAAGCCCCTAATTCCTTTTGTGTCAGGACCCTGACAATTACAACACTGTTAAATTTCAGATTTAAATAGCTGAAATCATGAATTTTATGATTTAAAAAATCCTATGACCATGAAATTGACCAATATGGACCATTAATTTGATAGGGCTATACAAATGAATTAGCTGGCTCCATACCCGACTTTAGAAACATGCTTGCAAAGGGTAGGATGTGGCAGTAGGGTGGTGCACTTTGTCATGCTCACAACTGCTTCTTCTGGCTTCCTGCCTCCAGCACACACAGACAATCCAATCTCCTAGTCCTAATGTCTGCCATCAGGGAAACCCATCAGCTCTCAGGCTTGGCTGTGATCTGCCATGCAGTCTAAACCAGTGGTCTTCAAAGTGAGGTGCGTGCACCCCAGGGAATGTGCGAGATCCCCCCGCCCCGGGGGAGCCGTGGTGTCCTGGCGCCACTGCGGGATTGGCCCCAGGATGCCTCCGAGATCGGAAGGATTCTATTTGTGTCCTGCCGAAATGCTGCCAATAGCAGAAGGTTTGTATTCGGTGGCATTTTGGCGGACGCACCCCTGGGCCGCAAGAGGACTCGGGAAAACAGAAGGGGGCCACGGACGGAAAAGTTTGAGAGACTCTGGTCTAGACTATGTCTTAACTGTCAGTCAAAAGAGGGGTGTTACAGCGGGATAACTAATGAGCATTTGCTGCCTTGCTGTAAAATCCTAGTGGAGACAAGGCCCAGCCAGTTTCTACCAATGTAATAACACCATCCCCCAAATCTGATGTCGCCTATCTGCATGACAGTGAAAGTTTCAGAGCCTTGTCCCCGTAGTGTTTTACAGAAAAACAACTAACATTCATGGGGATGGCAGGGACTTCCTGGATCAACAAGTTCAGTGCCTGCTGTTGCAGAGAACTCTGTCATATATTCCTGTTCATAAACTTATCAAGTACTTATCATTATTTCTATTTTACAGACCGAGAAACTTAGGCATAGAACAGGGAAACAATTTGCCTTTGGGAAGTGAATGCAGCTCTCCTGAGCCCCTGGCCAGTACCCTTATCCCCTAGGCCACACTGCTCTGTTTAAGACAGGGGTCTCAAACTCAAATGACCATGAGGGCCGCATGAGGACTAGTGTACCACTAGACCACTGGTCCGAGGGCCGCATCACTGATATAACCCACCTCGCTGCCCCCGGACCCGCCCCCACTCCACCCCTTCCATAAGTTCCCGCCCCTGCCCTGCCTCCTCCTCTGAGCATGCAGTTCCCCGCTCCCTCCTGGAAAGTGCTAGGCACCTCCAACAGCTGTTTTGCAAACAAAGCAAGAGCAATATAGGAAGTCCAGAGCTGGAAACACAAGCAAACAAATCTAATTTAACAAGAAATTACCAGCCTCAGATGATTCAAGCTTTTTTCAAATATAATATGCTGATAAATCTGACAGAAATTTCAGTCCATCTCAGCCTAATATCAATTATAATTTTATAAAGTCTCCCTCTCCCAAACTGATCCTCATAACCCTGTTCCCCATCCCCACTTACCCCCGTAACCTAGCTCCCTGTGCCCCATTCCCAAATCTCCACCCATTCATGCACCCCCCGTAACATAGCTCCCTGTGTTCCATCCCCAAATCTCACTCTCTCACCCTCATAACCCTGCTCCCCGTCCCCAAATCTCCACCCACTCACCCCTGTAACTCAGCTCCCTGTACCCCATCCCTAAATCTCACCCCACTCATCTCCCATAACCCTGTTCTCCACCTCCAAATGTCCCCCCACTCATCCTTGTAACCCAGCGCTCTGTCTCCAAATCTTCCCCTCAACCCTGCTCCCTGTTCCCCAAATCTCCCCCCATGCCCCCAGCTCCAATATTATCTCACCTGTAAGCTGCCTCTTCCTGTCGCCCCGTCTCCTCTCTCCATCTCCTTTCAGCCTTCCCGGATTCTCCTCCCCACCACTCCTTGCCCGAACCTGGCACTATCTGCAGGGGATACCGGCAGTGGGGCATAGCGGACAGGGGGCAGCGCAGCAAGCCCAGGCAGCTGCAGACAGCCAGATAGCTGTGGAACAGCGCTCACCTCTGGCTGCTTGCAGGGCAACAGTGCCCACCCTGGGGTGGGGAGGCTTCTCTGCTGCCTGGCTGGGCCGCTACCAAGCCCTGTCTTCCAGTCGCTGCTGCTGAGGGTTCACTGAATGAGCTGGGGCGGCGCTTCTGAGGAGCTCTCTGCAGCCGCGGCTAGGAGCGGGAAGCCAGGCCCCCCGCCACCCTCCCGCCTCCCACTGTGAGAGGCTTACCGCTCCTGGCTGCCGCTGCAGAGGGCTCATGCGAAGCGCCGCCCCAGCTCATTCATTGAAGTTGCAGCAGCAGCGCCTGGAAGCCAGGGTTCGGCAGCACCCAGCCAGGGCACTTCACAGGAGCCCTCTGCAGTGGCGGCCAGGAGCGGTAAGCCTCCCGCAGAGGGAGGCAGGAAGGCGGCGGTGAGCCTGGCTTTCCGCTCCTGGCCACCGCTGCAGAGGGCTCCTGGGAAGCGCCGCCCCAGCTCATTCACTGAAGCCTCAGCAGCAGCACCTGGAAGCCGGGGCTCAGCAGCGGCCCAGCTAGGAAGCAGAGAAGCCTCCACTTCTGGCCCTTCCTCCCGGAAACTGCTGCGGGGTGGGGTGGGGGGGCACCAGGGAGCTTGGCGGGCCGCAGGGAAGGGGGCCACATGTTTGAGACCCCTGGTTTAAGAGGTGAGTCAGGCCTGCAGCTGGGATACTGATTTTATTGCTGGGCACAGAGCAGTATCTTTGCATTATGCTTCGTGGAGGTCATTCTTTCTCTTATCCTCTACCGAGGGGGAGAATCCTGCATGCAGTGGTTTGTTTAGGTAGGTTGTGTCTATGTCCACACTGCTGTGTGTTTATGTCAGAGAAGGCTGGTCAGAGAAGTGAGCCTGGCACTAGGAGTGGAAGTCAAGCAGGGTTTGGATGGTCCTTGTTTCCCAGAGGATTCTGTTGCACATTTTCAAACTGGCTGCTGAGAAAGCTTGTTCTCCTGCACAGACAAACTCTGTCCCCTGCTGGCTTTCCCCCACTTGATTTTCCTCTCCTTTCTTAAACTCTTGTACTCCCATGTCTTTGTAGATTTCCCTGCAACCCTGGCACATTCCAGGGTTCTATGAATCCAGACTATTGTGTTCTTTTAAACTTGCATTTAAGAATTTGAGGTTTTATTCACAAAGGTAACAACAAAAAATCAACACTGCTATTTCAGAGAGACCACAGGACATAGCACTCGTACAAAATCCCGTCCACAAGCCCCAACCAGGTATACATACATTGTATTAATTATGTTATGCAGAGTCCCAGTCATGGACCAGGACCCCATTGTGCTAGGTGCTGTACACATGCAGAACTAAAAGACGGTCCCTGCCCCAAGGAGCTTGCAATCTAAGGCCCCGTCTCCTCTCGAAAGTTTTGACAATAGTGTTTTTGCCAGCATACAGCTGCTGCTGTTCCAATGTCACCAGCATGGCCTTTGCCAGTACTGCGCAGCCTCACTGTGAGAGGCTGTGTCAGCAAACTTCACGCTGCACTGGGAGTAAGTCTACCCATCCCCTGTGTCACTGTCCAGCACACTGCCTTGTGCATTGTTTTTGAAGTAGGGGTAGGGACTTTTTGTTCTGTGTTTGTAGCGCACCGAGCACCAAGGGATCCTGACTAGGGTCCCTAGGCACGATGTAACACGATATAAGAATAATGAATAATACCAGCACTCCTCTGGAGTGAGCACATCCCTGGGTCTAAGTAAGGATAAAAGGTGTGTTTTTAAACACATGTTAAAATCTTAGTATAGCCAAAGTGGTTGTAGGTTTAATACAGGTTTACCTTGACAAGCTAATGTGGTAAAACTGCAGTTCACTTGGTCTGCACTATGATCTCAACACGTCATCAGGGGCTAACGTGTTAAAATCACACCTTGTTCCCTAGGAAAGACAAGACCCAGTGACTGGAGGGTAGCTAATGATTTAACCTGCACCTGTGCTAAACCGACCCTGCCTAAGTCCCATCGTGTACCCATAATCTCCAGGGTTGAGAAAGCATAGTCCCTGCGATGCCAGGAGCTGTAAGGGAGTTCAACTCATTCTGCTGGCATTAGAAGAATAAAGGTGACGATACTGAGCAATTTATAACACCCCAGAGATTTATGAAATCTCCCAATGCCTCTACTGTGAGATGGGCAAAGGAGAATTGTTATACAGGGTTGTACAGCCACGGGCAGGACTGTGAATAGAACCCAGGAGTCCTGACTCCCAACACCCCTGCTGTAAGCACTAGACCTCTCTCCTCCTGGAGCTGGAAACCAGGGAGCCTGACTCCCAGCCCTCTGCTCCAACCCACTAGACCCCACAGAATGGAAATAGAACTCAGCAGTCATGACTCTGAGCCCTGCTATTCTGATCCATGAGACCCCACTCCCAGAACCAGGAATACAACTGAACCCCCACCCCACCCCCATCCTAACCACTAGACCCTACTTCCTGCCCCTTGCTCTAACTACTAGTCTCTGCTCTCAGAACTAGGGATCGAACCAAGATGCCTTGACTCCTAGTCCAGGCTGGGCTTATGCCTTTGGAAAAGTGGTTCACAGCTGAAGGTGACTGGGCAGCGCTGTCTGGGATCACATAAATATCACAGTTCAGTGCCGAGCACACGGCATATGAAACAGCTTTTAAAGCTGCACGGGTGGGATCCCACGTTGGGGAAAGCAGGGCACAGCATGGCTATGCTACTGGACACAGCTGCTTTGGATGAAGAAAAGGAGGGGCATTTCTGAGAAAGGAGGGGTGGGCACAAAACAGGTGACCCCTTCCTTCCCACCACTCAGGGTCACGTCGGTGGAGTGCAGCCAAGCCTCCAGGTCCCGCAAGCTGCAGTGGCAAAGCAGGGAGACCTCCTGGAGATTCAGGAACGACAGTGCCTGGAGCGGCTGAAGAACAGATGGTGAGAGGGTCACCAAGGGGTTACCCTGCAGCCCTAGCAGCTGCAGGGAATGCAGGTTCCAGAACAGCCCATCAGGAAGCATGGCCATGAGGTTCCCAGAAAGGTCCAGAGCCTGGAGAGACACCAGCCCCTGGAAGAGGCCCTCAGGCAAAGTCTGGAGGTTGTTTCTGCTGAGATTCAAAGCTATCAGCCTGTCTAGATGGTGGAAAACATCCACACAGCCTCCTGCACTCCAGACGATATTCAGGGAGTTCTGGGAAAGGTCCAGCACCCTGAGCTGGCTTCGCCTGGGCATGGCTCTGTCCTGGGGCTCAGAACACATTGAGATCTGGTTGTGTGAAAGGTTCAGGAACTGCAAGGCAGGGATGCTCCTCAGCTCATTCCAGAGCCCCCTCAGGTCTCGCAAGCGGTTGGAAGACAAGTCGAGGAAGGTCAGGTTCATGGAAAGCTTCCCGATTCCCCAGGCATCCTTGATCCTGTTCTGGCCCAGCATCAGGCGCTCCAGGGCAGGGAGCCGCCCTGGCAGCACGCGCGAGAGGGCGTTGTCCTGCAGATCCAGTGTCCGCAGGGTCTTCAGTCCCTCCAGGGCATTGTGCTGGATGGCCCCAATGTGGTTGGACTTGAGGTTGAAGTGCAGCAGTGGGGAAGAGCTTAGGCTCTGGAGAGCCTTCGTGTTCAGCTCCCCCAGCAGATTGTTGGAGAGGTCCAGGGTCCAGAGGTGCTGCAGTCCAGCAAAGGCCTCCCCAGAGATCTCGTGGATCTGATTGGATGCCAGGCGCAGTGTGCGCAGCTCAGGGAGACCCGAGAAGACCAAAGGCCCCAGCTTGGCGAGGAAACCACGAGACATGTCGAAAGAGAGGACCGTGCTCTGGCTGAGCCCCGAGAAGGTGCTGGCAGAGAGGCCCTGCAGGTTATTGAACCCGAACCCCCTCCCAATGGCCCCTGAGTGCTGCAACTTCAGATGCCGTATCTGGGCACCTGCCATGACCTTAAAGAACCGTTCAGCACTACCCACATCCCACGGGTTGGAGGAGACATCCAGGGTTTCCACTGAGATGTTGCGGAAGGGACTGGGGCAGGAGTGATTGTACCAAGGGTCCCTATAGGACAGCAGGTTGGACGAGAGATCTAGAAGGGATAGGTTTCGTCCTCCAAGGTGCGTCAGATCCTCCCCGCAGATTGTCTTGATCCTGTTGAGCCGGAGCTGGAGGAAAGCCAGCAGCTTCAAGCCTTGGAAAGAGGAATCGGGTCTCAGCCTCTTTATCTGGTTCCCTGTGAGATCCAGCCTTTTGAGGGACACTAAATCTTGGAAGTAGCCACCCTCCAGCACAGTCTCGTCAAGGCCATTGGCATCCAGTAGGAGCACCTCGAGCTGCCACAAGCCAGCCAAGGCCGTGAGTTGGAGGCTCAGCTTCTTATTGCCCCCAAGGTCCAGGAATGTGATATTGGCCACTTTCTCAAAGGCCTTCTCTCCAATGGAGAGTGATCCCCCCAGCTGACAACCCAGAGACAGCTTCCTGAGCCTCTCCAGCCTGGGGAAGGAGGAGGCTGAGATGTTGGAGAGGAGGTTGAAATTCAGCAGAAGGATCTGGGTGGTGGGGTCAATTTCTGGTAGCGTCTCATGGTGTTGAGCTTGGCAGCTGGAGACCACTGAAGACTGGACCCTGGAGGCATGACACCTCCGAACGTCAGCCAGGGCAGCACTAGAGCCCAGCAACCAGAGCGCTAGGAGCCAAAGGTGTCTGAGCATGGTGGAACCTGCCAAAGAGTGAAAACAATGTTACTTCACAGCACCCACTCTTGTAATGGGACATTTATACTGTGCCTGCTAGTGGTGCTAGGTGCAGGGACAACCCACCTGCATTCTGGGCAGCACGCTAGCCCCCACCAGTGATGGCTGGGAGATAAATAGCGGTTGATGAGGCTGCTACAGGCATAATAAAGCTGTCTCTCTTAGCCCAGGCAGTAGAGGTTTCTGCTTGAGATCCCAGGTTTGATTCCTACTACAAACAATCCACCCACAGGACTGGTGTTATACAGAGATAGCAAGATATCTAAAAGGGGACTGGTCTACTGCTGTTTATGTTAGCTGGAAAGTACTCAGACATCACTGACTGCAGGATAAAACCCAGAGATAGTGGGCTTCTGCCTCTACCCGGCACAGCAAGAAGAGTCTCCCTCAATGAGAGCTGGTAAGACTCTGTCAAAACATCTTTTTTTTTTTCTGACGAAACATGGCTTTTTGTCCAAGACTGAGTACTTTGTGGAAAATTTTAATTTCATGGAAAAATTTCCACTTGTCTGAGTAAAAAACCTGGAAGCTGAAAAATGTTTCAGTAAAAAAATGTTGGTTTGGGGTAAAAGTTGTTCATCTTTTAGCTAAAAATCAACTTTACATGTTCAATGTAATTTTTGGGGTAATAACTTTTGGTTTTTGAAAAACAATATTTTTTTATGGAAACTGGAAAAAATTGCCCCCAGTTTTCAGTTTAATTTTTTCCTCAAAGAAACAATAACTTAACACTGTAACTGGTAATTTATCAAAATAATAAAATAAAGACACTCGGCATTTTCTGAGCAGCTCTGCTTCTTGCTAACAGCCTGTGCTTTTGTTGAATATGGAGAGAGCGAGCCATCCCGGGTGCTATGGGGCTAGTAACTGGACTCTTTGCAGGCTGGGTAGGGTCTCAAGTGAGGTGTTTGTACAACACTGGGTACAATGTGGCCTTGAGCCATGACTGGCGCTCCTAGGTACTACTTTGATGCAAATAATTAAGGTGGAAGGGAGTCTGTCTGGGGTCCCTGCCCTGAGCAGGTTGCAGGTCAGGAGATCTCAATCTGGGGTCACTAGCAGGTGACTTCTCTTTCTTTCCCAATTTAAGAACGTAAGAATGACCCTACTGGGTCAGACCAAAGGTCCGTCTAGCCCAGTGTCCTGTCTTTCGATAGTGGCCAATGCCAAGTCCCCCAGAAGGAATGAACAGAACAGGAAATCATCAAGTGATTCATCCTCTGTCACGCATTCCCAGCTTCTGGCGAACAGAAGCTAAGGACACCATTCCTGCCCATCCTGGCTAATAGCCATTTATGGACCTGTCCTTCATGAATTTATCTAGTTCTTTTTTGAACCCTGCTATGGTCTTGGCCTTCACAACATCCTCTGGCAAGAAGTTCCGCAGGTTGACTGCACATTGTATGAAGAAATACTTCCTTTTATTTGTTTTAAATCTGCTGCCTATTAATTTCATTTGGTGACCCCTAGTTCTTGTGTTATGAGAAGTAGTAATCAACACTTCCTTATCTACTTTCTCTACACCAGTCATGATTTTATAGATCTCAATCATATCTCCTCTTAGCTATCTCCTTTCCAAGCTGAAAAGTCCCAGCCTTATTATCTCTCCTCACGTGGAAGCCGTTCCATACCCCTGATCATTTTTGTTGCCTTTTTCTGAAACTTTTCCAATTCCAATATATCATTTTTGAGATGGCGTGACCACATCTGCACACAATATTCAAGATGTGGGCATACCATGGATTTATATAGAAGCAACATGATATATTCTGTCCCATTGTCTATAACTTTCTTAATTATTCCCAGCATTCTGTTCGCTGTTTTGACTGCCACTGCACATAGAGTGGATGAGTGCTCCTTTAGCACCTTGATTATCCAGTGGCCCCACTAGTTGTTTAGCAGGCTTTCTGCTTCTGATGTACTTAAAAAAAATGCTATTACTTTTTGAGTCTTTGGCTAACTGTTCCTCAGATTCTTTTTTGGCCTTCCTAATTGCATTTTTACACTTCATTTGCCAGAGTTTATGCTCCTTTCTATTTTCCTCACTAAGATTTAACTTCCACTTTTTAGAAGATGCCTTTTTGCCTCTCACTGCTTCTTTTACTTTGCTGTTTAACCACAGTAGCTCTTTTTTGGTCCTCTCACTCTGTTTTTTAACTTGGGGTGTACATTGAAGTTGAGTCTCTATTATGGCATCTTTAAAAAGTTCCCACGCAGCTTGCAGATATTTCACTTTTGGCACCGTACCCTTTAATGTCTGTTTAACTAACCTCCTCATTTTTGTGTAGTTCCCCTTTCTGAAATTAAATACTGCAGTGTTGGGCTGCTGTGGTGTTTTTCTTGTCACAGGAACATTAAATTTAATTATATTATGGTCACTATTACCAACTGGTCTGGCTATATTCACCTCTTGGACCAGACCCTGTGCTCTACTTAGTACTAAATCAAGAATTGCTTCTCCTCTGGTGGGTTCCAGGACCAGCTGATCCAAGATGTAGTCATTTAACATGTCAAGAAACCTTATCTCTGCATCCCGTCCTGCGGTGAGATGTACCCAGTAAATATGGGGATAATTGAAATCCCCCATTATTATTACTAAGTTTTTTTATTTTAATAGCCTCTCTAATCTCCCTGAACATTTCACAGTCACTATCACTATCCTGGTCAGGTGGTTGATAATGTATCCCTACTGCTATATTCTTATTATTAGAGCATGGAATTACTACCCATAGAGATTCTATAGTACAGTTTGATTCATTTATGATTTTTACTTCATTTGATTCTATGCTTTCTTTCACATATAGTGCCTCTCCCCCACCAGCACGACCCTGTTCTATCCTTCTGATATATTTGTACCCTGGTATTACTGTATCCCATTGATTATCCCCATTCCATCAAGTTTCTGTGATGCTTATTATATCAAGCTCCTCATTTAATATGAGACACTCTAGTTCACCCATTTTATTATTCTAGCAATTCTGTTCTAGAAATACCAATTTCTATTGCGTGCTACAGCTGTAAGGAGCAGGCACAAGTAAAGCCAGGAGGCTCTCAAGGGTAGCTGAGTGGGCCTTTCCCTCACCTCAGTGTCCTCATATCCTGGCTACCTCAGGGATCGGGTACAGGGCACTGTGCGGTTGAGGGAATGGGGAGCCCACTGGATTCCCTCTCCAGGGCAGTGACTGCTGGCCGTAACCAGCAACTGCCCAGTAGCGTATGAGAAATGAGCATGACTGGTCTCAGCTCAGCTCCCAGGGAACAGGTGCCCGTAACTGGCCCCTTCATCTTAACAGAGGGCCACAGGGACAGAGCTCCCCTCTAGCAGCCATACTCCAAAGGCGGCACCCAGGCATGCTGGCCGGGAAGTTTGCACTGCAGACACCCTGTTCTCTCCTTTTCCACAGCTTCCCCTCCCACCCAGCATCTCCTCCATCCCTGCCAGACCCTCTACTTACCCTGAGGGAGCGAGGATCCGTGCTGGAGACACCGCACAGCACCCGTGTTCCCCACCTGTGCCCTTTGCCATCCACCCGCCTGCTCTGGCTTTATTTAAACCCTCACCATGGAAGAGGACAGCTGCTCTGAGAAGGATCCGGCCCCCACCTTTGCTGCTGTTTACTCAGCGGGTGTTCAGGCACTTGCGAAAGGGGAAGTTGGGGGAAATTCCCCTCCTGGCCCCTTCCTGCAGTTACTGCTTCCTGAGGCCTTTGCTGTAAACAGTCGCAGGTCACCCTAGCAAGCTGGTGTGAGTGGTCTTACGTCTTCTTGAGTCAATGAGCCACAGTCTTGCTTGCAGCCCTGCTGCTCTAACCACTCGACATCACTCCCTGCCCAGGGCTGGAATAGAACCCGGGAGTCCTGACTCCCAGTTTCCTACTTGTACTAGTAAATGTGAAAAAGGATGGCCATTTAGACTGGGACTCTCATGATCTCAGGATGCTTCAGAACAAAACCTTGTGCAGTCCTGCCCCCTGAGGCAGAGTCCTTCTTCATTCCCACTGGTGACCAACTCCAAGCCTGAAGAGTGAGGCTGGAGAATCCCTGGGTTGTTGATGGCTTGGACACATCCTCCCTGCGTGCGTGTGGGCAGATCACTGAACCTCTCTGGGCCTCAGTTTCCCATCTGTGAAATGGGAAAAATAATTGCTCCTCTGCCTTGTCTATTTAGATCAGGGGTGGGCAAACTTTTTGGCCTGAGGGCCACATTGGGGTTCAAAATTGTGCAGAGGGCTGGGTAGGGAAGGCTGTGCCTCTCCAAACAGCCTGGCCCCACCCCCCCCATCTGGCCCCCACCAATCCTGAGACACCCCCCAACCACCACCACCCAGGACCCCACCACCTAAGCCTCCCTCCCTTGCTTACCGTACTCAGCCCGGTGCTCCAGCCCGAGTGCTGAGCCCTGTGGCTTAGCCTGGGTAGCGCGCAAACCAGGGAGCACCAGGCCAGGCACCCAGCCTGGGGCCCCACGATATGCCATGCTCAGCCCAGGCCCAGAGCGCAGGGCCCCGCGGCTCCCCCGCTCCAGGCCGGGAGCACTGGACCACTGGCACCGCTCCCCGAGCCCAAACTCGTGGGCTGGGTAAAACTGGCCGGCGGGCTGCATATGACCTGCAGGCCGTCGTTTGCCCACCCCTGATTTAGATTGTCCTGGGGCCAGGGTTGACTCTTACTGTGTGTCTGTGCAGCACCTGGCACAATGGGGCCCAAATTTCAATCAAGCATAGGCAGCCCCCAGCACAATTGGGGTCCCACTCTCTGTCAGGGTCTGTGAAGCGCCTTGCACAGTGCAGGCCCCCATCATGATCAGGGTTTGTGCAGCACTCCGTACAATGGGCTCTGATTTCAGTCAGGGTCTGTGCAGCATCTGCTACTATGGGGTCCTGTCTCAGTAAGGACTGTGCAGTGCCTGGCCCAATCTAGCCCTGATCTCATCTGGGCTCCGTTGGGGCTACCACAATGCCAGTGGTAAATGCTCTACCACTGGAATGGTAACCGAGGGCCCTAGCCAGGACCACATTTTGGCACTATGTTAGGAGGGAGGAAAAGGAGACAAGACTCACAGCTGGGACTGTTCTTGATGACACTTGGCACTTCAGTCATGCCAGGAGAAAGGCTGGCCAGGGAGAACCAAACTCCCACACCACTGCCTCCTTGACCTGGTATTTTCCCAGGTTGTGATTTATCTCCTTGTCCGAGCACGTTCACTTGCTCAACCTTGGAATCCCCCTGCCTCCCTGAGCGGTGCTGTGGGGCACAAGGGCTTAAATTCTCTGCGCACAGAGTGTCCCAGGACCCCGGGGAACTACAGGGTGCTCAGGAGTGTTACCCAACTGTGGCCTTTCATCACCGCCTGAGCTAGTGCCAGGACACGGGGCACATGTCGTCCTCTGAAGCAAACAGGATCAGTCCAAGTTACGAAACCAGGGGTGTTCTGACTGTATAGGAGCCCAGCGTCTGGGATGCAGGAAGCACCACACAGCCATGAAAAGGCCCCTGCTAAGCAAGAAGCTCTTACTGCCATTGGGGTGGATAGTAAAGAAAGACCCAACTGCTAGACTGCTGTGAGCTGGTTACCCCCTAGAGTTAAGTCTGGCAAGGATTTAGATGGGAGACCAGGTACAGGTGTCACAGGGAGAGGAGTAGGTTGCAGCGAACACCCTCTTCTTGGAATCAGTACGGATGCCCCCATGTGTTGCAAGGGGGTGCTGTAGTACAGGGAGTGGGGTGCGGGCTCAGTGGGGGGCACTATCCCCTCAGAGTCAGTGCTGGCACCAGTGTGACATTAAGGGGCACTATGCTGCATGGGGCAGGGTAGGGGGCATACTCCCCTCAGCAACAGTGCGGATACTTCTGGGGTGGTGTGTGGTGGGGTACCCTGCTGGTTGATGTGGCTCCCACTGCACTGCTGAACCTTTTTGACAGACACACAATGCTGTGTTTCTAACTCCTCATGCAAATTAAAGACATTGTTCTCAAGTGCAGAAGCATTAAATGCGCCTCACTACCCAAAAGCCAGGCCAGTTCTGTCATCAGTCACTCCTGATAGTCCGTTAGATCGGGTGGGGGTTGTCCCTCCCCCTGTACTTCTTGTCCTAAACCAGTGCTATGGCACAATGTTAATGCTTGCTACACTCTATGCCAAAGCCAGGTACATTTCAGTAAGTGGTGAGCAGTCTTCGTATAAACAGCTGTGGTGCCCCACCCTAGAGGCAGCTGAATCTAAGGGTACATGTACACCACTGATTAAGGTGTAAGTGTAGTAAGCATAGATGTATGCCTCTAGCTTTCATATAGCCTGGGTAACAACAGCAATGAAGATATGGTGGCACAGGCAACAGTATGGGCTACTAATCCCAGTAGAAGCCTGCCAGGGACCATGGCTACTTATCTGAGTGGCTAGCCCATGTTGAAGTCCAGGATGCCACATCTGCACTGGTGTCGTTACCTGCACACTCTAGACCAAAGCTAGCATCAGTATGCTTTCTCACACTAGTCACACCTTCATTTGTGGTACGGACAGAGCCTTGGCACTGGGTGAGTGGTCTTTGTATAAACAGCTGCCATGCCCCACCCAAGAGGCAGGTGCAAGTGAAGCTAAGGGTACGTCTACACTTAAACTACTACGGCTACAGCCACACCCCTGTAGCACTTCAGTGTAGAGAGTACCTGTGCTGACAGGAGGGTTCTCTCATCCACATAGTTAATCCACCTCCCGAGAGGCAGTAGCTTGGGCAATGGCACTAGGTTGATAGAAGAATTTTTCCATCTACACCAGTGATTAGGTCAGCATACCTACATCTCTCTCCATGTACTTATACAGCTGTAAGTTCCAGTGTAGACCACCCCTTTGTATCTTTTTGAAGGAGATGACGAACCAATCCCATTTATGTGTAGTATCTGCCCCAGGCAATTACAGTGGAACCCCGCAGTACCACGCCCCACGATAGCGCAAATCCGCTTATAATGCGGGGCGCAAAGGGCTGCCGACGGCAGCAGTGGGCAGTGCTTTGATGTAGTGCAACCCCGCAATACCACAACCCCGCGTTTACCGCGGTCGATATTTTTGGACCCCGATCATCATGGTATTGCAGGGTTCCATTGTACCTCTGACCTGGATGAAAACTGGATTTCAGTTCCATGCATGTACTGTGCTATTACAAAAACAGTGACACTCCACCACTCCCACCCTGAAGAATGAAGATGGGAGAATCCTGTGGTTTCAGGGCATGGTTGCTGCAGACATTTTCCCCCATACATGGCAAGCGTACTGTGGTCAGCATCTCCCTTCCTGCAAAAATAGAAGTAAGAGAAAAACAAAGGAAAGTCCAGGGCCATCACTTAATGGAGGAGGAGAGCAAATAATGGCTGACAGAGGGAAGGCTGAAGTGTTTAATGCCTTTTTTGCTTCAGGCTTCACTAAAAGGGTTAGTTGGGACCAGATACTAATACAGTTACTATTAAAAAAGGGGAAGGAAGAACATATTTCAGGATAAGGAAAGAACAGGTTAAAGAATATGTAGCTAAGTTAGATATACTCAAGTCACCAAGGCCTTCTTAAACGTACCACAGGGTAGTTAAGGAACATGCCGAAGCAATCTGCAAACCAGTGGCGGTATCTTCAGGAACTCAGGGAGAATGGGTAAGGTCCCAGAGGGCTGGGGAAACACCTATCTTCCAAAAGCAGGGGAATGGAGGACCAGGGGAATTATAGACTCAGTCTGCGTAACTTTGATACCCAGAAAAAGATACAGGCACAAATTATTAGACAATCAGTTTCTAAGCCCCTAGAGGATAAGGTATAAGGAATAGCCAACTTAGATTTGTCAAGAACAAATCATGCCAAACCAACATAATTTCCTCCTTTGACAGGATAATTAGCCTAGGGAATAGAGGGGAAGCAGTAGATGTGAAATATCTGCACTTGAGTAAAACTTCTGACAGTCCCACATGACCCTCTCATAAGCAAACTAGAAAAATATGAAATTACAAAGTGAAATTACTATAAGATGGGTGCATAACTGGTTGAAACACTGTTCTTAAAGGGGATTTATCAACAGTTTGTTGTCAACTGGGAGGACGTATTGAGTGGGGTTCTGTAGGGGTCTATCCTGAGTCTGGTACTATTTAATATTTCTATTCATGACTTGGATGATGCAGTGGAGAGTATGCTTATAAAATATGCAATGACACAAAGCTGAAGAGGGCTGCTAGCACTCTGCAGGACAGAATTAAAATTCAAAATGACTTTGGATGAATTGGTCTGAAATCAATACGATGAAAGTCAATAAAAACCAAGTGAAAAACACTACACTAGGGCAGGAAAAATCAAACTCACAAATACAAAAGAGGGAATAACAGACTAGGCAGCAGTACTGCAGAAAAGGAACTGGAGGGCGACATAGTGGATCTCAAGTTGAATGATTCCAGGCTGTGATGCTGTTGCAAAAACAGCAAATGTCATTCTGGGGTGTAGTAAGAGGGGTGTTGTATGTAAGACTTGGGATGTAATTTTACTTTGCTCTACTTGAGGTGAGGCCTCAACTGGAGCCCTGTGTTGTTTTGGGCATTGCACTTACATGCAAAAGGTTGTTATAAAGCACATCCACACAGAGTAGGAAGAGAAGTAAATGGATTAAATTGCAGCAAGGGAGATTCAAGTTAGATATTAGAAAAAACTTTCTAACTCCAACAGTAGGTAAGGACTAGAACAGGTTAGACAGGGAGCAGGCAGAATCCCCTTAGTGGAGGTTTTTAAGAACAGATTAGACAGACACCTGGCAGGGATAGTCAAGTATACTTGGTTCTGCCTCAGTGCAGGGGGATGGACCAAATCATCTCTTGGGGTCCCTTCCAGTCCTAGGTTGCTATGATTCAATAAACCGCACAAAGTGAAACAACAGGAGGGGGAGAAGGGATGATATAGAGAAATACAGAGAGGCTGTTACACATGGCAGCTTGCAAAGGCAAAAGCTCTTGCACCCACATGAAGGAAGGACAGAGGAGGCGGCTAGTACTAGATGGGAAGGGAAGTTCAGACCCTGCAAGTAACAAGGAAGCTGCATGTGACTAGCCTCAATCTCAGAGATCCTCCAAAGGAGGGGAGCCAATCCCAGAGCTTGCAAAGAGCAGCAGAGACCTGATCAGATCATGGTATGTTTTATTCAGCACATTCCTCTCCCTGCCCAATATGATCCAGGCTAGTAGCAGTGAGAATGTTCACAGGGCATTTCCTCCCCCGCCGATGTGTTCACAGGCCATTCTCCGCCACGCTCTCAGGCACCCCTCACAACCGTCTGGCATGGGATAGATCTGGTGGAACGGATGAGTCCTAGGGGGACACGTGTCCACTCCTCACATAGGAGCAAGCCAGCGTCTGCCCTGAGGTTGGGCTGACTCCCCTCGTATCAGCCCCTCTCACAGATGACCTCAATGACACTCTGCTCCATGGGCACAGGGTCCAGGCAGCGGTGGGCTGTGCTGCCCACGATTTCATCTAGCAGGAAGTGCACCAGGTTCTCATCGCAGACAAAGCGCCACAGATAGAGCTGTAGATAGTAGCAGTCCACCTGGATCTGCTGCAGGCCGTAGCGCCCGAAGGTCCGCAGCCGCACGCATTCCAGGAAGGTCTTCAGACTGATCTTGATTATGCCGGTCAGGACGGAGACCTGGGGAGTGGGTGGGATGGTCATTAGAGTACTGTCCCCTATGGGTCTGGAAGACACAGAGGGAAAGAATCACCCCCAGGACTCCCTATATGGCAGAAGTCTCTTGTGGAGGCACGAAGCCAGGTCTGGGCTGCACCCTCCAGCCAGAGGAGCAAGGGGGTCAGTAGCAGCGAGGGAACAGGGAAGTGAGAGTGAACATGGAGTGGGTGTGTGACAGCTCTGGAGGGAAGAGTCCACAAAGGATGGGGGAGGTGTGTGGGGAGCTCTGTTCCTCCTTTAATGCACTGGCAGGGGAGGGGTCCACTGAAGATTAATAGATTCTAAGGCCAGAAGCGTCCACTGTGATCAGATGGAGTGAGCACTGGGAGCTGTGTCCCTGCTCTTAGGCACTGAGAGGTAGCTAGAGGACTGGCTGAGTTTAGGGGGCTCTGATCTGGGGGGAGCTCTCCCCCACTCCAAGCTGGCAGCTCTGCTCACCTTGTTGAACTCCACAGGGCTGAAGATGTCGATGCGCTCAGAGAACAGCTTCTGAATGTTACTCAGGAGATTAGTATCCAGGGGGGCACTGCACAGGGGTGGGGGAGGGCAGAGACAAGAGGTTACACACTCACCAGCAGAGCCAGGAACCCCATTGCACAGCAGGGGATTGGATCTGGGCAGGCCTCCTCACCTGCGTCTGGGAGTGAAACACTGGGTCAAAGCCCTCTCCTCTGGGGTGTAGGTAGGAGGGGGCCCACCTGCCTTCGTGGAGGCTGCTCACCCCAACATGTAGCTAGGAGGGTAGACACCTCATTGCAGCTCTGCCAGTGCCCTTCAATCCTGACCCACAGCCCCCTGCTATCCCAGCCCTGCCGGTGCCCCTCAGTCTTGACCCATAGCCCCCTGCTATCCCAGCCCTGCACTCCCCCCGCCAGTGCCTCTCAGTCCTGACCCACTCCACACCCTGCCACAGCCCCCTGACCTGGGCGTGTAACTGGGTGCATAGCGGCTCTGTTGCCGGGAGCTGCTGTACACAGAGAAGGTTCTCTTGCTGGAGTCGCTGCTCTGGGCCTTGCGAACGCCCTCCTCGTATAGGAGCCCCACCTGCAAGGGGGGAAGCAAGAAGCCCGGGTGAGTGCGGGGTCCCTGGGGATACAGGAAGCCCTGGATCCTCCTTTCCCCTACTGACCTGCACGTCGATGGAGGTGGTGTCCTCCACCACCCTCTTCATGACGGCCCGCACATTGCGCGGCTCAATGGTGTTGACCCAGTCACGTGTCTCCACACTCTTGCGCAGCATCTGTGAGATGATCAGCCCCTGCACCTTCACATAGTGGTTGAGCAGCCTCTGGGCCGCCTCGCGGGCCTCCGCACACAGGCTGGTAACCAGTGTGATGGGGGAGTGGTCCTAGGGAGGGAGAGCAGTGGGTCAGTGGTGCCAGACAGGGCATTTTCCCCACTAGCTCCAGAAGGGACAGGATGCTCCCACCCTTCCACACCTCTGCCACCCAGGACCACCAGCTCCAGGTGGGTCAGAGTCGCTCAGACTCCCCATCCCACCTCACTCCACTGCCCCATTGGCTCTGTGTGGGCAGGGGTGCTGCTGAGGATGACATAGGCTTCATCCCCCAGCTCTGTGTGGAGCAGGGGCACTCAAGATGGCACGGGCTGCCTCCATCTTACTATGCCCAGTGCCATCCATACATCACTTCCCCTCAAGCTGCCCCTATCCCTGATGCTCCCCATGTCCCCACTGCCTGCAGTGGGGATGGAATCTCACACCCACTGAAAGAGTGGGGTGGTCAGATCAGCTGACAAGAAACCCTGTGGCACGCAGCGGAGCTCAGGGGGGTGCATGCCCACTCACTAGATCTCCCACTGCCATCCAGCCTGAATACATATATCCCATCCCTTCCCCTGGGCAGATGATTCCCCAGCCCTGGGGATTTCAGCCCCAAGGAACATCCCCTGGAAACTGGCTTAGTCACACACTCTGGGGGGCCACCTCCTAACGTGCTCCTCTTTGGGGCTCACCCCCACCCCCAGATGGAGACTGCCTCCCCCACCCTGTCTAGGTCCACCCTCCTAGCCCTTGATGGGAAAGGAGGCCTTGGGAATTGAGGGGCTTTGAATTGAACATGGGGTCCCAGGTGGAGAATCCTCAGAGCCAGACAGGGACTCTCCCCAAACTGAGGGTCTGGATCCCAGATCAGACTTGCGGGGCTGGGAGTATGTTTCCTCCTTGCTCCCAGGTCCCAGGGGTTGGCACCTGCCTACCTGCACTAGGAACTGCTCATCGGTCAGGGTGAGGATGTAGCTGATGGTGGAGGTCTCGTAGTCCAGGCAGAGGCGGGAGAGCAGGAGCAGCAGGGCGGGAGGTGTGGAGCCACCCTTGTCTCCCGTGGTCTCACAGAACTGCCGTGCTGTCTGGCAGATGGACTTGATGAAGCCGACGATCAGGCCCTCGCGGACACCCTGGCTGCAGAACTCACCCTGGGGGATGAAATGGCAGGGGAGGGGTTCAGCACTTCCTCTTGCTGCCCAGTAGAGTGGCTCCTCCTGGAGCTGGACAGCAATCCTGACTCCATCTCCCCACCCCATGACTGCTCCCATAGAATATACACAGGCAACAGACCCGGTGGGGCTGTGGGTGTGGATCAAAGGGCACCAGCAGAAATGTCCTAATGGGAGGAGTCCTGGGAGCCGTAGGTTGGGATTAGAGAGCAAGATACAGGGAAAAGTTACAGGGACATAGGACTCGAAGGGACCTCCTAGGATGAGTCCAACCCCTGCTCTCATAAGCAACAGGCCATATCATCCTGTCCACAAAGTCCCTTGGAAAACTAGTTGGGCTGTTTGCCCCCTACTCCACCTGCTGGGAGGCTGTTCCAGACCCTTCCTCCTCTGATGGGTAGAAACCTTCTCAATTCCAGCCTCTACTGATTGCTGGACACTTTATCCCCATTTGTTCTTGTGCCATCACTGTCCTTTAGCTTCAGTAGCTCCTCTCCCTCCCTGGGGTTTGCCCCTCTGCGGTAGGAATAGAAAGCAGTCAGATCCCCTCCTGGCCTTTATCTGACCAGTCTAAACAAGCCCAGCTCTTTCAGTCTCCTCTCCTAAGGTCAGCTCTCCTTTCTCCTCATCAGCCTAGGAACTCTTCTCTACACATGGGCAAGTTTGAAAATCTCTCTGATACATGAGGCTTTTCAGTCCAGCAGACAAAGATCCATAGCATTGAAAGATCCAATGGCTGGATGTTGAAGTTAGACAAACATAACTTTGAAATAAAGCAATTTCCTAGCCAGGAGGGTGAGTAAACACTGGAACAACTCACCAGGGGAGCCGTGGGCTGGCCACCGATGGACTCTCTAAAGCAAAACAGGATCTCTTTCTAAACTAGATCTCTTTCATGCTTTAATCCAGCATCTGGGGAACATTCTACAGCCTGTGTGCGTGGGAGAGCACTGGGTGATCATAATGGTCCCTTCTGGTTTTAGAATCTATGAAAGGCCCCCCTGGCTCCTTAGTTCAGGAGACAAAACACACAGCAGAATTGTGTTTCAACATAAAAAGGCACATCTATGGTGTCCTCTCAATTGCACTAAGTCCTTGTGGGAAATGGGACACTCAGAAAGGCCGCAGGCTCTGAAGCCAGTTATGAGGTCAGGGAGGGCCCAACAGCAGTCAGGAAATCCTTGCAGACTAATACAGAATAGTATCGGCATGGAACACATTATTCCAGAGCTCCCCAAAGTGGGAGGCCCACTCCCACCAGGGGAGCACGGAGGAACCTTCGGGGGCAGCAGGAACTGGGCCACCCCAGGGGTGGGGAGAGAGCGCCAACCAGCCCCACCCTACCCACAGCTTTGGTACCATCCCCAATCGCATCCCCAGCTCTTGTCCCTGTCCCCAGCCTGGGGGTGGGGTTAGGCTGGAGCAGAGCTGCACCTGACTGCGGGCCCAGTTGCCAATCCCCCATTGCCAGTCCCCACCACACCTGACTGCAGGCCTGGTTTCCAGCTCTCACCACAGGCCTGGTTTCCAGCCCTCACCACAGCCCCCTATAGCTCCTCCTCTACCCCCAGCCTTGGCCCTGGGTGTGGCTCTGTCCCCGGCCCCACTCCTGGCCCCAGACCCACCCCCAGTTGTGGCCCTCGCCTCAGCCTCCTTACCCCTGTCCACATCACCCCCGCACAACAGCTGCAGCCCCCACTATCAGCCCCAAAGGCGGGGTAGGGGGGTTGGACACCTGGATAGGGATAAGGGCGCAACTCTCAAACGTCTGGGGACCCTTGCGTTATTCTGACTCTGTGGAGAGTCAAGAATTAGATGTTTATGGCCATCTGGCTTAGAGGATAGAGCACTGGGACTCAGCAGATCAGGGTTCTATTCCCAGCTCTGACCCCGGCCTGCTGGGTGACCTTCGGAAACTCACTTCCCTCCCTGTGCCTATGTATATCTTTGAGGCCATATCCGTACATATCTCATGGCATCTGAGTGCCTTACAATCTGTAATGTATCTATCCTCACGCTACCCCTATACAGCAGGCCAGTGCAATTACGCCCCTTTTACAGATGTGGGAAACCGAGGCACAGAATGGTTAAGTGACTTGCCCACAGTCATTGAGGAAGCCTGTGGCAGAGCAGAAATTGAATCTCTCCCCCAAGTTCTAGGCTAGTGCCTGAACCATGGGACCATCCTTTTGGGTTTCCTCATCTCTACAAATGGAGCTAATGATAGCGACCGCCCTTATATAGAGCTGTGAAGATGTCCTGATGAAAAGGGCAAGGAGAGCTAGGGATTGCTGAGGGGCATCAGAACTGTTGGAGGAAAAACTGAATACACCTGATTCTCAACCTGTAATTCCATGGTTCACAGTCCCCTCCTCCCCACCAGGCAGTGTCACCTTGAAGTAGGGCTTGTTGGAGAAGGTGATGTCCTTTGCTGTGAAAAGGTGGACGTAGGTGAGCACTGACTTGATCTGGTTAAGGACAGAGGCCGAGATGGTGCCCAGCAGCTCGGCCAGGTTGGGGCTCTCCTTGCCTGCCAGGCGCGGGGCAGCTAGTGACTGGCGCACATCTGTCAGACAGTCCTGGTAGAAGCTCTGCAGGGCCAGCAGGTACTGGCGGATGCGCTCTTTTGCAGCCCGCACCACAATCTCCGTGCCCCCTGCTGCCACGTTGGAGGTCGGCAGCAGCTTGGCCAGGGCTTGTAGGCGCCGGTGGAAGCGGTCCAGGGCCCGCACCAGCAGTGAGTTATCCCCGACCCCTTTCTCCAACTGGATGCGCCTCTCCACCAGGGAGAAGTATGTCTCCATGAGGGAGTTGACAAAGGCCACCAGCTTGTCCTGTGCCATGCGGGTGATGCCCTGCACCCCTTCTCGGCTGACAAAGAGCTCCTGGTAGGAGGCGATCACCAGGCACATGTTACTGACAAAGATGTTGCAGCCACGGTCGATGAACTCCAGGATGTCAGTGACAGGGGCACCGCCTGGCTGCCCCAGCTCTGCTTCTAGGGCCTCCAGCTCAGCCTCTAACCGGCAGCGGGCATGGGAAAGGAACTCGTCACAGAGCTCCTCTGCTGGTTCATCCAGCTGCAGCAGCAGCTCCACGCACTCAGCGAGGTCCTTTGCCCCAGAGCCCCCATCCCTACCAAGGAAAGAAGAGGACATTGGAGATGGCAGGGGAGCGGAGACATGGACCCCACTCCCAATGCATCTGCAACAAAGTTTAAGGGATGGCTATGGGAATTAACAATAGCATCCAGCTTCTGGACCTGGAATCCAGTTCATTTGTCCCAATTGGGGTGATAATTCTGAAACCTAATGATAGATCTCAGTGTTGCTGATTTTCACTACGTGGTCACCATTTGTGTTGCAATTAAGTTTCAGAGTTAACAGCCCAACTGAAATGAATGGGGGCAGTTGGGTGATTAAGGTAATAGTTAACTTACAACCACTTAGATCAGACAAGTGCACCCATCTACCCTGGTATCCCTCCCACTCTGGGTCAGACCACCTCGCTGTCCCACCTCACTCAGTCATTCCCCCAATGCTGGATCAGATCCAAGGGCCTGTACCTGAATTTCTCCCGCAGCTTCTGTGCCAGGTTGGCCATGATCTTCTGGCAGTCATCCTGGATGCCCTGGAAGGAGGGCATGTGCTGGTACTGGTGCAGGATAGAGCGGGCTTTGCTGTAGTAGCGCACTGCCTGTCCATAGGCCTCCAGCTCCACACACTTGGTGAGGCGGGCAGGCAGTTCAAAGAGGAACTGCAACTTGCGCAGGAGCGTGTGGACCCCTGAAATCCAGAGAGACCCTGTCAGAGGCAGTGCCAGCATCCCCTAGCACGCACCTCCTCCCTATGCCCTTCTCCACCTGCTCAGGCAGGATATGGCCTGGAGTTCTTCATGGACCACCCGTTCTATGCTGATTCTTCTGGTCCCTGGGTGATTTGCTGGCTGATCTTCCCCCTCCATCAGCTGCCATCTTGGCCCTAGATCAGGGACACCACTGCCCTTCCAAGCTGTGGAGAAGAGCAGCCACAGCACTGGCCAAGCAGGGGAATGAACAGTGCAGCTACAGGGCGCTCCCTCCCAGGCTTCCCTCCACACCTCATTTCTAGCCTTGGAAACCTTAGATCCAGCCCTGAGTCCCTGCCTCCTGAGAAGAGATATGGTATCTTGGCCCAGCCAAGGCAGAGGACAACATATCTGCTACCCTCTCCCAGAATCCTCCCTGCTCTTGAACTTCGCATAGGATTTACTGTGTCAGATACAACCCATGAGCTCAACTAGCTTGACATGGCTCCCCACACCATCCCTACTGCCCCGGATCAGACCAATGAACCTATTCAGCCCTGTATCCCTACCACCTAAGAGCAGACTCTTGGATCTTTCCAGCTGGCACAGAGGGTGGCTTGTGGTCAGTACCCGAGAGCTTGGTGATCTGCTCATGCTGGTCCTGCAGGGTGCTGCTGATGCGGGCACTGAACTCTGTGATGACAGCCATGTTGGCAGCCAGGCAATCCATCTCGTCTTCCATCTTCTTGAAGTCATTCTTCATCTTGCGGATTGTGTCTGGGGAATAGAGGAAGGAAATCAGCCAGGCCCACAGATTCAGCCCCAGTGCTAAGGACACAGGTTCCTTGTCCCCCACATCTGGAGGGCTGGGATCTGAGCAGCCCTGCATGGTACCTGTGGCGGAGATGAACTTGTTGTAGTTCTCATAGACCAGGGTCTGCATGTCACTGTCCAGGGCACGGATCTGCTTTACCATGTCAGTCTCACAGTCCATAAGCTGGGCTAGTGAGCACTCCTTCCGCAGCTAGAGAGAGAAACAGTGAGTGAGGGGTATGGCCAGGGATGCCAGCTCTTTCCCTATTATCCCTACCCTGGGCTTCACCCTACAGTTCCCTTCAATACCGATCTACAGCCCCCTACAATCTCAGGCCTAGACTATGTGCCCTCCCCACCTCTGCTGGTGCACTTGAAGCCTGACTTGCATTAGTCTCAGGCCTGAACTCCCCCTCTCTGCTGGTACCCCTCAATCATGACCCACTGCCCCCTCCCCGATATTGGGGGATGGAGGTGCATGGGAGGGAGCGGAAGGAAGGCTCCCCAGGGGAGGCAGGCATGCAGGCAATAGTCACTAGCAGGGGCTACAGTACTGAAAGGAGTTTGACAGGATGGTTTCCCTGAGAGACAGGCTGTAAAGTCGAGCCCTTTTGGGAAGAATCCCCAAGTACAGTCACTGCTGTGACAGGCTTCCTGGGAGGGAAGTGTGTGTGTGGGGAGCCTCGCCGGGGGAGCGACCCCGCAGGAGTCTGGGTCCCTTGTAGGGGTAGACCGGGGACTTGAGGGGGAAACCCTGGAGAAACAGGATGGGAGGGGAAAGGAGGCTCATCGGGCAGGGCTCGGCGATCCAGGCGCCGGGGGGAGTCCGGCAGAGGAGTCAGTGTGGGGGGGGCTCAGAGAGGAATAATGGGGTCAGGCCTCAGTACACGGGGATCTATAGGGTCCCCTGAGTCTGAGCACATGCAGCGTCAGGGAGCACCTTAGTGAGGAACACTTCCGGGTCGAAGTGCGCCCCATTGATGTCAGTAGGTCCCCCGGGGTCTCCTCCTGGGGCCAGGCCACCCCGAGCCTCCCCCGCCGGGTCCGGCAGCCCGTAGTAGAGCTTCAGCATCCCGTGCGGCCGCCGCTTCCCGCCCGGCGCCTCCGAGCCAGGCTCGGCCGGGCCCGGCAGGGGACCCCCGTGCGGAGCCGACATCTCCCCCAGCCGAGAGCCGCAGGGGTTTGTTTGGACCGGGGAGGGGAGGGAAACAGACTCTGAGGTCACTTCCGGGATCAGTGACGTTTTATTGAGAACATTCCCCCATGGTGATGTCATTTCCGGGATCAGTAAAATTTTGTTGATAGCCCTCGGTTTTGTGGTTATGTCACTTCCGGGATGAGGAACGTTCTGTTGCGAACGTTCATCCTAATGGCGCAATCGGTAGCGTTCTAGTGATTTAACAAGGGATCCCCTGTACGGACGCGTCGCCAGCGGGAAGCGGCGACGCGCTGGTTGACCGACAATCGCCGCTATCTCTACAATAATCCTTTGGCGGCTGGGGGAGCCCAACTGTAACCACGACAAGAAGGTGACATCTTGTAACTAGCGAATGACATCACAGGCGCTGTGGGGTTCCCTGGACCTGGGGCAGTGCCCTGTCATGCTGTGATGTCATCCTGTTAGCATATGACATCATCCAGTTCCATGCACATATTAATTAATCACCCATCTGCACAGCATTTCCCAGACCATTTTATGTCAGCACACAAGTGTGATTTTATGACATCTGGTTCTTATTTTACCACGACACCTTCAAACTGGTTTATGATGTCATCCTGTTATCACATAATTTCTCAATTATTACAATCTGTTAGTCTAGTTAATCAGTGCATCCGTCCACAAATCTAAGTACACCATACCCTCGCTATAGCCCGTGTCGCTATAGCGCGGGTTTGCATACAGTGCGGTTGTTGCCATGGCTCCCAAATTTAAATATTTAAATTGGGATCCATGGCAACGTGTCCCCCATGTTAACACGGTCCCCAAACTCTGGGCTATAGTGAGGGTCCGGTGTATCCCCATTCACACTTGTCATCTAATCTATCCATCCATCCCTTTCCACAGCCATCTAATCTAATGCATCCCGACCCATCTTTCTACCCATCCATGCTCTCACATACCATCTAATCTATCCAGACATCAATCCATCCCATCAGCATCTAATATTCCTATACATGCTCATCTATCCATCTATAATCTATCATGCATGGGGACAATTTAATTTGTTTATCACTGATATATCTCAATTGGGGGTAGGGGTTTATAATGATTCCCTATCCTGTGTCCTCTTTTCCCCTCTTCCATTGTCCCTCCACTCAGCCTTCTGCAACTCCTTCTCCTAGCCCCTATGGCTGTTCTGCAAACCCTTCTAGAACTCTCAGTTCTTTATGACCTCAGCACCCTGATACATGGATTCCGAACCACTCCTAGCCTGCAGTGAGGTCACGCCATCACTACAAACAGCCTCCAGGAGCTAATTACCTGCTCCCAGCACCATGGTCAGCATCAGAGTTACCAAGCAGATGGTCCTTACACCGAGCATGGGATGGGGAGGTACGAGCTGGAAGGACCCCTTTGTAACCTTCACTTTCCCCAGCAAAGTAATCTTTACCAGTGCCTCCCTCCTGATGCTGGTGGTTCACATGGGTATCTTCGGAGGAGACCTCTACCACTTCATTGTGACCCAGAAGTTCAATCTCATGAGCTTTGATAGCACCACAGTACTACTGGTAAGAGGAGTCCCCTTGCTCCTTGTGTCTTGCAGCTTGGCCTACAGGTTAAGGCACTAGCCAGGTTTTTTGAACACTTGCTTTCTACTCCAATCTCTGCCACAGACGGTAACCTCAGGCAAGTCACCTTATCTCTGAAGTGGAGATAACCCATCCCTACTGGACAGAGATCTATGGGCTCTGGCCACTGTCAGACTTTAGGTCCAATCCAGGTTAGTCATTCCTATATCCCTAATACATTTGAATACTGAGGGATGGCTAAAGGATGTGAGGACAGCATTAGGACTCTTGGGTTCTATTCTCATCTCTGGGCAGTAGTAGTAAGACATTTAGGAGGGGAGTGCAGTCTAGCACTGGGGAGTGACAGATCAGGGAAGGGTCCTGACCATCTCCCTGACCATTTGCATTGGTCTCTGCAGGTATCCCATGTGATGAGCTTTTACTGGGCCTTGCTTGCAACATTTTACACCTTGAAGGCCAATGACAACCTTCTCCGGGGGTTTGCCCTGACCTCGCTGGGTAAGTGACTCCAGCCAGATGCCTGTTCAGAGCAAGGACAATAGGAGAAACTCAGCTGAGTGTAACCAGTTTAAATGGTTGGGGGGAGGGGCAGGAGTCAGGACTACTGGGTTCTATCCTCAGCTCTAGATGAGAACTGTGCTCTAGTGGGAGCACCTTCCAAAGCCAGTTTGCGTGGGACATGGCAGCTGGGATTTAGCCATTCCGTTCCCAGCTCAGGAGGTTTCTGAGCATGACTCAGAACCACAAAGGGGCACGGCTGGGGGATCCATATGCATGAGGGTGAACATGGGGATACTGTTATTCTGGGGAGGACTTCAGCTGTTTGGCTGCCTCTCTGGTCCAGCTGCAAAAGGGAAGCTGTGTACCCTATTCCCACCCCTTGACCAGGGCTCTGGCTCTGTCCCCTCTAGTGATGAACTTCGCCCTTTTCGTGGGCCGCTTCTGCCTGGACTACCTGACTATCGAATACAGGGAGGAGATTTACTGAGCCCCATCCTGGTCTTGTTCAAAGCAGCCCTGGAGCAAGATGCATATGCAGCATTCATCCCCAGATCTGTCGGAATTGGGCAGTAACACACTGCTCAGGCTGTAGCCAAAATCAAGTTTAATAACAATACAGGATATTGCTGTAGTGTTAGAGACGGTGTCACTCATTAGTCATGTCACCTTCCTGGGAGGTGGGAGCAAGGCAGTCATTACAGCCAGCATCTTTCCGCCAACACACCCAATGGGTATTCAACAACTCAGGTGGTCAACCCTCAGTGGGAGCATTTGATGGCCACAGGGCTCATCCTATTCCATAGCAGTGGACCATCACAACCCCTACCCCAACACCCTGACCGTAGGGTCACGCTAACTGGCATGGGCCCGATCCAACCCTCTGGCTCATGCTGGAACCAACATAAGCGAGGGGAAGAGGTTCAGATTTCACCTCCTCCATCTCCCACCCATAGGTAGAAGCCTACAGGACTTATGTTCATAGCTCTCCTTTCTACTGGCAGTGACTTGTGAGGAAGGTGATATTTTTCCTCTACTGCCTTCCTGCGTAAGTCCCATGCCACCTCCCGTACCCCAGGGCTAGCAGAGCCATTAGCAGAAAGGGGTGGGAGTTGGGGAGGTTGCAAAACAGCAGATCTAGACTAACGCCCAGTCAAAGTTCAGGTCACAGGAAAGGGGCGCGACTGGAGGCAATGGTCAGTTTTTGGGCAGGGTGGGGAATGACGTGGCGTGTGCTTTCTTTGGTCACGGAGGCTGCCCCATGCATTTCACACCCTGCAGGAAGAACCGTCTCCTAACAACCATTTCAATAAATAGAAGGAAAGCAACTGTACTCAAAGCATGAAACCTCAGCCCCCCCAGAGCTCTGAAAATCCACAAGCCAGAAAGTCTTTTCCCCTCTAGGTCCACAACTTTAAACTCCGGTGCTGACCAGCATGTGCCATCCCCTCCCTAAACTCCAGAACAGGTCAATTCTTCATATACACGTGTGCCGTTTCCAGTAGGGGACAGTCCAAAGCACCCCCAGAGACAGCTCTGTACAGAGCCGGGAGGGACCAGCTCTGAAATTACACACACCCGCCCCCATGGGAACATCAACCCCACCCCATTCTCCTTAGTAAAATAATCACAGCCAAGAGGCCCAACCAACTCCTTCCCTTTCCCCTGGTATTATGAGATGGGAAGCGAAGACTCCCCGCAAGGAAGATGATGTTGGCGGAGGCGGTTAATGACATCTCACCCATCCCACAAATAATGCTGGACATAGAGGGGTGGATCTTAGTATTTGCCTCTCGAATTCTGGCAAAGTTAAGGCCCAAGTAGTTACTGATGTGCAAAATTAGAATAGGTAAAAGGAAGTTATACCGCCGCCACCACCCCCCAGTATAGCTCAGTAGGAGGGGAGGGTAAATGAGGATGCAACAAGGGGCTGGTTCCTGTTATTTGGTTCAATGAGACGCATTTACAAAACTGAAACGTGTGCGTGGCAGGAAGAGAGCTGGGATCCAGTATCCCTTCCATGTGAACCCCCATAAGACGTGGGAGCAGGGGGATGATGGAAGATTCTGTACCACTCCCTTCACAGCAAAGCAGAAGGGCAGTTTTATGTGGGGTCTGTGGGTGGAGCTGCAGTCCTGCCCCGTCCCCAGGCAGGAAAGGAGGTTTCTGTTGGAATAGGCCTCTCCAAAAAAGTCCCAGTAGTTGGCTGTGTCAAACAAATCCTCTGTCTCCCGTCTCGTTGAGACCAGGAAAATAACTGCACCTCCCTCCTCAGGGCAAAGGGGTTTTGGGGACAAGGGTGAATAAAGCACAAGGTGGCTTAATGTGGCAGATGGGCTTAGAATCAGAGAGCTCTGCTCTTTGAGGCTACAGGAATGGGTCCATCAACTATGGGATGGGTTTTACAAGGCACCCCTGAGGAAGCAGAGGCTGCCCAGGATTGACGAAAGGAAAGGGGAACAAGAGCCCTGAATCCTTTCAGACACCTGCATTCAGACAACTGTTTTCTCACCCACTGAGACAGACTGGGATGGCAAGTTCCAGGTGACGGACCGTTGAGAGGCTCCTCGCAGAAGGGCATTCAAGCCCAGGGTTTAAGGAGCCAGATGCCAGTTTCAGGGGGACAAGGGAGCACGGCTGTAATACCAAGGAGTTCACGCTTCCAAGAAGGTGCAGGGCATTTGCTCTTCAGCACTGCTAACACCTAGCTCTTCTGCAGACAGGAATGGAGATGCCCAATTTCCCTGCACACACCCCACCAGGAGCATTGCTAGTTACAGAGTGCGGAAACTGAGGCATGGGGCAGGGGAGTGACTCACCTGAGATTTCACAACAGGGTCAGCAGCAGTGGGAACAGAACTCAGGAATCCTGGCTCCCAATCTCCCTGCTCTGACCAATAAATCCTTGTGGGCTGGCAATGGAACCAGGAGTCCAGGCTTCCATTCCTGTGCTGCCTCTCACTTGCCCCAGTCCTTGGACACACATGCACCAGCAGCACAAGCCCTCCCTGATCACCAGTGCTTGATGCATTCCTCTTGCTTGGCCCATTCCAAAGATGAACAGCTACAGTGGCTGATTCTCAACTGGAGCACATAGAGACTAGAGGGCTCATTCCAACCCACCTCAGGGGCCCCAGTCCATAGCTGTACAAGTTTCCCCTTTCCTCCCAATCCTGCTCTGCCCACCCCACCTCCAGATTGATTTGAGTCTCATTTTTAAAAGAGGCCAAAGTCACTTCACACACCCCCTCATTAGTTTCATGTTTTGACTGTCAGCTGAGCTGACCCAGCAGTGTCCTGGCAGGGGGCTTCCCCTTGTACTCCCCCCAGAGCCCCACTTGCAGCTGTCAGTCCCCAGCATCCCTGCCTTTGCAGGCCATTCTTCGTGCGCAGGGAGGAGCCACCAGCTCGGTTCAATCCTGGCCCACTCGGATATGGGGGTTGAACATGGGGTCCAGGTTGGGATCACTGTCGGCCGAGGCCCGGCCCAGCTTTGACATGATGATGATCAGGGTTAGGAAGCCGATGCCACCAATCAGGAGGATGATGACAAACCGCTGCATCAGGGATCTTGGCTGCCGCTTCTTGGACCCAGAGCGATTCCTGCCAGGGAGATTTGTTATTAGCATAACAGTAGTTGTGCCCAGAGGCTCAAAGCAACATATGGGGCACATCAGGGCATGTGCATCACTAGCAGTATTATGGTAGCGCCTAGAGATCGCAAATAAGAGCGGGGGCACATTAGCAGTGTTACGGTAATACTTACAGGCGCCCTATCATGCATGTGCACTGGTTTCCTCCCATCCCCCCACCAATCACTTACTTCAGAAGCTGCGCGAACCAACTGAGCGTTGGCCGCCGGCGGTACTTGTCATCATCACAGTCAATTTGGGTGCTGGATGCTCTGCTGCTGCCACCCCCACCCTCCCGGGTGTCGTAGACCTTCCGTGGTGTAGAGGCTGCTGGAGAGATGGGGAGTGTAGGAGCTTAGTAGACAGCCATTGGCCCCAGGAAAGGAGAAGGTGTGGCGGGGTACAAGCACCCCTCTAACCTTATTGTCCCCCCTTCTGCCACAGCTAGGCACCAGTTCTTCCCCAGCCCTGTTGGCTGTGGCTGACGCAGAATCCTTTGCCCTTGAGTTATCTTATCCTCTCAGTGGGCTCCTGATCTGGACAGGAGTGAACTGAAACAATCTAAGGGACATGATACACAGCTACTCAGAGGGTAGCCACGGGTCCTCACTTCTTAGGGCCTGTGTCCACTGACTCATAATCCCCCACCGCCCTAGGAGAGGACAACTACGCCACTCACCTGAATTGATGGTGATGGTCTCATTGCTGGCAGTCCCCATGTCGATGACTGAATGCTCCTCCTTCACGCTCCCATCATTCACGCCCTGCTGCTGCTGAGGGGAAGAAAGCCCAGGTGGAGCACTGTAGGAATAGGCCGACAGGGCACTTTGCTGGATGGTCTCCTCTGAGCTGGGGCCTGCAGTTGCTGCTAAGCAAGGAGGGAACAAAGTGAATCCTGTGTGGAACAGGGCAGCCTAAGACAGCTGGCTTCCATCTACAAAGCTGAGACAGCAAACTGTGACCCACTTGCTCCATGGATCTCTGTGTCAGGGGCCCAAATAGAACTGAAAGGTTTCAAATCCCATTCCTTGATCCCAGAAAGCCAGCCAGTCTTCCCCTCCCGTCACCTTAGAAAAGACAGTGGATGAAATTTGAAGCCTTGGTCTCTTGCCAGGCAGCAGGGTGGGGATTCTGGGTTACACGTATCCATTGGTCTCAGCCAGTGTGGAAGGAGGGGATAGCAGACTAGGTGGGCCCCTAGATCTCATCCAGTGTGGTGATGGTTGGGGACGTGGATACCAAGGTAAATGGGCCCTGTGCAGGCATCAGTGGAGCCATTCCTATACCCACAATCCGGCAGCACTTACCAGAGAAGCTAGACCAGTCAGTGTAATCTGTGGTATCAGGCGACTTTGTCTCTTGAATGGTATCAGCCTCATCAATCTGAAGAGAACAGAAGAAAACTGCATCAGGCCGGACACCAAAGCAAACTCTGCCCCATTAGCTCAGCCAATCCCAGATAGTGGTTGCTGCTCAAGCCGGAAGCTAGATCAAAGCTGGTGTTCCCTCTGCCGCATCCTCCAAGAGGGGAAAGGCTCCATACTCCGTTCCCCATCTCCATCTGATGCATTAACAGCAGTATCCATCCATCTTGGCTCTCCTCCTGACTCCTGCCTTGAAAACCCCCAGAGAGACACACAAGAGGAGAGTCTCATGGGTAATCTCTTACCAGTGGCAGCCCAAGCCCGGCCCGAGCCCAGTTCACAGTCGACAATTTCTCTCGCAGCACTGAGGCCACTGGACTGACCAAGTTGGCTGGGGGGAAGATCGGACCCTTGCAGCTGGGACATTGGTAGCCAGCTGGGGCAGTGTTCTTTGGGAGCTGGTTTGCCATCTCATTGAGACATGACCAGTGAAACAGATCTGTAAAGGTGAAGAGCATGGAATGTTTTAATTGAAGGGTCTAGATCAGTTATCCCCCTAGTCAGGTCTACTTCACAAACATCTCCCCTTCCATTAGTCCACAGGGGCAGCACAGCTGCTGGAAAGTAAGCTGGAGACCATTCTGCCATAGATATTGTATTCATCCACTCAATTCTCATAATTGTAGGGGCTTTATTCCCACTCTCAGAGGCCAGCTGGCTCTTATGTGGGGTAAGGGAGTAGGGGAATCTGTGTCTAAAAATACCCAGTTTAATGAAGAAACTACAAAGACAGAATAAACAGGATGCCATTTTGGCACTTTTCTGACCCGAGTTTTAAATTTGCTTTTTTTTAAAAAAAAGAAAAAAATAAGAAAAAAATCAGGCTTTGGCAGCCAGGTCTGTTGCTAATGAAAAAAAAACAAAACAAGCAAAGCTCTTGAAATGCCCCCAAAGTCATGGCTAAAAGTACCTCACCATAACACACAAGCCGGGCAGTATCTTTGGTGGACAGGAGAGTGTTGCAAAGACGACAGTTGGGGTTGTAATCACTGTCCTGAAGCCACTGGAGATAGGACTGAACAATGCACTGGAAAATACAGGAAGTTAGTGAGAGAAAGTCCATGGCATAGGTGAGGTAGGGTTGCAACTGGAGGGCAGCACAAGAAAAGACTTTACATTTTAAGGCCTAAAGGGACCATTACGTTAGTCGAATCTGAACTCCTGCCTAGTACAAATCACAGAATCTCACCCATAACCTGTGTCTGATCTGGAATATCTCTTGTACAAAGATACGTATGACTTAAAGATTGCAACCAACAGAGAATTCATCACATCCCTAGGTATGAAGTCTTTGTAGATGGAAACATCCAATGAGGTCCATGCTAGCAGGCCTCTGGACAGAACTATGTAAGGATCAGAGGAAATATAAGGAAGGTGTCCACTGCTGGAAATTAACAGGATGCACCGTTCCAGGAGTCATGACGCAGGAGGAGAAGACTGATAAGTAAGAACTCAGGTTGGGGGCAGGGGAGAGGGTTGTTGAGCAAAGAGGACTTTCATATTTGATCCAGGTTGGTAGCAACTGAACCAGTGTCCAAGAGGGGAAAGCCCCATATCCCATTTCCCACTCTCCCCTGAGCCAGCTGGTCCCCCGTCCTTTGGGCCAGACTAGAGCCGATGCCCTAGAGGCTCCCATTCCCCTGAGATGCCCTTGCTCAGCAGTCAGACTGGAGCTGGAGTCCAGTTACCTTGGAATGGTTTGCGACGAGGCAGCTCTCACAGACATTCACTCGGTGCTCAAAACAGAAAAGGTTGGTGACTTTCCTTTTGGGGCATTTACACAGCCCCATGGTGCTTCACTGATAACACAACAGAAGAGAAAGGGTACTGAGCAAAATCAAAGCCCGGATCAACCCCACTCCGCTTACAGCGCTGGGACAGAACCCAGGAGTCCTGGCTCCCAGTTCAAACCTACCCCCCGCCCCCACTCCCTTCTCTCATCCAGGAGTCCTGGCTCCGAATTCCCCCCCCCCCGCTCTAACCACTAGATACCACTCCCCTCCCCAGTGCCAGGGAGGGAACCCAGGAGTCCTGGCTCCCAGCCCCGCTTTGCCTCTCTATAGGGTCCCCCTGACACTCACAGGCGCCTGTTGAGGCTGAGTCCGCTGTTGCCACGTCTCTTCCGGGTAGGACGCCGTTTGATGACGTTACGAGCTGAGCAACTCCTCGCTGCGCGGCGCTCGCAGGGAAAGATCGGCGTCGAAGCCTCGCGAGATGTAGCTGCTGCGTCACTTCCACTGCAGTGGCGGGCGATTCGAACAGGGCTCGGTGGCGGGTTCCATCCGCTTGGCGCGGAGCGCACAGGCCCACGGATGGCGGGCGGGGGCCAGAGGTGGACATGGTCTGCGGGCGCGGCCCCAGTGGGAAGCGGAGCCCGGGGCGGTGAGTGCGGCCCGGGGTTGTCCGTGGGGCGCTGGTGCGGGGGTCACCCAGAGCGGGGAGGGGTCTGTGCTGCGGGGGGCAGAATCTGAGGGGGAAACTGGGCACGCAGGGGGCGGGGTCTC
>ML677372.1:147817-170255 GCA_007922305.1 Dermatemys mawii | reverse complement strand
GGGGGGCACTGGGCACGCAGGGGGCGGGGTCTCTGGGGATGAAGGGGCTTCCCCATGCAGTGGGGACAACCAACTTTCAAACTTGTTCTCTTTCCCTCACTTTCAGACTCTGTCTCTCATCCTCCAAGGCGCAGGTCCGAGAGGATCGCAGGGTCTCCTACCAGGCATGGCTCCCAGAGGAAACCTTTGGTGGAGAAAAAGATGGTGAGGAGCCCAGTGAGTAATAATACATCCCTGTTAGTACTAAGTGTTTCCAAATCCAGCTGTGGGAGGATTTGGAATAGGTTATATGAGCCCTGGAAAGCTAGATTTCCCATCCTGGAGAGCTCAGCAGGCTGTCAACCTTAAAAGTCATCCTGAGTCTTGCCCTCAGTCTAGAAGCATCCCCCACACAGAAGTCCTTTAGTGCTCTGATATTATCTGCTCACCCAAGGTACTTTCCAATCTGGACTGTTCCCTTGCTTGTTTGATTTGTAAGCTCTGCAGGGTAAGTGTCTTATTCAGGTGTCATGAAGGACATTGGGGGAGTTGGGCTCCTGAGGGGTAGGGTATATAGTGGGGCAGGTTCGCACCCCAGCCAGGAAAGGATTAAAGAATTCCTATGGGCACAATCAGGCCCAACCTGCTCCCTGCCCTTTTAGGCCTGGATGGCACCTTGAAAGGGAGAATTTAAGCCTAGTGCAAAATGGCGCTCAGAGTTCCCTAGCCCTGCAGAGTGGAGTGGGAGTGGGAGAGGGAGAGGGAGAGAAGGTGATGCTTTCTGGGGATACCCAAGGTTGTGAGCATCTTGCTACCTGACAAAGCCTTGTCTGTTCCTCCTCTGGGTCAGCTCCCCAACTTCACGGGCTGTGAGCAACACCAGCCCTCCCAGGCCCAGCTATCCATTTGCGGGCTAGTGATAAGATGCTCGAGCCCTCTGTCTCCCTGGAGTGTCCAGCTCTTGCACCCCTGGACAGTATTCACAAACAGAACACCCCAGTTCACCCTGATCAGCGCTCAACGTATCACACAGCACTTAGATATGTTTATAGTGGAATCAAGTATATTTATTTAACAAAGAATAGTGGTGCAAGTATAAGTTTTAAACAAACAATTTAATACTGGTACACAGTGATGATGATTATGAAGCTTGGTTGAGGTGGAGAAGTCAGAGGGTTGGATATTTCTCAGGGAATGCCTTACTGCTAACTGATGAACTAGCAATTAGCTGAGCCCTCAAGGATTAACACATTGTTGTTAACGTAGCCTCACTCCACAAGGCAGCATGAATAGAGGGAGGGGAGACAGCATGGCAGACAGAGAGACACACCCTGTGTGTGTGTGAGAGAGAGAGAGATGCGCATTTCCCCTTCAAGTACCTGATCCCACTCTTAAGTACACTGCCTTGTTAAGTAGATCAGCAAACTGAGACTCCAGCTGCTGCCAGGAAGCTCCCTCCATCCTGAGCCCTGTCGTGTGATCCCCCCTGCTCTATGGAAGATGGGGTAACGGGTGCAGGAGCAGGGGGGAGGGGGACACCCTGATATTAGCTTCCCCCTTTCCCCTCTGCACAGCAAGCAGGAGGCTTGGGGAGCAGCTCCAAGGCAGAGGGCGGGAGCAGCACATGGCAGTGGAGGGAGGGACAGCTGAACTGCTGGCAACTGATTTCCTTGTGTGGAGCCGCCTAGCAGCCTCTTATGGAGCGGGGAGCAGCTGGGGACTGCTGGCCCACCCTGGTTCCAAGCCCTCACCAGTCAGCTGTATTGGGCTATTCTTCCTGCAAGCAGTGGACAAAGCAGGCGGCTGCCAAACGATGTTATAAGGAGCACTGCACAACTTTAAACAAGCATGTTCCCTAATTGATCAGCAACGTACCAACATTAACTGGGACGACTTTAAGTCAGGAGTTACTGTATTATGTTGTACAAACTCTCTGCTTTAAACACACTATCCCCAAACCTCAGGATCACTGTCAGGCCATTTATTTATAAAAAAGTTCATGGGCCTTAAAGCCTTATTATGGTAACTGGGTAAGCTAATGTCTTACAGGATATAGGCCTGTACATTCCTTGTGTTACTGTTAAGTAAAATAAAATGCTTGCGCTAGCTCAATGGGCTACTGCAATAGGTCATCAAAGATGTTTGTGTTCCAGTCTGACCTTTCTTTCCTTGAGCACATCTGTCTTATGCTTGGACTGGAAGCTTTGTGGAGCAGGGGCTATCTTTTAGTTTTGTGTTTGTCCATCACCTAGCACAGTGGGGTCCTGCCTCAGGACCAGTTCGGAGGCTCTGCTAAAGGGCAAGAAACAAATAATAAGTTGTCTCTTATCCTGTTTATTCAGGTTCCAGCTCCAGTGGTGAAGCGATCAATCATAGTGAAAAAGATCATGCCTCGAAAACAGCAGGTCTGTGAGTCAAACCTTCCTGTAGCTGTTGTTTGTGTACACATGCAAACTGAAATCTGTTTTAATTATACTCCCCAACTCCAAACCAGCCAGAGACTAAGCATCGCTTTCCAGTCTGTAGGATAAGTATAAGAATAAAGAATTAAAGTTAGAATAAGTTTGGTTAAGGAGATTGTGTGTTGTAAAGAAGGCCATGAGAATAATTAGTATTACTTGTAGTATGGGAAGGTTGTATGGCTTCAAAAGTAACTAATAAACAGCTGCTGTAACAAGTCAAAGAAAAACTGTCTTAAAAGAAACAAGCCCAAACCTTCCCACTGTTCTGCTAGTAAGCCAGGGAGGAGGTGGGGAGAGAAGATAAGAAAGAAAAGGCCTTGGGAAGACAGGAGGCTGTAAATCTTATCTGGATGAAGACTTGGAATAAGGTGAATAGTCTCAATTTGTTTTTAGCTGAAGTCAGTAATTGGCAATGACATTGCTTGTTAGATAAAGTGTATAAAAAGTAAACATTTAAAGGGTTCATTGGTAATACCAGCCCGAACACGCTGGAACTGACCATTTTTGGTCTAAGCACCCACGGGGTTTAGCCTATTTATAAGTATCTCAGTCAAAAGTTCATAAATGTTTTATTACTGTTTGGCTGTAGTAAATTGTTTACTAGTTTGACTTTTAGGCATGTTTAGAACAACTATATAAATATAATTTGGCCTCGGGATTCGATAAAGGAATTTATGGTTAAATTAGTGTTTCGTGGTTTCCCATATCAATAGTGATAATTCCAACATAGCCCATTGAGAAAGGAAAAGCAAACCTCACTTTGTTTCTGTTTCCAGCTCTGGAAAGGAATGCTACCTAGCATTTAGCGCAGAGTGGGCTGGGTGGCAGGACACTGACTATTAGTTCTGGCTCTGCCTCAGGTTTTTTGTATCATATGTTACAGGTGAGGCAGAGAGTACTTAAATGACTTGGGCAGGATCATGAAAGGCTGTGAATAGGATCCAGAGTCCTCCGGATCCCGCTGCTCTAACCTGCTAATCACTAGTTGGGATAGAAGTCCAGGCTCCCAGCCCTTTTTTCTGTACTCATTAGACACGCTGCCTCCCAGAACTGGGAAGTGAACCCAGAAAGCCCGATTTCCCCGACAGACCCCACAGAATCTCCGCCTCATCCAACCGCCTCCCACTCTCTGTCCCCTGACTGCCCCCCTGGGACTCCCTGCCCCTTGTCCAACCTCCCCGCTCCCTTACCATGCTGCTCAGAGCAGCAGCCCAGATGGAGCTAGATGCGCTGTCCCACAGGAGCGCATAGCCCTGCCCCCCAGAGCGCTGTCCATGTGATGGCGTGGCTGTGGCGGGACAGCGGGGAAGGGGATGGGGGCAGCCTCCCTGGCTGGGAGCTCAGGGGCCGGGCACGACAGTCCCGCGGGCCAGATGTGGCTCGCGGGCCATAGTTTGCCCACCCCTGGGATAGGCCATGCTGCCTCTGTGCTTCCTAGACTGAGTGCCTTGGCTCCAACACTTCTATGCCCAGTCAGTCCAACTGAAATAGTCTCCTGGTAGAGACTTGTACACTCTTTAGGGATTAGTGCACCTCAGCAGATATTTATTGTAGGTAGGTAACAGAAGTGCAGGAGTCCAGAACAAACCATGCCAATCCAACCTAATTTCCTTGGACAAGATAATGGGCGTAGGGCAGGGGTGGGCAAACTATGGCCCACAGGCCACATCCGGCTCGTGGGCTCCTCCCAAACGGCCCCCGAGGTCCAGCTGAGGAGGCTGCTCTGACACCCCCCCCCCCACTGTCTCCCTCCCCCGCGGCCTCAGCGGGCCGCCCGAGCAACAGCTCTGGGAGGCAGGGCTGTGTGACCGCGTGGCCGGCTCGGGAGGCTGCTCCAGCCCCTCCCCCGCTGTCTCCGTCCCCCACAGCCTCAGCAGGCCACACAAGCAGCAACTCTGGGGGGGCGAAGCTGTGCGACCGCGTGTTTGGCTCTCGGCCACCGAGGTGTGCTCTGGTGGATCAGCATGGCGGCGTGTTTGGCTGCGGGCCAGACACTCTATTTTTAGCAGTGGCGGGGTAAGTGGGCCATGGCTGGGCCTGGGGTGGGCAGTTGGATAAGAGGGAAGAGGGTCTTGGGGCGGTGAACACGGGGTTGGATGGCGCATGGGAGTTCCAGAGGGCCTGTCAGGGGGCGGGGATGTGGCTAGGGGTCAGGGAGCAGGGGGGTTGGATAGGGGGTAGGGTCATGAGGGGTGATTAGGGGACAGGGGGTCTCTGGAGGGGGAGCAGTTGGGGGACAGGAACAAGGGGCTTAGATAGGAAGTGGGGTCTTGGGGGCGTGATTAAGGGTAGGGGGTCTTTGGATGGGGTAGTCAGGGGACAAGGAGCCGGGGAGGGTTAGGGCGGGGGGTCTCGGGGTGGTGATGGTTAGGGTTGGGGGGTCTCAGAAGGGGGCAGTCAGGAGACAAAGCAGGGGGTCAAACAGGGGACAAGGAGTTGGGGGTTGGATGGGTCGGGAGTTCTGAGGAGGCAGTCTGGGGGCGGGAAGTGGGTGTGGGTGAGATGGGGGCGGGGCCAGGCTGTTTGGGGAGGCACAGCCTTCCCTACCTGGTCCTCTGCACTATTTTGAACCCCAATGTGGCCCTTGGGCCAAAACGTTTGCCCACCCCTGGCCTAGGGGATAGGGGCGAAGCAACAGATGTGATATGTTGGGACTTAAGTAAGACTTTTGATACAGTCCCATGTGATAGTCTCATAAGCAAATTAGGGAAATATGAAACTACAATAAGTTGGATGCAAAACTGGTTGAAAGAGTGTGTCCAGTTTTTGTTCTCAGAGTAGTTATGAATGGTTCGCTGTCAAACTGGGAGGGTATATCTAGTGGAGTCCTACAGGGATCTGTCCTGGGTCAGGTACTATTCAATACTTTATTAGCGATCCTTAAAGGAGTGGAGAGTCTGCTTACAAAATTTGTGCATGACACCAAACTAGGAGGGATTGCACTTTGGAGGGCAGGATTAGAATTCAAAATGGCCCTGATAAATTGCAGTTGTCTTTACTGAATTTCGTCTTGTTGATTTCACAGCAAAGTACTACATTTAGCAAGAAAAAAACAAATCAAATGCACAAATATAAAATGGGGAATAACTTGTTAGGTGGTAGTACATACAGTACTACAGAAAAGGGTCTGGGGGTTCTAGTGGATCACAAATTCAATATAAGACAATAGTGTTGTGCAGTTGCAAAAGAGGCTAATACTGTATTATTCTGGGGTATATTAACAGGAATGTTTGGGAGGTAACTGGCTTACTCTGCTTGGCAGTGGTGAGGTCTTCGATGGAATATTGTGTCCAGTTCCGTCTGCCACACTTTAAAAAAGATGTGCACCACATTGGAGAGAGTCCAGAGGAGAGGAACAAAAATGATAAAACCTGACCTGGGCATGTTTAGTCTTGAGAAAAGAAGACCAAGGGGGACCTAATAGCAATATTCAAATATATTAAGGGCTGTTATAAAGAGGCCAGTGTTCAATTGTTCTCCATGTTCACTGAAAGCAGGACAAGAAATAATCCACTTAATGTGCAGCAAAGGAGATTCAGGTTAGATACTAAGAAAAACTTGCTAACCCTAAGGATAGGTAAGTACTGGAATAAGTTACCCAGGGAGGTTGTGGAACTCTTGTCATTGGAGGATTTTAAAAAGAGGTTAGTCAAACACCTGTCAGGAATGTTTACTTGGTCCTTCCACTGCGCTGATGGATGGACTAGATGACAGATCCCTTCCAGCACTAAGTCTTAGTGTAGATTGTACTGCTACTTGTCTGGAGAAGTTATTAATGGCACAGCTACTGTGTAAGCACCAGTTTAGACTTAAAATATTCCTATTCTGACTGCCACATCCCACAGAGATTCTCAACTGTTATGATACAGGAAAAATCAGGAATTTGGGAAACTGGGATAAAGTGGATGTGGATTTTGAAAGCTATTTTCTAATCTATGTAGCCCACTTTATAGATCTTAAAACTAGAGGGACCATTAGATGATCTAGATCATTATGCAGGCCAGAGAATTTCACCCAGTTACCACTGCATTGAGCCCAATAACTTGTTTGACTAAAGCATCTTCCAGAAAAGAGATCAAGAAATGGAGACTCCACCACTTCCCTTCAGAGTTTGTTCCAATTAATCACCTTTTATTTAAAAAAAAGCATGTGTGTGGTTCATTTCTAATTGGATTGTGTCTGGCTTTAACTTCCAGCCATTGGTTCTTATTCTGCCTTTCTCCTCTAGGCTGTTAAAGAGCCCTTTAGTATCTGGGATTTTTTTTCCTGATGAAGGTATTTATTTGCTGTAATTGAGTCACCTCTTGTTCTTCTTCAAGAAGCGTCCCTACAGGTGCTCCAGGTCCAGATACATACATGCCTATGCGCTCTTCAGTGGAGATTTTTGTCAAGTGTTCATGAGTCCACACCGCAGACACGCTCGTGTCCCTTACAAGAGTATATGGGGGAGATGGACCTGCTGCCACTCCAGTTCCTTCTCAACCATCTGTGGCTTGAGATGGAGCATCACTGTGTCCGGTAGCTAAACTACATGTCTCACTGCACCTCACTTTCTTATATCATTTTCCTTTTAGTTTCTTTCTAGTTATTTTTTTTCTATTATCACAAGCTTGTGGTTCGAGTGGGTGTCCACTAGCCACATTTTCCCATTTTGGACCTTTAGGTTTTTTTTCCTGGGCTTCATCAGTGGCCTCGAGTGTGGATTATGCCCAAGACATTGGGCTCCAAACCTTGCCAGACCTGCCACAGGTCCTTCCCCTACAGCGACAGACAATCAAGCTGCTTCTACTGCTTGGGAGAAACCTATGTTCCCTTTCAATGTGAAATCTGTTTAGGATTTAAAAGCAGATCTAAATAATTGAGGGAGGACAGACACATTCCTACTTATGGAGTCCTCTCTGAGACCTATGAGGGGGTGAATCATCCACCACACACAAATTCTCCCCATCACCGTCACCTCAGTGGTAAGCAAAGACCCTGGACCCTTTGGAGTACTCCTCAGGTCCTCCAAGAAGAGAAGACTCCATTTGGCAGACAAGGGGAAAGTCACCTCCTCAGTCTGGGTCTCAGGAGACCTCATGTCCCAATATGGGTACTGCTGAGGCTCCTATTCCCTCCTGTACCGCACTCTTGTTAAGCAACTAAGATGACCATGTCGCAAACTGAGAGGCCATTTACAGTGGCATTGGCACCTGACTCTGTGCCTCCAAAAGCCTGAACCAAGGCAAAGTCCTCATCAGTACCATCTTCTGTAGCCAGAAGCAAAAAGCATATTGTACCTATTTTGGTGTAGACGCTAGTACTGCCCAGTGTTCTTACTCGTGAAGAACCACATCTGCAGTCCCCAGTACCATCCAGGCTCCTATGTTATGCAGACCTCCAAATCCTCAAAGAGTCCAAATCAGTGTTATTAAGAGGTACTGAGAGATACTCCTCTCCATTCATTTCTTCAATGGTGACTCTCTGGTACTGATGCTTTTCCTGTGTTTTTTTGAGGACTCTGAGAATTACTTTCAGCTGGTACCTTTATAACAATCTCCGACACCACCTCACCAGCCTCCCTTTCTAACCTCAGTACTGACACAAATTCAGGTCTCTTCTCAGTGCCTGGTACCACTCGCACCTACACTCCTGACCACCCCCACATGGATACAGAGGATGACACCTCATCTGACTCAGAAGTGACTGTGTATGGTTCCTCCACCTTCCAACCTCCCTCCTTAGAGATCCACACTGAAGAAGGAGCTCATAGCAGGAAGTATGTGTGGTTACCACGGCAAGTACAACCTTGGAGTCCCACCACAGTGGGCTTACTAGAATCCTTAGGCGACCCTTTCTAAAGGTCCCATCCCAAAAGAGGTCACATCAGGATAATCAACCAATGCCCCTAGGTCCTGCCACCCCCGGATACCTCCCCCAGAGCAGGAATCAGTAGAAGAGGAAGAAACATCACCGTCCCACAAATCTTCCTTATCACCAGATGATGCTGTCACTCCAATGGCCCATCCTATCCCAATGACTTCAAGGCCTTTGAAGAACTCATGAAAAGGGTAGCAGACACCTTATATGTCTTGTTAAAGGAGATTTAGGAAACCCAACATTCCATGTTGGAATAGCCTTCATTCACTTCCTCAGGGCAAGACTGCCTTGCTCAGCATGGATGGTGTGGCAAACTGAAGCCACTGTCCCACCTATGTGTAAACAAGCTGACAAAAAGTATTACATCCTCCTCCCTGCAGGACTGAGTATTTTTTTCTCCCACTTGATTCCCAATTTTCTGGTGGTGGAGGCTGCTAACAAACAGACCAGGCAACATCAGTGCTGTTCCACAATGTCTGATAAGGATGTAAAATGACTAGACTTTCTGTACCCTAAGAAGAACTCCTTAGCTTCCTGGCAGTTCAGAGTGGCCAATTATCAAGTCCTGGTGGCTAAATATGACTTGACTATTCAAACAATTAATCTTTTAATGAACTCTGGCCTCAAGAGCACAGAGAACAATTTCAGGTCCTCGTTGCAAAAGGTCAGACAGCTGCTATGGCATTTCACCGAGCCTTGCTAGATGCTACCTACACAGCTGTATGTTCCCTGACTACAGCAGCAGTCCTATGCCCAGCTTCCTAGCTACAGTCTTCCAGCCATCCCCAGGAGGTACAAAATACAGTAAAGGACCTTCCTTTTGAAGGCCTTAATTTGTGTAGTGGTGCCACAGATGAGTTCCTCCATTCTCTCAAGGGCGCCCAGGAGACACTAAAAGCTCTGGGTAGCTCTATGTACACCTGCAATGAAAAGAAAATGCAGCAGATAGCAAATGGCTCAACAATCTCGCACAGTCCACTACCAGCCCACGAGACCTTCCTGGAAGAAGCACAAATTCTCTAAGAAAGGGCCTTCTCCATCGGCAACGTCCCAGCCAGCAATGACTTCAAAATGTCCATTGTGACCAACTGGGTGAGGGGCATAAACTATTTCCCACTACAGATCCTATGTTGCATCTATTCCCCTCCATTTTCTACCTTCCTGGAAGCTCATTATCTTGGACAGATGGATCCTAGAAGTAATTTCCACAGTCTATTCCATCCAGTTGAGCTCCTTCCCACTCCCTGTCCCTCTTCAGGGACCCCTTTACCTCCCTCCACAAAGACCTCTTAAGGCAAGAGGTGCAATCCCTCCTCGTTCTGGGGATGATCCAATCTATCCCGCTGGACTTCACTGGGAAAGAATTCTAAACTCAGTACTTCCTCATCCTGAAGTAAAATGCGGGTGGGTGGAGGAGACCAGTTTTAGACCTCAGGACTAAAAACATTTTCATTTGCTCCCAACAGTTCAGTATGATGACCCTAGCAACAATAATTCCCCTTCTGAATCTGGGAGATTAGATTGGTTTGTTTTTCTCGACCTTATTTTCATGTTGTCATTCATTCCTTGCACAAATAATTCCTATGTTTTGTGGTAGGCAAGGATCACTGCCAGCATTGTGTCCTACTCTTCGGCCTCTCCACCATCTCCCACCAGGGTCTTTATCAAAGTTCTCACAACCACAGCAGCCTATCTTTGCCAGATAGGTGGCATCATCTTTTCCTGCCTAGACGACTAGCTCGCTGGTTGCTCTCTGTGCTTTGAGAAGACCCTGTCGCTCTTTCACTTGGTGGGTCTCCACCTCAACATAGAGACATTTATCCTAACGCCCACACAACGTATAGACTTAATCTGGCCTACTCTGGACTCCTTCCACTACTCAAGCACACTTATCCAGGGACAGATTCATCCCCCTGTCCAACCTTGTTTCAATAATCCAACATAGTCCACTAACCACTGTGAGGATTTGCCTAAACATCTGGACCATGTGGCAGCCTGTACATTCACGACTCCCATTTTCAATGTCTTCAAGCATAGTTTACACCTACTATAGATACAACCTATCCAAATGGGAGTTCGTACCTTGGAAGGACCTTGATTCTCTGAACTTGTGGAAGGACCCACAAAAAGAGTGCGTGGGAGTTCTGTTTGTACAGCATCCTTCAAGGAAGATCATCACCACAGATGACTCTGTCACATGTTGGGGTGCACACTCCAAAAGGATCACTCAGGAGGTGGTCCTCCATATCAACATATTGGAGTTCAGAACAGTCAGTTACACTTGCTATCACTTTGTTCTATACATCAAGGACAACAGCGCAGCAGTGTATTACATCAATCAGCATGGAGAAGCAAGATCCCAGGCCCTGTGTAACAAAGCCATAAAACTGTGGTACTGGTGCCTATCACACTGCATACAGGTGTGAGCGCTTTTCTGCAGCCCTCCTCTCAAAGCACAACTACTTGCTGACTCTACTTTCTGTAAAGTACTCTTTAGATCACAGTCTTGATTACCTGCTGAATTTTAAAAAACACAGACTTACTGTTGAGCTCCATCAAAGCTTGTCTAGCTGCCTTCACAGCCTCTCACCTTCCCAGAGAAAGGTTCTCAGTCTTTGCCCCATCCCACCACTGCAAGATTTATCAAAGGCCTAGTCAGCATCTTCCCTCCTATCAAGGAATTAACTCTGCCATGAGACCTCACTTTAATTCTTGCCTTTTACCTCGACAGGACGAGGCCCTTTTCAGGTTTCCCCTGGACTCTTCATCTCTATTGCTGAACAAATGAATGGACAGCTGATCTCCACCCAAAAACTGTCCATGCGGTTTGCAGTTGTGTTCTATCTTGCTATGAGTTTTCAGTGATTCATCCTATGCTCCAAATGTTATTGCTTGTACCACCAGTGCTCAATCTACCTCTGTAGCTATTCTCAAAAATTGCCCCATCTCAGACATCTGCAAGGCAGCCACCTGGTATTTGCCGCACACATTTTACCAGCATTATACTCTTGTGCCCTATTCCAGGATTGATGCAGCCTTTGGTGGTGCTGTCCTTCGAGCAGTACTGAATCCACTTCCTCGCACTGGGGCCTTACTTTGAGATGTCTCCCTGGGGTGATCTACTACTTGCTATCCTTCCCCTTGGCCTCAGAGTCTCTTTCTTGGGAGTTCCGTGGTTGAGAAGGAACTGGAGTGGCGTCAGGTCTGCCCCTCCTTATATACTCATATCTGGGCACAAAGGTCTCTGGGATGCAAGCATGGAGCTGTGGACACAAATCTCTGGTCAAGAGTCCGTGTGTATCTTGATGTGGAGAACCCGTAGCGGGACACCTCTAATTCAAGGTACTACACCAGGCAAGTAACTCCTCCATCTTTTTGATAAAGAGCTCAGTCAGTTTGTATTCCACCATAAGGCATTTCTCCTCCCACCCCCATCCCCAAAAATCACTTTTATGGCTGATGTGACTTGTTTGGCTGATGTAAGTTGCATTAATTTCCCTTTTGCCTTCTAGCCTGCTGTTGCATTGACTGAAGCGGAACAAACCCCAGGCGTAAGTTATTGTAACCTCTTTGGAACCTTGAAACATTTGTTTCAATGATTAATCCTGGATTCCTTAAAGTGGTGTGGAGTAAAATGAAAAGCCCCACTGTGGTGACAGGGCATAATTCTATACCTGACAGCCCGTCGAACTACATTCCCTGTGTGTTGCTGAGAACATATTTCATCATCCCAGACACCACTTCTGAGGGATAATTGTGTCAAGTTCTGAACTGCGAAATTTGATGTTTGGGAAATGATCTGATTTTGATGAGTGTCCTAACAAGTAGCATTGGGTCTGGTATTTCTAAACACACCATAAGAGTGTCCAGGCTCCGTATGTGTATATCTAACTTCAGTGTTCTACAAATGTTTTGGCTTGTTTTGCACATACACCTCCTCCCCCGCAACCCTTTGGCTACACACTAATGGTAATTCATTTGTTCCTCCAAGATGACTGGTGCTGCTTCGACTCCACGGCGCAGCCCCAGGGTAAGTGCGTATGTTCTCCTTAAGGGTTCTGCTAGTATATTGGATATCGGGGAAGGATGGCCTGGTGACTTAAGGCACTAGCCTCAGACTTGGCAGACCTTGAAACTTTACAGACCTGCTTTAACTTAAAGTAAATATGGGCTGAGCTGCTTCCTTTAGCCAGCCCTGAGATGGAAGTGTCGATAGGCTCTGCCAGTGAGGAGTGGGGGGTGACTGGGAGTTCCACAGGTCAGCTGTACTGGTGAGGGAGAAGAAGGGATAAACTCCATCTCTTTTCCTTGCAGATCTCCCCGAAGGCAGGAAAGGAGAACTTCCCAGTGAAAAGCAGCGAGGCCAAAGAATGTGGAAGCACTGATGCTAACCAAGTCTTAGCATCACCTCTCCCTGCCAATGCCTCAGGCCTGGTAGAGAAGGCTGCCCTGTCGACAGTTAGCATCAATGTATGTGACTCTCCTCCCCAGGATGAGAGGGAGGTGCTGATGTCTAAGAAAGTGCGCCGATCCTACAGCCGCCTGGATGCCTCACCCCACTTGGACATGTCCACCCCCACATTCACCCACGGCCTGCAGAAGAAGTGCTCACTTTTTGGCTTTGAGAAGCTTCTAGTGCCTGATGCACTGGCAGATGTGTCTCCAGTGGGTAAGGTTTCCCCGGCCCAGGAGACTCCAATGGAGCCCAGTGCCTTGGGATTCACAAAGGAATGGGACACAAACATTCCTGGCATCTCCTTTCCCAAAGAGAAACGGCAGAAAAGGAGGATCCCCCAGATAGATGTGAGTACTGCCTGTTTGGATGGGAGACCTCAAGGGAATGAGATTGGGAATTCTAATATCACTTAAGTGCTCTAGTTGAGCCATGGGGAGATCTTTGGGGTAGGGACCCCTGCATTCTGTTAGCTTCTCTGTATCCATCAGCTTGTGCTTGTTATAATTAGTTTTGTTGTTTTTTTACTTCCTCTGCTCTAGAAATCTGAACTGGATCAATGGGCTGCTCAAATGAATGCACAGTTTGAAGAAGCAGAGCAGTTTGATCTCCTTGTGGAATGAAGCCTCTCCCCAGTAACCTGCATTATTCTTTTGTACAAAGAGCTGACATGTTGTTTTTTCAGTTTGAAAATTAATAACGTGGTTCTGTCTGTGTCTCTCTAGAAGTCTGCTCCATAGATTCTGATATGTATTGCTTACTAGGGCTGTCAAGCAATTAAAAACGTAATCGCTCTATTAAACAATAGAATACTCTGTATTTAAATATTTCTGGCTGTCTTCTACATTTTCAAATATACTGATTTACATTACAACACAGAATACAAAGTGTACAGTGCTCACTTTATATTTATTTTTGATTACAAATATTTGCACTGTAAAAAATAAAAAAAAATTTGTCATCCCATACACAATGTAAAACTTTAGAGCCTACAAGTCCATTCAGTCCTACTTCTTGGTTAGCCAATCACTCAGACAAACAAGGTTGGTTACAATTTGCAGGAAATAATGCTTCTTGCTTCTTGTTTACAGCGTCACCTGAAAGTGAGAACAGGCGATCGCATGACACTATTGTAGCCAGTGTCGCAAAATTGTTATATGCCAGATGTGCTAAAGATTCATATATCCCTTCATGCTTCAACCACCATTCCAGAGGACATGCATCTATGCTGATATTGGGTTCTGCTTGATAATGATCCAAAGCAGTGCGGACTGACGCACGTTCATTTTCATCAGCTGGGTCAGATGCCACCAGCAGAAGGCTGACTTTCTTTTTTGGTGGTTTGGGTTCTGTAGTTTCCGCATCTGAGTGTTGCTCTTTTAAGGCTTCTAAAAGCATGCTCCCTACCTCATCTCTCTCAAATTTTGGACAGCACTTCAGATTCTGAAACCTTGGGGTTGAGTGCTGTTGCTATTTTTAGAAATCTTACATTGGTACCTTTTTTGTATTTTGTCAAATCTGCTGTGAAAATGTTCTTAACATGAATATGTGCTGGGTCATTATCTAAACCTGCTATAACATGAAATATAAGGTAGAATGCGGGTAAAACAGAACAGGAGACAAAATCCCCCCCCCCCCGCCCCGGAGTAGTGTCACAAATTTAACGGCAAACTTAAAAAACTTTTTTTTTAACGAACATCATCAGAATGGAAGCATGTACTCTGAAATGGTGGCCGAAGCAAGAAGGCACATAGCCATATTTAACTCATCTGGCATGTAAATACTTTGCAAAGCTAGCTACAAAAGTGCCATGTGAAGGCCTGTTCTCATGTTCAAGTGATGTAAACAAGAAGCAGTCAGTGTTATCTCCCATCAATGTAAACAAACTTGTTTGTCTTAGCAACTGGCTGAACGAGAAGTAGGACTGAGTGGACTTGTAGGCTCTACACTTTTACAGTCTTTTATTTTTGAGTGCAGTTATGTAACTATAAAAAATTTGCATTTGTAAGTTACACTTTCATCATAGATTGCCCTTCAGTACTTAGTATTTTTCAGTTTACTTCATACATTTATCATTTTTACAGTGCAAATATTTGTAATCAGAAATAATATAACGTGAGCACTGTGCACTTTATATTTGTGTTGTAATTGAAATCAGTATTGAAAATGTAGAAGAACATTCAAAAATATTTAATGAACTTCAACTGTTTTTTGTTTTAGTTATTCACATATTAATACTTGAGTACAGTCAGGGACTCAGTAAGGTAGCTGGAGATGAATGTTGGGGTGGCCTCCTTCATGCAGTTGGCTAGAAGGGGGCAAGGGCTAGAGAACCCAAACCACCAAAAAAGAAAGTCAACCTTCTACTGGTGGCATCTGACCTTGATGATGATAATTTTCAATGAGAATCACGGGCTTGCCAAGGGCCAGGCCGCCCACCTGGCGGGGCCCACAGCTGCGCGCTGCAGCCTCCTCCAGGGCAGGGCCCTGGGGGGAGAATCAGCCACACCCCCCGCGGCGCCAGCAGCCTCCGCGCGCTGCACAGTCAGGTGAGAAATGCGGTGGCCTCAGCCACGCGCCCAGACCCACTTGCTTCCTTTGTTCTGGATGCTGCTCACGTGCATGGTTGTTACTTCCGGGTTTGTACCCAGCTCCTGCCTCCCCATTGGCTACACCTAGGACCAATAGGAGACTAGCCACACCCCGATTTAGGGCACATGCGTGGGTGATAGAGCTGTACCCGGAAACACCTGTGCCAATATTTTCTCCCTGCTCTCGAGGTGTTTGGTTCAGCTGCCTACAGGAGCCACTAGGTGGCAGCAGTGAGACAGCACGTGGTGGGGGGCTGCTGATCCACGGGGTGACAGGGAGCGTGCACAGGGAGCGTCTGTGGTGCAGAGGGAGAGAGGGGCCCAGGCCTGTATGCGCTGCCATCAGCTCGTCCCACCCCCCTGACACCACAGAGTCCCCCCACAGCTCACGGCGGGGGGGAGGGGAGCGGTTGCAAGGACCCTGGCTGAGTCCCGCCCCGCTAGTGCAGGGAGCCTCACATGCCCGCAGGAAGTCCTGCCCGGCCCCCTCCCACTGCTGCCTTTTAACCCCGGGGCTCAGACCAGTATTTTACCCCTCACGCCAGCCACACATGCCCCCAAAGCCTGTGCGGGGGGAGGGGGGGTGCTGCTTTGCACTCACCCTGCTGTGCTGCGCCTGGCCGCAGCCGAGCCCAGAACACTGCCCCATGGAAAGCCCTGGGCAGCACGAGGCCCTGGCACTGTGGAAAAATTGGCAGGGGGCGGGGCTAGAGCCGTGCCATTGGTGGTAGCACGTGTCCTGTCACTCCCACGCGCCCTGGCACGGGGGGGGAGGCCGGACTCCACTTCAGTGTGCCATGGGTGAAGCAGGCACCATGGACGCTTCCGCATGAGATTGAGGCCCTGGCACAACATGAGTTGTAACACCAGCATGGCCACACACCCAGCTGTGGGTTCCCTTGCCCTGCCCCTAGCCCCTCCGCAGGGCCAGAAGCCATGGCCCACGGCCCCCACCTGTGCAAAGCAGATCAAGTACCTCACTCAACAAAAACCTCCAGGGGGCGAGGGGTATGGACTGAGTGCAGCACAGAGGTGAATTGGGGGCGGGGCGGGGGAGCTATCACTCGTGAGAGGTTTCGCAGGGAGGGAGGCGGCTGCTACCACCTCACTCTCCCTGGCTACCCCTGCCAGCTGTATGCCCCAACTGCTTGTTTAAGAGCTAATTAAATCCATGCCCTATTGATCCCTGCCCAGGAAGCCAATAGAGGACTGGCTCTAACCTTGCTGTATCTTTGCTGGGAGCAGCGGGATCACATGATATCGATCAGAGGGGAGGGGGGCTGAAAGCTGCACACTGACTCTGGCAACAGAGGCAGAATCCATGTCTTGTTTGTGCCCACATTTTGAGGAGGAATCCAGTCTGGTCTCCTCTTGAAATGGCCGCCGAGTCCATGGACCTAGTTCATTTACAGATGGGAGAGGGACCAAGTGGGTCACGGGGCGTGTGAGTGCAAGGGCCTGGGGATCACAGTGTGTGTGTGTGTGTAGAATCCTTATTTATTCCATCACTCATCCCAGATCAGACTCATGAGATGCTTTGTCTGGGGCTGTAAACTCACCCCTCTAGCTTCAATAAGCCCACCCCAGAGGTGGCTACCAGAGCAAGGGATCCCTGTTATAAACAGCCCCAGCGAGCAGGAGCACAGATCACTGAACTGGAGGGCTGTAACTGACCCAGGAGATGCAGCAGGCCTAGAGAAAGATCTGGCTAACAGGAGAAAGGGGAAGGCTGTTTGTCATTCACCTCAGGGTGTCTGACTCAGCCCCACCCCCATGCCGGGCTACTCTCCCTCATGCTACACATACGTTATTTTTACCAGGGAGTGCTGATTAACCCGGTCCTCTCAGATGCGCCGTGTTAGTGTGTGTGTGTGTGTTCATCTGATTCTGGGGCTGGGGAACTTGGGTCCTGCAGGATAGCTCCACTGGGAGGGAACTTGCAGAAGTAGAGCTCCGTATGAGAACACAAGTGACACAAGCAGGACATCGATAGAATTACAGAACCCCTCCTCCAAAGAGTAACCTTGATCAATGAGCATACCCCAAAATAACAGGCAAATCTGGTAACACCCTATTGTGCTGGGCAACCCCTTGCAACCAAGATATCCCCCCGCCATGCCAGGTGCTGCACAGACACACAGTCAGAGACAGTCCCTGCCCCAAAGTGGTCACAATTTAAATAGACATCAAAGCACCATATCAGAAAGAAAACACAGAGTCAAATAAAGTGAAAAACTGAAATGAATCAAATGGTACCATAGATTCTCTAGGGATAGAAATTCCACCCTTGAACTGAGCATAGCTGTAGGAATATACCATCAACTACCTGACCAGGTTGGTGACAGTGACTATGAAATAGTGTACCCCAGATCAAAACGAAGAAAAGAACCGAGAAAATGCCACTATGGCTAAATAGCAGAGTCAGAAGCAGTTAGAGACAAAAAGGCATCCTTTAAAAATTGGAAGTTGAATCAAGGTGAGGAAAATAGAAAGGAACAAAAAACTCTGGCAAGTCAAGTGTGAAAATATAACAAGAGCAAGCCAAGAGAGAGTTTGAAACACAATTAGATAAAGACACAAAAACTAACAGCAAAAAACTCTTTAAGTACACAGAAGAAACAAGCCTGCTAAACAATGAGTGGGGCCACCGGAGGATAAATGCTGAAGGAGCACTCCAGGAACTCAAGGCTGTTGCAGAGAAATTAAATGAATTTGTTGCATTGGTCTTCACTGCAAAGAATGTGGGGGACATCCCCACACCCAAGTCCATTCTTTTAGGTGGCAAATCTGAGGAACTCTCGTAGATTGAGGTGTCAGTAGAGGAGGCTTTGGAACAAACTGATAAACAGCAATTAAGTCACCAGGACCAGATGGTATCAGCCAAGAATTCTGAAGGAACGCAAATGTGAAAATGGCAGCACTATTAACTGCGGCATGGAACCTATCACTGAAATCAGCCCCTCTACCAGATGACCTGAGTGTAGCTCATGTAATGCCAATTTTTAAAAAAGGCTCCAGGGGTGATCCTGATATTTACTGGCCAGTGAGTCTGACTTCAGGCAAATAGGTCAAAACTATTGTAAAATACAGAATTTCAAACACATTGATAAACACAGTATGTTGGGGAAGAGGCAGCACAGCTCTTGTAAAGGGAAATCATGCTTCCCGGATCTATTAGAATTCTTTGAAGATGTCAGCAAGCCTGTGGACAAGGGTTATTCAGTCAATATAGTGTACTTGAACTTTCAGAAAGCCTTGGATCAGGTCCCTTTACCAAAGGCTCTTAAGCAAAGTAAACCGTCATGGGATAAGAGGGAAGGCCCTCTCATGGATCAGTAACTGGTTAAAAGACAAGAAACAAAGGGTAGGAATAAATGGTCAGTTTATAGGAGAGGTAAATAGCGGTGCCTCTCAGGGATCTGTACTGGCACTTTCGCTGTTCAACATATTCATAAATGATCTAGAAAAGGGAGTGAAGAGTTAGGTGGCAACATTTGCAAATGATCCACAATTACTGAAGATAGTTAAGTCCAAAGCTGATAGTGAAGAATTACAAAGGGATCTCAGGAAACTGGTTGACTGGGTGACAAAATGGCAAATGAAATTCAGTGTTGATAAATGCAGAATAACATATTGGAAAACATAATCCCAACTCTACATACAAAATGATGGGGGCTAAATTAGCTGTTACCTCTCAAGAAAGATCTTGGAGTCCTCATGAATTGTTCTCTGAAAACATCTGTTCAATGTGCTGCAGAGGTAAAAAAAAGCGAACAGAATGTTAGGAACCATCAGGAAAGGGACAGATAAGAAGACAGTAAATACTGCAATGCCACTACATAAATCCATGGTTCAGGCCCACCCTTTGAGTACTGCATGCAGTTCTTGTTGCCCCATCTCAAAAAAGATATATTAGAATTGGAAAAGGTACAGAGAAGGGCAACAACAACGATTAGGGGGATGGAACAGCTTCCATATGAAGAGAGATTAAAAAGACTGGGACTGTTCAGCCTGTGGGGGATATGACAGAGATCTATAAAATCATGAAAGGTGTGGAGAAAGTGAATAATGTGTTAGCAGAACTAGGAGTCACTTGATGAAATTAATAGGCAGCAGGGTTTACACAAACACAAAGCAGGACTTCTTCACACAACACACAGTCAGCCTGTGGACTCATTGCCAGGGGATGTTGTGAAGGCCAAAAATCTAACTGGGTTAAAAAGTGAACAAGATAAGCTCATGGAAGATGGGTCACTCAATGGCTATTAGCCAAGATGGTCAGGGACAGAATTCCATGATCTGGGGGTTCCCGATCCTGTGACTGGATGACAGGGCTGGATCACTCTAAATGGCCCTGTTCTGATTATTCCCTCTGAAGCACCAACCCACTGTCGGAGACAGGACACTAAGCTGGGTGGACCATTGATCTGACCCAGTATGGCCATCCCTATGATGAAATGAAGGAAACAAAGCTGAGGCACAGGGAGGGGAAGGGACTTGCCCAAGGTCATGCAGCATGTCAGTGGCAAAGCTGGGAATAGAACCCAGGCTCCCAGGCCAGTGCCTTACCCATCCACACTGCCTCAAGAAACACGAGGCCTGGTAAGCCAGCTTAGATCAGTCCCAGTTCTGTGGCACACGAGAGCAACATTCCCTGACCCGAGGCCCTGATGCTGGCACCAAGCTGTGGCCAAAGTCCCCAGTGGGAGCTGAATGTGGCTGGGACAGAGGGCTCTTCCCAGCACTGGCCGGACCCAAGGCACCAGAGCAGGGAAGGGCCTCAGCAGTGGCCTAGGACCTAGCAAAGAACTGGTTACGAGAAAGGAGAGATTAGTCTGAGAGACAGCAGCCAAATGCGCTTTGTATACTATGCCTGTGAGACAGTGAACCTCACCCCATGCAACACTTGAATCCCAGTCCCCCTCCCCCAACTCCTCTCCCAGTGCTGCAGATAGAACCCAGGAGTCCAGGCACCTAGCCTCCCACTGCTACAACCCACCAGACAACAGTTCCATTTTGGCAGAGTCAGAGGGTACGTTTTGGGATGCAATTGCACATTATGGCCAAAATCAGGCCTCTGTCTGAGAAGAGAGCCTCTATCTGTGCCAGGTGCCGCAAGGTCTCCCTGCCCAACAGACAAGAAGTGGGAGAGGAAACTGAGGCACATAAAAGGTAAGGAACACACCTGAGGTCACACAGGGGCTCAGTGGCAGATGAGGGACTCGAACCCAGGTGTCCTGACTGGCAGCCCTGTGCCCTAACCACTGGCATTTGAAGGAAGCAGGAATTCAGAGCAGCTTTCCCAATTCAAGGGCCACACACCTCGTATCTGAGATGCCAGCCCATGTCCCCACCCACCCCCAGAGTGGCTGTGCTGATGTGAGGCCATCTGTGGGCATGGGAGGACATGTGGGTAGGTGGACGTAGCCAGCAACCCATCCTCCCTCCCTCGCCTCCATCACATGCCCCAGTGCCCATTGTATTGACACTTGCTGCTTCTGCTCTACTAATCTGGCTGGTCTGATTAAATAACCATGTGAGGGGTCGGCGTCAGAACCAGGCAGGAATTGCCGGTGCCGTGAGCAGCTCTTGGATGGTGAGTCCTGCTCTGAGGATGAGCACCTCAGCCACCCGCAGGAAATCCTACAAGAAAGCCCAGGGGCAGGCAGGGCCCTTCTCCCTGGGGCCCTGGGATGAGGCTGATGGTGGCCAGGTGCATGCTGGGAAGCTGCAGGTAATGGAGAAGTTCTTCACCCCACTGCAGCGCCCCAAGGAGGGGAAGGGCTCGGAGCGGGAGCTGAGACGGTGCCGCCAGCAGTGGATGGAGGGGCGGATCGACTGCTTCTCCTCCTCTTCCTCGGCTGCATCTTCCACCACCGCAGCCTCCTGGTCCTCGGAAGCCAGTCTGGAGAAGGAGGCCTTCTTAGTGGGCGGCCCCATGTCCCAGCCCCAACAGTCCCAGTCGTGTGTAGACATCTCCAGAGAAACCAGGGCCATGCGCCAGAGAGGGGAGGGGACTGCCAGCTACAAGGCTGAAGAACCCGTCTCCTTCCCCAGGCTGAAGAAGGGGCACAGCCAGAGCGTGGACCGGCTGTCCCGGCAGCGGGGTCCCCAGGAGGCCCAGTCCCCACCTCCTGCCCAGGCTGGCGGGAGGAGCAGGCTCTACAAAGCCAGCAGCCTGGAGAGGAGCTTGGTCTTCAGTGAGCGGGCGGAGGTCTTGGCCCCACAGCTGCGCAGACGGGCAGGGGACCCAGCCCCCAGCAAAGGCATCCTCAAGAACGGGGCTGTTGCCAAGGCGGACGGACTGCGCAAGGCCAAGTCCATCGAGACCTTCCCTGTGCGGGCAGGCGAGGGGGAGTCCCAGGCCCAGCCGCTCCCCAAGGCCGAGGAGGAGCCGGAGCTGATGCCGGAGCTGGGGATCACCAAGAAGCATCACAGCATGGACCAGATGAAACTGGCAGAGGAGAAGCTGAGGTTCTCTGAGTTCCTCAATGAGATCACCAGGCAGGTCATGAGCCCCTCCAGCCTCAGCTCCCTGGGCTGGAAGCCACCAGAGGCTGCCAGCACTGGCAAGGGCTCCGGCACCGACAGCTCGGAGTCCAAGAGCTCCGTCAGCAAAGGCAGCTCTCAGGGGTCCCTGTCGGAGAGCCGGGAGGGCCAGCGCCAGCAGGAGAGGGACCCCCACGGCAGGAGGAGGTGCCCCCGGGGGGATCACACCAACCCAGCTCCCTCTAGGCACATAGACAATGTCAGCAGACCGGAGCCGGGGTCGGCTCCCCAGACCAGGCAGGGCAGCGAGGAGCAGAGGAGGCCTGGGGAAAACAGTCCAGGCCTTGGGGAGGAGACTGAGGGCCACGAGCAGCCTCCTACCCCCAGGAAGGTGGAGAAGGAGCGGGGCAGCTCCCTGAAGGGGCCCTGGGGCACGGAGCAGCCAGAAGGGACAACACAAGGCGAGGCCCACTGCAAGGTAGGTGGCACTAGTTCCTCCAGCACGACGGCCCCACCCAAATCCCTTCCTGACCTGCCCCCATTCCCCCAAGTCACCTAGGCCCTGCAGCCCCAACAGATCCCCCCGACCCCTCCTGGGTCGGCCG
>ML677372.1:128812-147807 GCA_007922305.1 Dermatemys mawii | reverse complement strand
CTGCAGCCCCAACAGATCCCCCCGACCCCTCCTGGGTCACCCGGGCCTTGCAGCCCCAACAGATCCCCCCGACCCCTCCTGGGTCACCCGGGCTCTGCAGCCCCAACAGATTTCTACCCTCCCCCACCCCACCTCCTTCAGGTCACCTGGACCCTGCAGCACCAACTGGTTATTATCCCCCCCGACCCCGGATCATCCTGCAGCCCCAGTCAGGTCCTCCCAAAACCCCATTCCATCCCCCCATTCCCTGCACTCACCTGTGCTCGCAGTCCCAACCTCAGGTCCTATCCCAGAGACTCCCAGATCCTGGGCCCCCCATCTCCTCCTGACCCTCCCCGTCAATCCCCACCCCCCGAACCAGCAGCACCACAAGGTCGTCCAGACAAAGGGTCAGTTACAATTCACTCTGCACCCTGCCATCTCCTCCCAGGGAGCAGGGGGTCTATCTCCAGCTCCGGCAGGGGAGTGGGGTCTAGCGGGTTAGAGCAGGGGGCTGGGAGTCGGGACGCCTGGGTTCTATTCCGGATTCTCTGTACGACTTTGGGGATAAGTCCTTTCCCTGCTGTGTGCCTCAGTTTCCCTCTGTGTTCAAGGGGGCTACATAGACTCACCCACTCTGAAATCTTGTGCTGGGCATTGGTAGCGTTTTACAGACTCAGGTTGTTGCTGAAGTCTGTCTCCGTCTGTTTATCCAGGAGCTGCAGCTGCAGGCAGCCAGTATGGAGCCAGCTAAGTGAGTATTGAACACGTACAGACCACGTACCTTGGAGCCCCCATTCAAGATGCATGTTCCATTGAAGCTGCATGTAAAAGACAGGAGGTCACTGTCCCACTCTGCTCAGCATGGACGAGGCCTCAGCTGGGGTGTTGCGTCCAGGCTGGGCCCCACGCTGCAGGAAAGAGGTGGGACAAACTGGAGAGACTCCAGAGAAGAGCAACAGAAACGATCTGAGGTTTACAAAACCTGACCCACTGGGCACGTTCAGTCTAGGGAAGAGGAGGCTGAGGAGGGACCTGATAAGAGCCTTCAATGTGTTAATGGCTAGTACAGTGAAGCTGGAGATCAGTTATTATGCAGAATCAGCAAGTTTGCAGATGACACTAAGATGGGGGGAGAGGTAGATAAGCTGGAGGGTGGGGATAGGGTCATGATAGGGTCCAGAGTGACCTAGACAAATTGGAAAATTGGCCCAAAAGAAATCTGATGAGGTTCAACAAGGACAAGTCTAGAGTCCTGCACTTAGGATGAAAGAATCCCATGCACTGCTACAGACTACGGACCGACTGGCTAAGTAGCAGTTCTGGAGAAAAGCAGTGGCCGAGAAGCTGGATATGAGTCAGCAGTGTGCTCTTGTTGCCAAGAAGGCTAACAGCATATTGGGCTGCATTACTGGGAGCACTGTCAGCAGATCAACGGATGTGATTATTCCCCTCTATTCGGCACTGGTGAGGCCACATCTGGAGTATTGTGTCCAGTTTTTGGGCCCCCCACTGCAGAAAGGATGTGGGAAAATTCAAGAGTCCAGCAGAGGACAACGAAAATGATCAGGGGGCGGGGCACATGACTTATGAGGAGAGGCTGAGGGAACTGGGCTTGTTTAGCCTGCAGAAGAGAAGAATGAGGGGGGATTTGATAGCTGCTTTCAACTACCTGAAAGGTTCCAAAGAGGATGGAGTTCAGCTGTTCTCAGTGGTAGCAGATGACAGAACAAGGAGTAATGGTCTCAAATGGCAGTGGAGGAGGCCTAGTCTGGATATTAGAAAACACTGTTTTCACTGTATAGGAAGGTGGTGAAGCACTGGAATGGGTTACCTAGGGAGCTAGTGGAATCTCCTTCCTTAGAGTTTTTAAGGTCAGGCTTGACAAAGCCCTGGCTGGGATGATTTAGTTGGGGATTGGTCCTGCTTTGAGCAGGGGGTTGGACTAGATGACCTCCTGAGGTCCCTTCCAACCCTGATATTCTATGATTCTATGACACAAAGGAACCAGCTTCACTTGCAGCAAGGGAGATCTACATTGGATGTTAGGACAAACATTTTAACCCTGAGCACAGTTAACAAGGGAACAGGTTACCTAGGGAGATGGAGGAATCACCATGATAGGAGGGTTTTGAGAACGGGTTGGACAAACATCTGTCAGAGATGCTCTGGGTTTACTTGGTCCTGCCTCAGTGCAGGGCACTGGACTAGATCTCTCTCGAGGTCCCTTCCAGCCCTACACTTCTGATTCTATGCCCAGTCCCTACATACCCCCATCCCTGTCCCTGTCTTGGAAAGACCAAAGGTGGCTTGAAGCTTTCTTTATAGCCATACCTTAGTGTCAGGGTTGCTCAAGGGTCTCTTACAGCTAGAGAACAGTGTGCTCTGGCCACCAGACGGAGCTGCCTCCTGTGTCAGGAGAGAACAGCCAGAGTACAACACGCTCCAACCGCATCCCTGATCCACCTCCCACCGCCCCGGGGAGAGGAGGCAGAGAACAGCCAGAGTACAACATGCTCCAACCGCATCCCTGATCCACCTCCCATGGCCCCGGGGGGAGGGGGCAGAGAACAGCCAGAGTACAACGTGCTCCAACCGCATCCCTGATCCACCTCCCATGGCCCTGGGGAGAGGGGGCAGAGAACAGCCAGAGCACAGCACACTCCAACCACATCCCTGATCCACCTCTTCTGGCCCCAGGGATGTAGAGAGCAGCCAGAGCGCAGAGCACTATGATCACAACCTCTCTGCTGATAATAGGACCAGTGCAGGGCCCTTATGCCAGCTCCTCCCCAGCTCCAGGGGGGAATCCCAGGGGCAGTCTACATCCCACAGTGTCCAAAGGGGCCTTAGTGCCCCAGAGATTCTGGCCCCCTGCACAGGGGGATTGCACTTGAATACACGAGGATGGGGTGTGCTTGAAGAGCCCCCTGCATCCTCGGAGTGGCTCAGATTCCCCCCGCCAGTGCTTTCTGTGATCCCAGGTTGCCCAGAGACCGTGGCGTGGAGCAGGTGGAAGGAGCAGATGCAGGGGCCAAGTCTGGCCCTGCTGGGCAGCAGAATCTGCAGCCGACCTGGGAAGAGCTGGAGTTGCTGAGGGAGAAGTTCAGCAGGTGAGGGATCCAGAAGCCTGGCTTTTGGGGTTCGGGCCTCCTCACAGACACTCCCCCAGGAGGTGGAGTCTATTACAGCCCTGCCTCCTTGTGGGTTGAGTCTGCTCTCATAGGAGGCAGAGCCTGCTCTCCAGTTCACTCGCTTGGCGGTTGAGGCAAGGCATCAAGTCTATTCTCGCAACTCTACCTCCTTGGAGACAGGACCCTCCCCCACATGCACAACTAACCTGTGGGACTCTCCGCTGCAGGTACAAAGAGCCAAAGAGCTCTGATTGGTAGAGCTGGCTTTCCAGAAGCACCTCCTGCCATTGCATAGCTCTGAGTCCCTCTTTTGCATCTCCCTGAGGTTCAAGTGTCTTGTCTCCTTAGGCCCTTCTAGGCACAGTCACACTCAGGTGTCACGTCTCCCTTTGGCCTCCGCTGCACTGCCAGCAACACAGGAGCCTGTAAGAGACCAGAACCCATTAACAATCATTATGTCTATACTGAGAGAAGGTAGAGATTGGGAATGTATCCCACTACCTCCACCAATCACACACTGAGTCACATGGGTTCTTAGTCTGTATGCTTCTTTGTTGGGCACTCAGCAAAACAGGGTCCTGAGATCGATCTCACAAGCTAAGCAGAATTTTGTCTCATTAGTACTTTTGGATGGGAAACCTCCAAAGAAAAGCCACAGTCCTGCTGAGGGTGGGATGGGGACTCAGTAGGGGATTCTTTCCTCTCACAATCAGCACTGATCCTAATACCGCAGCACAGTGTCACCCAAAGAAGGCTGCATCTCAGTGCTGGGCAAGAGATTACTATATAAACAGCGCCCACATTCTCCCCCTAGAGGCGGCTGCATCTTAGCACCAGACGAGGGATCCCTGTATGAACAGCCCCCATCTCAGCACCAGGTGAAAGATCCCTGCATCTGTAGGGAGGTTTTCAAGACAGTCTCAATCTCTTGTCTCTTTCTCCCCAGGCTGCAGGAGGACTATTCCAACACCCAACGCACCAACCAGCTGCTGGAAGAGAAACTTCACCTCATTGTAAGAGCAGCTTCCTTGCTGGCAGGGAGCAGCCCCAGATTTGGGCTTACAGAACCCTCCCCCATTGAAAGGGAGCAACCCCATGGGCAGAGCCATGTACCCTGGAGACTCAGCTGCCCAAACAGAGAACAATCCACTACCTCATTCAATGTAGGCTCTGATACTGGGCCCATCACTGTAGTATCTGAGCCTCTAACAGCCACTGTGTCCATACATTAAGTGCACTGGGTACCTACACTCCCGAGGGTCGTGGGGTCCAATTTTTCCACCCCACAATCTCTCCCATAGTTCTGATGAGACATGAAGCCAAGTGTCTCTCCTCCACATTGGGGTATACAGCTTCCCTGGCAATTTACACAGAGGTCTGGATATTAACCCGGGTATCCCAGCCAAATTCCAAACCATTTCATGGCCCTAAATTGCTTCCTTCCTGGTAGTTTCAATCAGACACGGTATCATCCTACATGCCCTATCTTCAAATGCTGTCCAACGGTGTTATGCAGATGTTAAACAAACCCCATGCTCCACTCCAGAAGTGGCTGCATCTCAGTGCTGGGGGATCAGGAGTCCCAACTCCCAGCCTCCCTCAAGCACTAGGCCATTCTTTCCCCGACCCTCTCGTCATGCTGTACTGAGTGTAGGCGCCAACTTCTACTTGTGCCGGTGGGTGCTCAACCCGCCTCTGTCCACTGCCCCACCCTATTCCAACCCCTTCCGCAACTCCGCCCCCTCTCTGCCCCTATTCCGGCCCATTCCCTAAATCCCTGCCCCAGCCCCGCCTCCTCCCCTGAGCGCACCACGTTCCCACTCCTCTCCGAGCTTGCTAATGCCACCAAACAGCTGTCTGGCGGCGGCAAGGGCTGGGAAGTAGGCAGTGGAGCAGGGAAGCGGTGCGCTCAGGGAAGGAGGAGAAGGTGAGGTAGGGCGGGGAGGGGAGCTTGGGTCCCGGTGGGTGCAGGGCACCCACTAATTTTTCCCTGTGGGTAATCCAGTCCCAGAGCACCCACGGAGTCGGTGCCTATGGCCCTGAGCCCTTTGCTGTCTCCCTCCCCCCGCAGGCTCAGAACATGGCAGCTGAGAGGCAAAGCCTGAACCAGCACATTAGTGAGCTGCTCGAGAGACTTATTAGTGCCCAGAACACCATCTGCACGCTGGAGAGACTCAACGTGAGCTCAGGGCTGGGGGAGGCGGGCAGCCTGGGGAGCACGGGGAGGGCTCCTGGCAGTGGGGGTGAACTATGGGCTATGGGGGCGGGGCAGGCAGAGGTGGTGCTGGGAAGGAGTGGGAAATGCTTCCAGCTGTGGAGTCAAAAATCCAATACCAAGGAAATGTTGCCAGATTCCGGAGACAGTGGCAGCCTCGTTTTGTTAGAGGCAAACAGGTGAGGAATTAGGGCCGTGTCTCTCTGGAAAACTGGGACTAAGGGCACAGAGAGATCAGGTCTAACCCCCACGACCTCAGAGATCCGGAGCCTCGATCTGCCACCAGCCCTAGCACTTTGCCACCCTTTCAAACATCTGTGACCTCAGGGCAATAAGCTCAAAGGTAACCAGGACGATATGACTGGGGGGATCCAATGGCTTGACAACCTCCAGGGCTACACATAAAATGCCAGCTCTCCATCTTGTGAAGACTTGAGGAGATACTGCACCTTGAACAGCGACAGCTGCAAGCTCTAGCCGTTTTTGAGGCTGCTACGCTAACAGCAGAGTTCCAGCGGGTAATCAGACTGACGGGATCGGTAAATCCAAGAGCTCAAAACACATGCCTGACACCACTGAAAAGCTGGGGGTACAAAACAGTCAGATGTAGCACTCATGGTTAAGGAGATATCGGGCTTTAAGCCACCGCTGGTCCCTCTGTCTCATTGCGCTGGGCTGGTGTGACATCCCCTCCCCTGTCTCCACAGATCTCAGCCCTGCTGTCGGAATCGACGGGGAAGCACCGTCACGTGGAGAAGGCCAATTCTGCTGACATCTTCGCCGTGGCGCCCCCTCCTGCCTTCATGGACAGTGCCTCCGACGCCCACACCACCACCCCCAGCCAGTCAGACTCGGCCAAGGAGGCCAACAAGCCGAGCTGCAGCTCCGAGTCGGACACAGCCATGCCCAGTGGAGACAGGACTCTCGCACCCAACTACCACAGCCTCCCACCCCCGGGGCAGCTGGAAAGCCACGGGAGAACCACGGCCTTCATGCCGTGGAAGCAGCAGCAGCCTGGCGAGCTGCTGGAGCACGTCAACTCGACAGAGAGTGAGTGCAGTGCGGAGGAAGGGGCAGAGATCCACGCCCTCCCCACGCCGCACTTCCTCTACCTGACGCAGGAGGCGCTGGTGGCTCCCTTGGTGCCCACCCTGCCACCCACTGATGCCCTCTGCCCCCCATCCCCGCAAGGCCTGCTGCTCGGCGGGCGGCTGGAGCTAGTGCCGGTGCCGGAGCTCAGTAGCACCGACAGTTCCAATGGGGATGAGGCCTGGAGCCAGGGTCTAGGGGAGAAGGAGCCAGGGGTGCCTCTGGATTACCAGTCAGCTCAGAGGACCCTGGACAGCCTGCTGAGGCAGCACCAACACCTGGAGAAGGAGCCGGCAAAGACGAGTGGAGGGGTCTATTGGGACAGGAGCGAGATGGGCCAAGCCAAGGGGCACCAGCGCTGGATCCACTACTACTGGGACTTCCACAGCCCAGGCGAGGAACAGCCCCTGGTGCATCAGGCCCAGCACACAGGGGGGTCCCTGCCCTGGGCCAAGGGCGAGAAGGTGTTGCAAAGGGAGCAGGAGTGTGGGGATGAGGTGATGGACTCCACGCTGCTGTAAGGGGTGAAGGGGGCTGCCCTTGGGCAGATGAGACCCCCACTCCACAGCCACTTTATTGTCTACCGCCTGGTGCCCCCTACCACTTCACTGTCTACTCTCACCACGGCAAGGAGCCCAGGGGATCAGGAGCACCCCATTGAGCATAGGGAACTGGAGTCTGGATTTGCTACAGACTGCCAGGGGGACACGATGACCCAGAGAGATCTGTGGGGAGAGGACAGACAGGCCATTGAAATGAGAGGAAACAGATAGAGACCCAGAGGGATGGGGTGGGGGATGGACAGACAGAACCAGAGAAGAATGGTGGAAGAATGGGATGGGGACAGACAGGCAGACCCAGATAGAAAGGGAGGGGGACACAGTTAGAGGAAAGTAGGGGGATCCCACAAATCCATGTGAGGCCAAGAGCATCCTGACTCCTATGGCTCCACCCCACCCTGCTGCTCTCCCCACCGGCCCCACCTGTGTAAACTTGCATTTACCCTGCTGACTGTGATCTGATCCGCCCTCCACCTCCCCATCCCACTGTTCACAGGCTACTGGACCGAACCACCAGCATGACCCGACCCCTTTTCATTAAAATTTCAGACACCAGCGTTAAAGGAATAAACTCCTCAGGCCAACAGGTGTTTGATTTCAGCCCACGGGGAAGAGTCACCCAGTGCTGTAAGAGTCACTCAGCACTGAGATGAAGCCATCTCCAGGATGGGACATGTGGCTGCTTATAGAGAGATTCCCTTAACTAGCACTGAGATGCAGGTTCTATCCCCAGCTCTGGGAGGGGCATGGAATCTAGTGGGTTAGGGTGGGAGCCAGGATGCCTGGGTTCCATTTGCCCATCTGAAAGAGATCTATTTATCTGCTGGTCTCTCTGCTCTAACCATCAAATGTCTCCCTTCCCAGAGCCAGGGATTGAACTCAGGAGTCCAGCCCCAATTCCCTGCTCTAGCCAGTGTAGTCCACTTCTTCCCCAGGGCCACATGTAGGACCCAGAGTCCTGACTCCCAGCACACACACCCGACTTGAACCCACAAGACCACACGCCCTTCTCAGAGCTGAGTATAGAACCCAGGAGTCCTGTCCCTCTTGGGAAGCTCTCACTCCACCAAAGCCCTTCCTAATGGCAGTGGGGAATGGAACAACCAACCGCCCTTCCATCTGTTTCCTGATTCCCCTATATGGAACACTGGCTTTATGGGCCTGTCCCTGCTGTCCAAAGGGCATCTCTCAGTGCCACGAATTGGGGGTATTTCATGGGGAGGGAGATAAGGCTGCTAGGCTGGATCTGGGAGCTAATGAGTAACCCCAGGAGCCCTGGCGACAGGTTCAGAGGCATGGGCTGATCCAGAGGGCGTGGGGCCCCATCTGCTGCTATAAAGGGCCCACCGCACCCACCTAACTCCCAGGAAGAGGCTGGAGCCCATGGCAGGCTGTGGGATGAGCTGGCTGAAGATCCTAGGGGCCGTGATCGTGGGGGCCCTGCTGCTGACGGTCGGAATTCTGTTGGGCCACTTTGCCATCCCCAAAGGGGGAAATGGCCAGGGGGCAGCCGACCAGGGGACACCCAGCTGGGTGCAGACTGTGGGCCGGGATCTGAATGAATCTCTGCTGCAGAGCTTCATGGATCAGGTGGAGAGCGGGAAGATCCGGGAGAATCTGAAGTAAGGAGAGATGGAAAATCCCCATTGAATTCACCCACATTCGGGAGATCCAGGACTCCTGGGCTCTGCATGGCAGGATCATCCCTGACAGCCTATTCTTCCCATCCTCCAAGCGGGGTGGGATCCATCCCCCTACAGTCTATTCCCCTACCCTGGGACAGGACCGGATTGTCCCGTACGGTCTATTCCCTGCTTGGGCCAGCCTGTGGGCAGATTGAAACCCAGTGCCCCATCGAGGGAGAGACCCTGTATCCCTAGCTTGTAGCCCCAGTTCTGGGAGAGGAGTAGTGCTTAGTAGTTACAGAGGTGGGTGGGAGGAGGAACTGAGAGCCAGGACTCCTGGGTTCTATCCCGCACCGGAACCTGCAGTCCTGGGGGAGCTGTGGTCTCAGGCGCTCCCCTGTACCCCTCACCAGGGACCTGGCCTCCCAGCCCCACATGGCTACAACTAAGGGGGATGAGGAGCTCGTGAAGCTGCTGCTAAGCCGCTGGCAGGACCCGCAGATCGGTCTGGACAGTGCCAGCGAGGACGTGTATGGCGCGTTCCTGTCCTTCCCTGACCCACAGAGACCCAACAGCGTGGCCGTGGGTGTGTGTGTGCAGGGCATGGGGCTGTAGAGACGGGATCAGGGTACTGGAGGAAGGGTTGGGCAAGGGGCTGGAGGGCTGGGGAGGAAGGAAGACAGGGGAAACAGAGAGGCAGAACAAATGGGTACGGGGCAAGGGGGACACTGGGACATCTGGGCACAGAGGCTTGTGGGGTGCTAGATAGGCTCTGAGGCTAGAGAAGGGCAAGGCAGCAGGGACTGGGGCAGGTCTAAGGGGGAGAATGGGACAGGCCGGGGGATGGAATTAAGGCAGCTGAGGACAGGGAGCTGGAGGGATGAGATTGGGGACAGACAAGGGCAGAGGGGGACAAGGAGAGATGAGGCAAATGGGGACAAAGATCAGAACAGGATGTCCCATGGCAGGCACCCCACAGCTGACGAGATCTGTCTCCACCCCCAGTGGAGAACAACAACCAGATCTTCTCAACTCGGCACAGCGAGAAGAACGTGACAGCGGACCAGGCCCATGCAGATGTGGTTCAGCCCTACGCTGCCTACGCACCCCCTGGAAACCCCAGGGTATGGAGCAGGGCTGGGTATAACCCCTCATGACCTCCTCGTGGCTCAGCTCAGACCTTCCCCCCGCACTCGGGGCTGTCAACAAGTTAGTTATCTCCTCTCCCAATCAGGACTACGTCCCTTCTTTTATGAGCCCATCAAGGCTGCTCGGGGATCTCTGTCCCTAGGGTGACATGCCAACCACTGCGTATCTATGGAGACAGACAATCCCCCGCCCTGCCCAGGTCCTCATATATCCACAAACAGCTGTCACCAAGCCAACAGCCACTTATTCCCAGCCAGCCACACAGGTTGTCACTCCACATATTGTCAAACAGCCACTCACACAAGGTTGCCCTGTCAACAGCCATGTGTCCAAGGAGATAGTCACCCCAAATGTCACCACAAGACAGCCATGTATCCCCAGAGACACACAACGAGCACCACACGGGTTGTGACTCCAACAGGTGGGGTATCCTGAATGGCTGCCCCCAGGCTGTGGTGGCAGCAGCCATGTATCCCAAGACAGACAACTGCCTCCCACATTCCCATGCTGGACCATATGGCCATGGAGCCAGGCAGACATATTGTCATGCCGACAGCCACACAGTCCCAGAGATAAATAGCCACCCCCACACATTGTCATGCCAACAGCCACATATTTTGAGGGATATACACCCCAACCCATTTCTGTGCCAACAGCCACATATCCCTGGAAACAAACAGCCTCCCCTTGGCCCTCGTCACCACGCTGACAGCAGTGTACCCATGGAGACAAATGGCTGCTCTCACATCAAGGACTCAAGTGGGCCCTGGCCCCATGGCAACTTTATCTGCCCCCTCAACCTCTCTGTTCTCTCCCCCAGTGCTGTGGGGCTGACGCGTCTCTTCTCCCCTCAGGGAAAGCTGGTCTATGCCAACCAGGGCAAGCGCAGTGATTACCAGGAGCTGGTCAACATGGGCATCGACCTGAATGGCACCATCGCCATCACCCGCTATGGAGGGGCTGGCCGTGCCGCTAAGGTGAGGGATACTCAGGGCCTACTGGCCACGGAGACCAGGCTGCACCCTCACATGGCACTGGAGAGGGGGCCTCTGGGCTCCTTTCCCCTCACCCAATTGCTCCCTCTCTGTCCCCACATCTAATCACCCCCCATCCTTTGTCCCCCAGTTTCCCAACCCATCACCTCTCTCCCTGCCCCCCATTCCATTACCCCCTCACCATTCCTTCAACCCCTTTCCCCCTCAACATCTGACCCAAGGCTCCTTCCTCGCAAGTCCAATCACACCTGTTCCCACTCTCCCAGTTCCATCAGCCCCCGCCCACTTCCTGCCCAAGGCCTGTCCCCAAAAAGCCTGATCAGTCCCAGACAGGGCACTGCACAGATCCAGGGGTGGGAAATGCCAGAAGAGTGGCCCACCCCAAGGCTGGGGGCTAGATGGAACAGTCATGGAATGCCATTGCTACCCCACAGAGGGGCAGGGAGCATGAAATGTCCATCTAGAAGAGGGGAAACTGAGGGAGGAATAAGAGAACAGCTCCCCAGAGGTACTCCAGTCTGGGCCACAGTGTGTGTTGGGGACATTCTGGCTGCCCTTCCCGCTCCCCCTGGCAATAGTGGTGATGGTGGAATGGATAATCTGACTGACCCTATTCCTCTAGGCAGTGAACGGGGCAGAGTTTGGTGTGGCTGGCGTGGTGGTGTATACAGACCCTGCGGACATCAATGATGGGAAGGCATCCGAGGAGGAGACCTACCCCAACTCCTGGTACTTGCCCCCCTCTGGTGTGGAGCGGGGCTCCTACAGCGAGTACTTCGGGGACCTGCTCACGCCCTACTATCCTGCCAAAGGTAACATGCCTGGGCAGGGCGGGACTGGCTTTGACCCACAATGCCTCTTGCTGTTCCATCCCATGAAGAGAAGGGGAGTCTGTCCCAAATCCCTGCTGACGAGGCCAGAGCCTCCTTGAGTTCATCCTCCCACCCCTGCTCTTGTTCATCCAGATGACACCCCATCCTCTGTCCCCAGCTGTATCCTGTAGCAGGGAGTTCTGCAGATTAACCAAATCCATGTGGGGAATAGCTGCCATGGAGTGCCTCTATTCCTTGGACAGTAGGAGCCCATCTGGCCTCCTTTACCTAATTCACCCAAAATCCTCTCCTTCCCCCACCATCTGCACAGAATCCAAAAGTCTTGTCTCCTACTTCTATGGCTCTAACTATGGGACACCACTCCCCTCCCAGAGCCAGGAATAGAACCCAGAAGTCCTGACTCCCCAGGCTCTCTGGTCTTCCTTGTGTGGAATCACCATCTGGGCTATGTCCCCTCCACCTCATCAGATCCAAGTCTGGACTGCCCACAATCTTTGCAGCAAATGATCCCCCCATCCCAAACAGGGCACTGAAGAAAGGGGAAAAATAAGCCCCCTTCTGATTCACCTGCCTCTCTCTTGTAGAATTCACCTACAGAATCAAGGAGTCAGAGATCCAGGGGATCCCGCCAATCCCGACCCAGCCAATTGGCTTTGAAGACGCCCAGACACTAATTTGGTGGGTGACCAATTTGGTGGAGTTAGGGCAAAGCAGCTGTGAAATCTGGCTGAACCCACCCCATAAGGCATTTCAGTGCCCTACTACCCATTAGACTCGCAATCATCTCCCCTGGCCCTGGCATTGTCCTGTAGCCAAACATAGCAAGTGAGAAGGGCTGCTGGTTGGTATACTGGACTGGGACTCAGGACCCTTGGGTTCTATTCCTGGCTCAGCCACCAGCCTGTCCACTCTTTGTGCTTCAGTTTCCCCATTTCTAGAATGGAGATAATGGCAGTGACTGAAAAGCGCTAGAGAATACTGTATTACTAATCATGGAATAGTTTGACAGGATACACATGTGCACCACCATCTTTAGCCACTAGGTGGCAACAACAACTCAGGCCTGAAGTCGATTTGTTAAAAACACAACCATTATTAAATGTAGGGAAAGAGTGGAACAAAATTAAATGCAGCCAAACCACTGCCCCTCCCCTTCCGATTCTGGCATTATTGTACCACTGAGGTCAGGAAATCCACCTGAACTGAATTACTTAGATCATCAGCAATTTGGGGCAAGGACCCCATCCCAGAGGTGGCTGCATCTCAGCCCCAGGCAAGAGATCCCTGTATAAATGGCTCCTGCGCCGTACCCTAGAAGCGGCTGCTTTGTTTTCTCTCCAGCATCTTTCCCTGGGATACTCCAAGCGCTTTACACCCATGAACAGATAAAACACTGGGGACTCCCACACTCCCTGGGAGGTGCCCAGTGGGTGTCTTTATTTTATAGATAGAGAAATTGAGGCACAAGGTGGAGAAGTGAGTGGTCCAAGAGCATGCAGGGAGTCAGAAGTGGGAAAAGAATGCAGGAATCCTGACTCCCAGCTCCCTCTCCCCCAACCCACGGGGCCCTATGCCCCTCCCAGATCCTGGGACAGGCCCAGGAATCCTGACTCCCAGCCTCCCCTCCACCACCCTAACCCTGGCTCTAGGGCCTGCTGTTCTGACCACTAGACCCCACTCCCCTCCCAAAGCTGGAAAGCCAGAGTGCTGACTTCCAGCTCCTCCTGCTCTAGACATTGAACCTCACCCCCTTCCTATATACATTATGCCATAAACCTAACTGTGTTGTGGTATGAAATATGTGCTATTAGGCTGTTCAATCCACTTCTCATAAAATCCACATGGCCCTCTATGGAAGGGCCATGGCATGTACAATACAGCAGGCGTAACATGATGTAGTCAGGACTGAGAGAGAATGAGGCATTTCCCGTTGCCTTGGGGGTATGTTTTATCTTATTGTGGTAGCTTACAGAAACCCCAATTACACGGGGGGAATGTTATTATCGGGGGAATGCAGCCTTTGTGACCAGGGCAGAGCTGCTCAGGATGACAGAGGAGGCTTGGTGGTTTTGCAGGAGCAGTAAGGGGTTTGGGGAGGGAAGGAATAACCCCATATCTCTCTGGGTCTATGTCTTCCAGTAACTTGTCTGGCCCTATGGCACCCACATCCTGGCAGGGCTCTCTGGGCTGCTCCTACCCTGTGGGGCCAGGATTCCGCACAGGGGGGCTGTTTCCCAACACCAGGTATGGATGGATAAACGTGGTCCAGAACTGCATCCCACCCCTGCAGTTCCCACCAAAAGTCACCTGGAAATTTCAACTTCCCCCTCCTTCCCCAACGCTCACTGTGCTGACCCAGCCCCCAGGACCCTGCACTCTCTAGTGGTGTGTTCCCAGCAGACACAAAGTTAGATCAAACCATACAGTCCTTTGGCTGGGTGGCTAGGAGGTAACATGACTTTAGGTCTCAGGAGTCACAACAAGAACCCAAACACAGAGACAAAGCAGGCTGCTCTCAGGCACAGCTCACCCACCTTACTCCAGGCTGGCTTTCTGCACATTGACTCAGATCCGCGCTTCACTACTGAGCCCCCTGCCTGCAAGCAGGACAAGAAAAATCCCTGTGAATCTGAAGTGATCACGATCTGAACAGGTTTCAAGACACTACATCAAGACCCTAGCTGGCCGCAAATCCCCTCATCTCCACTCCCCCTGCACTGACCCCAACTTCTTCCTGCACCAGCTCCCCTCTCCAGACCCCCACAACTGTACCAACTGCCCCCGCACTCCACTGCATTGATACCAATTTCCCCTCCCTGACTCCCCAACCTCCCATAGGCTCCTCCCAGGCTGGCCCCAATTCCCCCATCCCCTGTTCCCCTCTCCAGCCCCCATCATGTCAACCCCCCACTGCACAGACCTTGACACACACACACCAACCCACACTGGCCTGACCCCAGTTCCTCCTGCTCTCCCTGCAGCGATGTCCAGGTCAACGTCCACAACCAGCGAGTCATCAAGAACTCCTCCAACGTGATGGGGTTCATCCGGGGCAGCGAGGAACCTGGTGAGTGTCCCTCCCGTAAATAACCACCAAGCACCCCCACACCCGCCACCCCAACCCCCATTCTCCCAGCCCCCTCTCCCCACCCCACAAGCCAGCAGAGTCACCAACCCTGCCCCATGCACCATACTGGGATCCACCTCTCTCCATGCCCATTCCCCCAACCTCTCATTCTCTCCCCTTCTCCATGCCCTGGAGCACCCCTCAGTGGGCTCATCTTCCCCCCATGCCCAAGAGTGCTCCCCAGTGACCCTCAGCCCCACCTCACTGAGCTCCCCACCCCCCTCCAACACTGCTCCTTTACCATCTGGGCTCACGGTCAGCATGCTCCCTCCACCACACTCCATCCTGAACAGCCCTCCCCACCCCCGTGCTCTCCCTCCCACACCCCAATAAGTAGCAGGGGTCCGTCTTTCTCCTCACTCCTCACAGACAGGTACGTCCTGTATGGCAACCACCGGGACAGCTGGGTGCACGGAGCCATCGATCCAAGCAGTGGGACAGCTGTCATGCTGGAGATCACCCGTGTGCTCGGCAAGATGCTGAAAGAAGGTATGAGGATTTGGGGGGCGCACAGGGGGGCAACTATCCCCAGTCCACAGCTAGGGAAATTGAGGCACAGAGTGGCCTTGCCCCTGAGGTCAGCCAACACATCAATGGCAGAACCCAGGAGTCCTGACTCCCAGAACTGCCCTGTTCTAACCACTACGTCTGAATCTCCAGGGTGTGTGTTTCTCCACAGGGAAGTGGCGTCCCAGGAGGTCCATTATCTTTGGCAGCTGGGGGGCTGAGGAGTTCGGTCTGATTGGCTCCACCGAGTACACGGAGGTAAAAACCTAAGAGAGAGGGGGATTGATGGCGGCTCCCTTTTGGAGGGGATAAGAAGGGAGCGTGGGGGGATGTGGCTGCTGCCCCCTGTTGCATCCAAGCAGATCTGCACCCAGCTATGTGCTGAATGTAGCTGATCAGGATACAGGAACTCCTCACTTAATGCTGTAGTTATGTTCCTGAAAAATGCGAAATGATGTTAAGCGAATCCAATTTCTGCATCAGAATTAATGTAAATGTGGGGGTTAGATTCCAGGAAATTTTTTTTTACAATTTAATATTGGTGCACAGTGGTGATGATGATTGTGAGGCTTGGTTGAGGCAGAGGAGTCAGAGGGTGCGATATTTCCCACAGAATGCCTTACAAGTGCTAAATGATGAACTAGCTTTTGGCTGAGCCCTCAAGGGTTAACGTTGTTAATATAGCCTCACAATCTACAGCAGAGAGACAGCAGAACAGACATATACAGACACATCTTGTCTGTATCTGTCTGGGAAAGGGAGATGCGCACTACCCCTTTAAGTAAGCTGACTGCATTCTTAAGTACATTGTCTTTTTAAGTGAATCAGGAAGTTGAGACAGCAGCTGATGCCCTAGGCTCTCTCTGTCTCTCTCACTCTGTGTCCCCAGCCTGCTCTAAATGGAGAAGGGATAAGTGAGGTGCAGGAGTAGGGGGACACCCTGATATTAGTCCCCCCTTCCCTCCCTGAACAGCAAGCAGGAGGCTCCTGAGAGCTGCTCCAAGGCAGAGGGCAGGAGCAGCATATGGCAGTGGGGAGGGACAGCTGAACTGCTGGCAATTGGTAGCCTTCTGGGCGGCTGCTGCACAGGGAACTTAGGGGAGCTAATAGGGGGGCTGCTGGTCCACCCTGGTTCCAAGCCCCCACCAGCTACCTCCAACGGCTGCTCTTCCTGCAAGCAGTGAACAAAGCAGGCGGTTGCCAAATGATGTCAGAAGTGAGCATTGCACAACTTTAAACAAGCATGTTCCCTAATTGATCAGCAACATAACAGCGAAACAATGTTAACCAGGACAACTTTAAGTGAGGAGTTCCTGTAGTTACAATGAGCCTGTCACTTCTGGGAACCCTCCTCCCTGCACCAGCCAGATCCATGGATCCAGCCAGCCCAGATCAGACCCATGGGCCCTTGCAGATCACCCCATCTCATTGTACTAACCACTGGGTCTCTCCCTTGCCCAGGAATTCTACAGCAAACTGCGGGAGCGGAGTGTGGCCTACATCAACGTGGACATCTCTGTCTTCGGTGAGTCTCTGTCTGTCCTGCCTTCCCTCCTCCTTTCTTCCTGCACCATCCTCTTCTCTGCATTGTGTAGATGGGCCGTGACACTGGGCCCAGGCAGGCTGGGGTGTTTGTGGGGAGAAAGGGATGAAAGGGAGCGTGCATGTGAGTGCACGTGCAATCAGATGGGCACAAGTGCTAGAGCCTGCATGCAACCGAATCTGTGCAGCTGAATGGTTGTGCGAGAGGACACGTGCCAGAGGCTGCCACTGAACAGCCACGGAAGAGAGAGCATGTGTGCAACTAAAGATGTGCAAGTGCAAGCACACATGCAAGAGCATGAAGTTGGACTTGTGGCCACAAGCATGCAACTCAATGCAAGTGCAAGAACATGCAACCAGTCGGTGCCAGCAGTGTAAACAAATGAGAGCCAGGAGCGCGCATTAGTGCAAGTGTGCAAAGGCGCTCGCAAGAGGGCACTCTCCCCCCAAGCATAAGTGGGTGGCAAAGAGTGCAGGTGATGCCGGCCTGGCTGTGCTGTGGGGCAGTGGGTGCCCCAGAGCGTGGCAGGTCTCCCTTTATGATCCGCCCCTAACATTGCCTCACTCATGCTTTCCACAGCCAACGCCACCCTCAGAGCCCAGGGGACGCCGCCTGCCCAGAGTGTCATCTTTGCAGCTGCCAAGCAGGTAGTGGGGTGGACCTGTGGCCGGGGGGAGGTGTGAGTGTCCATCCCCTCTCCTACTGCAGGGGAGCCTGACTCATGTGCACCTCCTCTAGGTCCAGACCCCGGCCAGCTCCTCCGTCTATGACAACTGGAGAAACCACTTCAACCGCATCAGCCCCAGCTACGGCGTCATCCCCAAGTGAGTCCCCAAGTCAGTGGGAGCCACAACCCAGGCCCCCACACTGCAAGGGTGGATGACAGGGAGTTGGGGAGACAGGCAAGGGGCCAAGATCTCCTCCCCACCCCCTTCTGTGGCTCAGATTGAAGAGAGAGCTTCATTGTTGGGGGAGTAGCAGATGTAGGGGGATACTGGACTGGATGGGCCCACTGTTCTGATCCAGGGAGGGGGATACTGGACTGGATGGGCCCACTGTTCTGATCCAGGGAGCGGGATACTGGACTGGATGGGCCCATTGCTCTGATCTGAGGTGACAGAGAGGGAGAACACCAGGAGGCTGGGCAACTGTGAACCATGACCCCAGCCACAGAACATACCAAAGAACGGGGGTTAGGGGATCTGCCCCCGTAGGCAGGGGCCACATCAGCGCAGCAGGAGGTTGCAAACTCTGCTCTCCACCCAGAGAGGTTTCCCCTTCCCGCCCCCTCCCACTGTCTGGCCCCAAGTCACTCACCCATCTCCGTCCCCCTGCTCAGCTTAGGGACCCTGGGTGCCGGGAGCGACTATGCCTCCTTCATCCATTACCTGGGCATCACCTCCATGGACATCGCCTACACCTATGACAGGGTAAGGACACTTGCTGCTCTGGGATGAGCCTGCCTGAGCCGCCCCACTCCCGACAGACATGGCCCAGATCCCTGCTCACACGGGGCATTGATTGGGCGCTGGAAAAGAGGCCGAGGGAGTGCAGCGTTGGGCTATCTCGCTGCTACCCTCTGCTCAGTAGGGAGCACTCTCCCCTCACAGTCAACGCTGATCCCTGCTCTCTGCCTAGGGGGCACGGTATTGCAGGGAGTGGAGTGGGGGGCTTAGTAGGGGGTGCTTTCTGTCACAGTGCTGACCCAGTGCGAGGCTGGGAGCAGGGCAGGTGAGTCAAGGGGAGGGTTTGCTAGCGGGTCTCACCTCACCAGGGGAAAGAGGGGCCTTGAGATCTGTGCCCCTTTGTTTTCAGCTGCTTTGCCCCTTCCCTGCCCTAGAACAAGACATCTGCTCGGATCTACCCTGCCTACCACACGGCCTTCGATACCTTCGACTACGCTGACAGGTTCATCGACCCAGGTACGGGGCGTGGCATTCACCCTGGGCAGGCATGGGGGGCTGGCTATTGCCGGGGGAGGTTCAGGATGCATCTAATCCCTTTATCTCCATTTGGCCACAGGGTTCACCAGCCACCAAGCTGTGGCCCGGACGGCTGGCAACGTGTTGCTGCGGCTGGCTGACAGCCTTGTCCTCCCCCTCAACGTGAGCGATTATGGAGAGAAGCTGGATGAGCTGTACAGCGTGGCCGCCCAGGGGGACTTCCTGGCCAACCTTGCTGCCAACAATCTGTCTCTCGGTGCGGGCGGGACTCCTAGGTGCTATCCCAAACAATCTCT